>CM049852.1:26646956-27246956 GCA_027422415.1 Schizothorax lantsangensis | reverse complement strand
TGCTTAAAGCATCTTCTGAAAACAACAGGACTGCTAATCGCGTGAACATGTCACGCCTAATTGCTTCCTGTATCTCTAACATCACTGATGGCTATCTTTACCTAAGACAAGGTGGTATTAAGCTGAAGGATGGATTGCTTGCATACGGCTTTTTACAAATCGGAGAATCTGGTTTTTGTGCACACCTTCTATTTCCCCCTCATAGCACAGAAGATCATTAAGCAATCAATACATTTGTTTTGCACGAATGGATATGGCCATTTGTTTCATCTTAAACAGCACTTATGGGCTCCAGACGTGCGCCTCTAACAGATACATACAGAGGAGATGAAAGAGCCTCTGAATTGCAAAAAAGCATTTTCTTAATCGGCATGTGTGTCTTGTTTTCCAGTAAAAATATCCAAACATCCTTAAACAAGATAAATTGACTTTAGAGATAAAATTGCATAAGAGAATATGTCTTGAATTAAGTTTATTTTTCATACCCCACAGCTTTTTTTCATGTTTTAAACATGCATTAAACATTTGCCAGTGGGGTACGAAAAATAAACTTGTTATTTTACGCAATTGCCTCTCGAGTCAATTTTTCTTGTTTTAAGGATATTGATTTATTTATTTTAACTGTAACACATTAAAATGACTGAATAAGAAATTATTATTTGGCAGTGTACTAATCAGTAAAGTGTAAGAAGGCTGTGCCCTTGGAAGACAGCCCCTCTTAATCTAATTAGGATTTATTCAACTCTGCACAAGTTTAAGGACATAAAATGAGGGCAATTTTGTCTTCTTTCTCTGGGTCCTGAGAAGTCAAATAGCCTCTCAAGATACACTGTCATAATAATTGATTTCTAAATAAATGAGCATGAATCTGATCACCTGTGAATGGAGTGAAAGTTTTTGTTGATGGAAGTAGGTCATTTTTTTTAAACTATCTGGCCATAATCTCATCATATATGCTGTCAAATGAAATCTGATTTGTGCTGCAGTTCAACCAAATCAATTTACTCATGCACAGGCCCAGACAGAATGTGCAAACTTTTCTGTGAAATTCTATTTAAGCATCCTAAAATGTGCTGTTACTGGTAGCTGTTTGCATGATCAAATTAATACAAACATTTAATAAATGAATTTGTATAAAATATATATAACAAAATAAAATATTAAATTTATTTGTTCTCCATCTCAAGTAAATTGACTTTAATTAACATTACTTGGCACACCTTTCATTTCTGTCACTAAAGCCTATAGAATTTAGCCCATTTTCTTTGCTGCAAGTGTAAGAATTCACATGGTTTCATTACTGATGGGCTTTATTTTGTTTCTCCACACTTGGATTTAAAGTGTATAAAAGACAGAATAGAGTCAAAGGAAAGGAACACAATCAAAGGAAAAGCAGTACATTTGTAAAACTGCATAATTTATTGAAGACAAATGATTTTCAGCACTATATGTGGAGCAGAGAGACACTTGTGCTGCAAGATCCCAAGAGGACGTGCCAAAACTAACACCACTAGTCTGGGGCTTTTGTTTCGGCATGCATTCTTCAAGATGCAAAATACACCATAGGCCTAACAGCTTTCACTCCATCTGCAGCATACAAACTGTTTCCAACATGTGGATTGTGAGTTCTCAGTCTTGCAGAGCTAGACTCTGGACTACCAACATTTATTCTGGTCCACTTTGAAACTTCTTCTGGCAAAAAGACATCCATTTACAGTAGACAGGTAGAGAGTGGCTGACAGTTATGTAAAATGACATTATGTAAAACAACCACAGTTAGCATTTTTAGACATTTATGGCTGCATAAATATGAAATCAATGATACCACAATAACACAACAAAGTGGTAATTTGTTCAAATAATTTGGAAACTGTCTACACAAATGGTCAGAACCTAAACCAGAAAAGTGTGAACCCAATTCATGAACCCAATTCTGCATTGAAATATTCAGTCATGCTTGAGGATTTCATTTACTGAATTGAAGCCGTGAATTCCACATACTTTTGCAAATCCAATGTCCAGGTCTTCTTTGAAGGTTCTCAACCTACTCTACGTAATCTGACCTCAGCAATTAAGTATGTTACAATCCCAATGGTGTTTCTTATGAACATATTCAAGCCAGTATTCACCTAATTAAAACAGGCTAGAAGATAAAACAAAAGCAAGAAGTAAGCAACTGTATAACCCAGAACATTTAAAAGTATTCTAAGAAATCAAATGGGTGTTTGGGAGTCCTGACACATCAAACCAAAAGCATCGTGACGCTTGTCTTCAGTGTTATCATCAAAATAGAGGAAATCTTGCCGTAACAACAGTGACTACACTCTGTTGCTAGTTCTCGAAGTCAACAGCAGACCTATTTTAAGTAAGTAGGTCAAGCAGGAAGAGGGATTGAGTCCCGTAGTCGACTAGTTTTATAATTCAGTCACATCTAAACACATCAACTGGTTTAAGTAGGTCCCCTGGCAGAGGAGATCTGCTAAATGCAATTAGGTGAAGTCATTAGACAGCTCTCTATTCAGCCAGATGAACGGATATGAGTAATGCCACATAAACCTGATAGATTCCCTTCAATAAACAGAAAAAAGGACTTTGGAAATCAAATAAACGAGGGAATCGTTTACGAACGGAGGAGGTAGCCATATAAAAAAAAACAATAAAAAATTCTGAATGAAAAATCCTTCAAGATGCAGTGGAAATGACTTGCGTAAGGATAGCACACTGTGTTTTCCTTTTAAATATTAAAAAAGGGATTTAGAAATGCTAACAGAGCCAACTAATGAGCCAAGACACACTCACATGGCATTTAATTCAAGTTAATGCAAAATCTCCTACTTTCATTTCAAGTCGGCACGGTCAGCATTTCTGCGGACCCCAGGCATCTCACTGAGGAAATATTCATTATATATCTTATTAATAATTCATCTTGCACGACTTTGACCCTCTCAGATCTTAAAATGACTGCCTTCCCTTCGTTTTCTGCAGCCATGCTCGGAAGGAGACACTCAAACCTTACGAAAGACTCAAACCCAATGAACATGTCAACCATCCCCCCTATATACAGCCACAAACACCCAGAACAGCTTTCATTCTCATCAACACACACACACACACACACACACACACACACACACACACACACACACACACAAGAGACATTAAACATTTCCTCAGGGAACTGAAGATGTATCAATCAAAGTTTCAGTTTTTTCCTACTTAAACTGTTTCTGTCTCACTCTCTCTTTCTGCTCTTGTACTTCCTTCTCTCTTCTCTTCAGTGCTTTACAAAGTCCCCGTTGCCCAGTTCCTCTCTCTTCCATTTCCACGCCGGTTTAGTGGTTTGAATGATTAATAAGCAGCTGGGAGCAAGGATCAAGTCGCATCTGTTATGCCTTAATATCTGAAATTAAAGTTCTAATGGGAAAAAGAGCAAAACTGCAGTCCATTCTGGAACATTTCTCTAAAATGAACATCCCAGAAATCTGGCAATACTATTTTCATAATTCCATTTTCAATTCCCATGTGCTTGTTTTTAGTGTTCATAATATACAAGTATTTACTCTATGTGTCTACAGCCTACAGTCTACAATATGTGATGTACATTACATGCTTTCAACTAAAAGCACAGCATGCATACCATAGTACAAACAAACAGACTGGATTGCTGTCATTAACAAGGACTCGTAAAGGTATTTACACTTAATGTAAGAATGTCATTATAATAAACTATAATAAAAATGTCAAACCAATTTATAAGGTTTTACAGGTGCATCTCAATAAATTAGAATGTCGTGGAAAAGTTCATTTATTTCAGTAATTCAACTCAAATTGTGAAACTCTTGTATTAAATAAATTCAATGCACACAAACTGAAGTAGTTTAAGTCTTTGGTTCTTTTAATTGTGATGATTTAGGCTCACATTTAACAAAAACCCACCAATTCACTATCTCAACAAATTAGAATACTTCATACGACCAATAAAATAAACATTTTTAGTGAATTGTTGGCCTTCTGGAAAGTATGTTCATTTACTGTATATGTACTCAATACTTGGTAGGGGCTCCTTTTGCTTTAATTACTGCCTCAATTCGGCGTGGCATGGAGGTGATCAGTTTGTGGCACTGCTGAGGTGGTATGGAAGCCCAGGTTTCTTTGACAGTGGCCTTCGGGTCATCTGCATTGTTGGGTCTGGTGTCTCTCATCTTCCTCTTGACAATACCCCATAGATTCTCTATGGGGTTCAGGTCAGGCGAGTTTGCTGGCCAATCAAGCACAGTAACACCATGGTCATTGAACCAGCTTTTGGTACCTTTGGCAGTGTGGGCAGGTGCCAAGTCCTGCTGGAAAATGAAATCAGCATCTCCATAAAGCTTGTCAACAGAAGGAAGCATGAAGTGCTCTAAAATTTCCTGGTAGATGGCTGCGTTGACTGTGGACTTCAGAAAACACAGTGGACCAACACCAGCAGATGACATGGCAGCCCAAATCATCCCTGACTGTGGAAACTTCACACTGGACTTCAAGCAACATGGATTCTCTGCTTCTCCACTCTTCCTCCAGACTCTGGGACCTTGATTTCCAAATGAAATGCAACATTTACTTTCATTTGAAAAGAGGACTTTGGACCACTGAGCAACAGTCCAGTTCTTTTTCTCCACAGCCCAGGTAAGATGCTTCTGACGTTGTCTCTGGTTCAGAAGTGGCTTGGTAGCCCTTTTCCTTAAGACGTCTGAGCATGGTGACTCTTGATGCACTGACTCCAGCTTCAGTCCACTCCTTGTGAAGCTCTCCCAAGTGTTTGAATCAGCTTTGCTTGACAGTATTCTCAAGCTTGCGGTCAACTCAAGCTTGCACCTTTTCCTACCAAAATTCTTCCTTCCAGTCAACTTTGAATTTAATATGCTTTGATACAGCACTCTGTAAACAGCCACACCTTTCAGTAATGACCCTCTGTGACTTACCCTCTTTATGGAAGGTGTCAATGATTGTCTTCTGGACCATTGCCAAGTCAGCAGTCTTCCCCATTATTGTGATTTCAAAGAACAAGAGATACCCAGAATTTATACTGTAGGGATGGTCATTAATTGAAACTCAAATGTAAATATTCTAATATTTTGAGATACTGATTTTTGACTTTCATGAGCTGTAAGCTCTGATCCTCAATATTTATTTTTTTTTTTAAATGTTTTACTTTACATGTAATGAATCTAAAATATATGAAAGTTTCACTTTTTGAAATAAGTTACAAGAAAAAATGAACTTTTTCACGACATTCTAATTTATTGAGATGCACCTGTAAGTGATAAAAAAATGGATGTACTGTTCCAAATAAAGATTAAAAATAGTTTTGAAATGTTAAAACATCTTCATGTATTTAATATTATGAACTACACCTATGATTTTAACATTCACGACAATGATCTTGACTCTTGACAGTTTGTTAAACGCCCTTACAAAAATGGAACTGAACATTGCAGAAAAGTTTTGTTACAAATAGTTTTATATGGAAAGTTTTGGTTTGATATTTATCAGTTTCAAGAGTGACAAATACTTTTAGGCCTGCATCTTCTAGTAATAGACTTCAGATATTTGGCTATTTTTATATGATTAAAATCTTCAGATGGCCTTGATTCTCTTGGCTAACAAGTGTTTAAGTGTTTGTTGCCCCGTGTGTCAATTCTAAAAATAAGAGACAGCTTCAATTTATAATAAACAGCTTATGTACTGAATTTTATTAAATACCATGTAAAATGCGTGTTTGATTCATTTACTCATTTCAAATCATTTGCTAACAGCAAACTATATTATATAAATATACTGTAGTCATTATATTTGCAGTCGAAAAACCCTATCATATCAACCACTAATATCTTCCAAATATTGGCATCATTTCAAAACACATAAAAAATAATGTCTTCTGAACCTTTAGTAATGCAGAATAATTCATCTTCCAGTCTACTGACTGAGTGTTATTGTACATTTTATGTTCTAATTTGCTATCCTGAGTTTTTTTATTGCACTTTTAAGAAAACCTTGGCATTAAAAAAATAAGGCAAAATAGCCCTTCTCTTCATGCTGGTACATTCAGTACTGAGCCATTTAAACATATTGCATACATATATGCATTCTACAGTAAAAGATCAAATAAGGACTAGTGAACAGATGGAAAAATGGCAAGTAAAGAAAAAACTATTTACCTAACATACACAAACACGTTCAAATGTAAAGCCAACACAAAGTTAATAGAAGACTGACTTTTTTCCCATCTCCCCACATTTTATCGTTACTAGGCAACCAGATTCGAGAATTCACATTCCGACCCGACATTATGAAAGGCTGCTCTTAAAAGAAAGGAGATTCCTTGTCAATTTTGCCCCAAAAAAGCCAGTATATGAAGGGCAGTAGAGTGGGAACCGAAGCTGCAGATCAGAGCGTGCAAGAGACCTATCCCCCCCCACACCCCCGCCTTTCTCGCTGTCTCTCTCTTTTTTTGGAAGAGAGAGCTTATTCGTCTAAGAGGCGACATCCTACCACAGGAGGAGGGGTTGTGACCAGAATGGAGAGTAGCTGAATTGAATGGACCGGGCCATAAATGCTTTTGGGAGAGAGGGAGAAGCTACAGAAAGAGACAGAGAGGGGACAAAAATAATGAAAGGGGAGAAATGTGATGTGACTGGGTAGAGGGTTGAAAAGGAGACAAAGCCGACCTGCGGAGTTTACTACAACGGTGTGACAGAGCATTGAGTCACTGCATAGTTCCCTGAACTGAGCAGTTATTGACTGAGTTTTAGACTCCCACCACTGCCAGTGCTGGAGAAGCCTCTTTAAAAACGGAACTTGTTAAGCCTCAGGTTACATGATTTAAAACAGTTAAACTACTGTCAAACTACACTTCTGAATTATGTAGCTTTGCTACAAGCTTTAATGTAGCCAAGTACATAATTGCTTTAAATCTAAATTAATCATTTAATCAGGGCAGTATTTATCTGGCTCAAAAACAATGGGGTTTTGAATGAATTCATCATGAATAGGGTGACAAGCATTCAACTTGTACATACATTTATAATAAATACAAAGCGATAATATTATATATATATATATATATATATATATATATATACACACAAACTACACACAATAAATATAAATACAATAAACAGCTATAAATATATAGTGACATATATACTGTATATATATATATATATATATATATATATATATATATATAAAAATTTAAAAAAAATCTCTAAAAAATATACTGAAAACAGTTACTAATGTAATGAAAAGTGAAAAATGTAGTGAAGTAACTGACACACAACATTGATAAATATTATTGGATTTTAAAATGGAAACGTGCAGAAAAATAACTGAATTTATTCAACTCAACGTTACTTTTCTAGAGCATTTACATATCTATGAAATGTTAAAGATCTTAATTGTGTTCAAGGAGACAAATAGGCAAATATATGTAAAAAAAAAAAAAATTATTTGCATCAAAACTGTCATGTGAACTCTCCAATCCTGTAAGTTTGTTTCTTTGCAAGAAAAGGATATTCCTCCTACCCCCTAAAACCGCTCACAGCTCTCTGCATGACAGATCACCTAGACATGAAACACATCTAAATTATGCAGTCGCTAAGCACGGCTCTACCCCAGCGCTCACCATCCCACCACCGGGTAAACTTCTCGATGTGCAGGCTCAAGCAGGAACTTTTAGCATGCTTCCCATCTCATGAGTTTTCACAGGGCTTTGTCTCCTTTTGCAGGCGCTCACTACTCTGCTGTGACGGCCTGTCAACGTCAGCCTGCAGATCGCCTGCAGCCCCTCTTCAAACCATTAATCTAAATTAGTGCTCTGACAAAGTGTCAAAACATTGAAGCTCAAATGTGATGTATGCTCCAGAGGACCCCATCCATTTTCACCCATCTCATGACATTGACGTGTGTATACGAGTAAAAGTACAAAGGATAATCAAAATGATTGCAGGAAAAACCCAAGAAATTGGTTAGAATGGGACTGCGAGCAATTTTAGTGATGAGGAACGATCTGTGATCAAGCCCTTGAGATCTCAAACGCTCCCCATGAGAAATGACAGGAGTGCTTCACTTTAACACTGTATTAAGAAAAAATAATTATAAGTGGTGCGTTCGCCATGTCACAGATAACAAAAAGAGCTAATTCTAGTGTTGTACTGATAAGAAGTGAGTTTAGAAGAATGGTTTTCTCTAAAATTAAAATGCTATCATTTGCTCACCCTCATGCCATTCAAACCCGTATGACTTTCTTTCCACTGTAAATCACAAAAGGAGAAATTCTGAAGACTGTGCTGTTTGCACTTTTACATGCAAATACAATAAACAGCTATAAATATAGTCCATATGACTTCTGTGAGATTCTTCTGTAGACAAATGATAGCTTTATGTGAGGAACAAATCTACAGTAGACCTGTTCACGAATTGAGAATCACTACTTCTTTCATTAACTTTCAAGAATTGAGAGATGATTGATTATGATTTCCAGTAAATAAAGGTCATACAAATCTATTATATGTTTTTATAACAACTGGACAACCCCTGACCTGAATTCACTGTAATTTAATGAAAAATAGCCAATAATAATAATACAAATAAAATAGAGGTCGGAAATTATTATGAATAAAATTCCTTCCTATTATTTCTCTTCCAAAACAGTACATTATTATGAGCAATAATAATTTTGGTTTGTCCATATGCAATTGACTCCAATCATGCTTAGTAACAACAAGAACATAAAATATACGCTTCATTTTGATAGTAGAAATATATGATAGAAGAATATACTGGAAACTTTAAAGCAGGATACAAGCTCAACATTTTTACACATAAAAAAGTGACAACTTCAATAATTTTTAGCATAACTATTAATCACACATCCTGTCAATTCCTGGAATAATCCTGTCATATTACACAGAGCAAAACAGAAGCTTGTGTTTCTTCTTATTTTTTTTTTTACCTTTGAATATCTGACCTAAAAAGAGAAATAAAAAACAACTCCATCAAAGTTTTTTATAAGCACATCTAGAGATATACGGGCAGATTTGCTTCCTTCTTCAACTATCTCCCAAAAGAAGAGTAAGAGAAAATATATCTGCAGTTACAAACCTCAAGCACAATCACAAAGATATGTGCTAATACAATTATAAACCTATTGTGTTTTACCGCACCGCTATCTATGTGTGTCCTCTGAGTAAAATCAATTCAGTTGGCTCTTGGTAACCTAGATGTTTCAGCAAAATGATACATACTTCAAAGGACGAAGCAATATTTAATTATTTATATACTATATGTGCATGCGACCACTGTGCTCTTTATATCATTAAAGATAGGTGTGAAAGAAAAATGGGAGCCATGGGTGCTGTTAAATCTAAACAGCATTAAAAAAATATGAATTGGAGCATGCTTTTCTCTTTATTCAAAGCATGATGCACTTTGAAGTTATATCAAGTCGTTATGTGGCGCATACGTATCTAAAACAAACGTCTAACAGTCTATAAAATCCTCCAGAGCTGGATAAGGCTGCAGTATTTTTCTTTTGTTTACTGACTGAGTTTCAGCGAGAACTGTTGGTAAGGCAGATATAATGTTAGCAATGCAACTCGAAGCACTCATTAATACTGAAACTGGGAGACTTTTGGAAAATAAACCATTTAAAAGTTGGTATACGGTTCTACGATGGCAGCAAAACAAAAACAACATTAAATATTCAATAAATAGATGGATACAGTATTTGCCCATCATCATGAAGAACATTCACCTCCTCGCTAAAATAATCATTACACTATAAAATGTGTGGTTTTAGACACATTATGGCCATAAATTCTGAAAACTGCAAATTTAAAGCCTCCCTGAAGCTCAAACAGCAGACCATGGTACTAGCAAGACCAAGGTCATGGGTTCGATTTCCAGGGGAAAGTAAGAACTGAAAAATGTATAACTATATTTTAAGGTCCAATTCTCACCATTAACAAACTATTAACTATGACTTTTGCCTTAATAAACTCCTAATTTGCTGCTTATTAATAGTTAGTTGTAGTTGTTAAGTTTAGGTATCAGGGATTTAGAATATGGTTATGCAGAATGTGTGATTTATAAGCACTAATGAACAGCCAATATGTTAATAGGCATGCTAATAAGCAAATAGTTAATAGTGAGAATTGTTCCCTATACTAAAGTGTTACCGTATAACTTAAATGCAATATAAGTTGCTTTGGACAAAAGCATCTGTAAAATGTAAAGAGGGTTTAAAAGCTTTTAAAGGGTGTTTTTCCATCTGTTAAATAGTTGTGCTAATATTGTTTCTCACACATCACTGGTGCTAATAGGCCTCAAAGCTGAACTAATCTATCTAATTACTTCTTGCATACGTTTGCATCGCGCCGAACACAGCCTTCGCACATAAACAGCTCTGGCGCGACCTACACCTTGTATGACATAAATGCTTCATTTCCAATTCACTACTCTCCTTCTTGCTATAAATAAACACCCCATGACCACAAATTGCTTTTCCATCTTGTATAAATGTCTGTGGTGCACTGTGCCTCCCTGTGGAGTGACACAAGGTCACTGTCCTGCAGGACCAGGTGGCACCTCTTGGCTGAGCTGGAGGCATCATCCTCTTCAAATATCTATGGTAATGAGGCGGAAGCCGTGCGACGGTCCAGCCAATGGGGAGTCAGAGCATGTCGGTGACTCAGGTGTGGGTATGAAATAGTCAGAGAAGCAAAATTAAGGCTCTGAGATGTCAGGATGACTTCAACGACACGCCAGGGGACATGCTAATTATAGCAAATGGAAGTAAAGCAGGAAATGTTGATGAATTATCATCCGGGGCTGTGCGAGGTGGGAACTTTTGGAGGGGGATGCGATATCAAACACATATTGGAGTATATGAGGAACAGTTGTTTCATTTCCTGGATTGCACGATCAAGCCAAGTTAGTATGAAGCAACAGGAGTAGCTGGGAGGTTCTACAGAATTGTGTCCAACATACATAGATGTGTAAAAATGACTTTTCTAAACAAATCGACAAAAAATCTTAATTTTTGAAAACAATTAATTCTTAATTAATTTTTTGTGTGTTATTTTCTTCATCTTTTCCAGTCATGAGTATGCCGTTTTGGCCTTAGCAAGTATTCACATTTTGATGAAAACAAAATAACAGCTCGCATTTATCTTTAAAAGGATAAATATGAGAGTACCAAGGTTTATGCAAGTCTTTTAAGCAATTGCATCTTTTTATCTCACTGTTTTTTTTTTCTGTTTCCCAGAATTGCGAGATATAAACACAAAATAGCAAATCTGGGAAAAAAGTCAGAATTGCGAGAAAGTAACACAGATGAGAGTATATAACTCGCAATTCTGAGAAGAAAGAAAAATCTGACTTTATAAACGTGACATATAAAAGTCTGATTTCTGAGGTAAAAAGTCACAACTACCTTTTGATTTTTTTTTTATTTCATGGTGGGGAAAAACAGAATTGCAAGATGTTAAGTCAGAGAAAAAATTTTACAAATTGTAAGATAAAAAGTCAAAATTCCCTTTATGTTTTTTACTCCAGATCATATATATATATATATATACTGCTTCAAATGTTTAAAAATAAATGTTTACAATCAAATTATTAAACAGGAAAGAACACTTTTTTGACCCGACTAATAGTAACTATGGATTATTGTTGGTTTAAATAATTTTGTTATCATTTTTTTCTACTTTAAAGGTCTTGAAAACCTCCTCCTGAAGGTCAGTCTTTGTCCATGATTTTAATTGCTCATTGGCTTAAACCAATATTTCCTCCAGCCCATCCTCCAGAGTCCTGCTGTGCTCAAACGCCACAACTTAAATGTCAGGATATCAACTGCTGATATTTGCACATCCTTCCAATCAGTCAGCAAGAGAATCTTTAACTCCATGTCAAGGCTCTGCTTTGCTGATAATGAATCATACATGCTGCACCAACTGTTTCATTCCCACCTCACTGCATCCAACCTCATCCATCAGAAACAAATGAGCGTCTGCTAAAAAATAAGCCAGTACGGTTGATTACTTCCTTTTTCACACATCATAAGTATTTTCAGTCCCCCTCCTTCCATAATTAGGAACAATCATGTGTCTGCTCCAAATGTTTTATGATAGGTCTACATTCCAGCACACTTAGTTTAGGATGAACAGAATGGCTCATATCAACCTCTTGATCTGAAGTCTTTACCTCTTTACAAGATCATGTGATTAAATTAGACCAAATAAATTGATTAAAAATATGAATACTAACTAGATTAGTGTGCAATAAGTATTAATTTGTGAAGAGAGGTTTTAGAGTATACACTTTTTAATGTTTGGCTAGACACTGCATGGTGCATAAAAAAATCTACATATGGACACATGAAAAGATTTACAAAGTGTACAATTTTAGAAGCATGCAAATGTTTATGACTCATCCATGTATTGAAATCATACAACTTATAGGTTGATTTACTAGTATTTCTCATAAAAGAGCTTTAAATACTGGTCATAAGAATTGTGACACACAAATTAGTAAATGAGTGAACCTTATGACATTTCACCTGTAATAATAATTAAAATTCAGATATTTCAGATTCATTGATATTGCATGTTTCAGTTCTATCCAAACATACTAAAATATAAACATTACATATGAATTCCTAAAATCCCTAATACTGTCACATGCACATAGACAGATAAAATATATAAAAAAAACTGCATATTAAATAGCATATTGATTTCCTGTATTAAAAAACACATCTTTTAGGGTAGATATGTCTCAAGATTTTGGTGTTATTTTGGTCTGCTTGGCTCATGTTTTTCAGGTGAATGAAATACTTTACAGATCAATAACTCAATTTTCAAACAGCGACACACTCTAAATTAGACTGAATTTGGTAGTAAAAGGCAGGACATTTATCTTTCATATCTGAGCCACTCCACTGTTAATTTGGTCTTGTGTTCAACTCGCCTAAAGATTTTCTCTCGGGCTCTAGTTTTTCAGCAAACGGAAGCAGTTCTTTTGCACCGTCCATTCTACCTTTGATTTTTAACAAGATGCCTATTCCCTGCTAATGAAAAGCAGCATGATCTTATCACTGCCATACTTGACTGTAGGCATGGTGTTTGACTCATATGACTTTCGAAAATATTGCCTGAAAGGCTCCATCCTGCTCTCATCATGGCCACAAAATCACTTTCCACATTCCGACTGGGTCACCATTATGCTTTTTGCCGCGCTCCAGACGTGCTTTCACATGGATCTTTTTGAGTAATGGCTTCTATTGTACAACCTTCCCATACAAGCCGGTGTTATGTAGAGCTCTAGATTCAGCTGACACTTTTACTGTGTTCTCAGTTACTGAACTCCGTAGCCCCTTCAAAGTGATTGTTGAGCTCGCTGCGACTTCTTTCCCAACTCTCCATCATGTTCACGCAGGGAGTTATGAGAGATGACCTTTCCTAGACAGTGTCTCTGTACTTTGACGTAGCTTTAACTTCCTGATAATTGAACTAACGGTGCCCACCAGGACAACCAAACACCCTGTGTCTAATTTATTTGTTTTACTTTAACTTTTTCGAAAGGTTCTTTAGTCCTTATTTTCACAGCAGTCATCAAGATTCATGAACTGTAGGGTTTTATCAAAAAATTGCAGTAGTTATTTTAATGATTCACAGGTAGAAGCCAATTTCAGGCAATTGTGTTCCTATTAGGTCTATTTTTTCAACTGTTAAAATTCATGCAATACCAACATGATCTCATTAGTATTCTTAGGTTTTTGTAAATAAAAGTTAGGTTCTAGCACACAAGTCTTTAGACTGAGAGGTACAATATATATGCATTGACAGCTTCTAAATGCACTTTTACATACAGTGTATGCAACTTTAGAAACATACAAATCTTTCAATGAAGAGCTTTTGGGAACTTGAATTGCCAGCTCTTTAAAGATGTACAAAAGCTTTGAAAACCTTTACTAAAGATTACAATATTGATTTTTTTTTAATAAATTAGGTTAATAAATGTAACAAATCATCATTTGTTAACACACAACATATTTTATACTTAGCCTCGATGATAAGTACATATAAAAAACTGGTGTCACTGGGGTGGTATTTTTTAAAGGGTACTAATATGTACTTTTAAAGTGCTAATATACATTTAAAGTACTAATATGTACTTTGTAAGGGTAGATAGTTAGTTATTTTTATTTCCATGTCAGCATCTATCTAGATAGACATCTATCAAGTAAAATCTTCATGGTTGGAATAATACAAGAGTTACATAAACAAAATAAAAAACAAATCAACAAAAATACAGCAGTTAAAATTATAGTACAAGATTTTTAGAAATTCCTTCTAAAGCAATAAATAAGGTACAAAGATATTCCTTTTAGCCTTTGTACTTTAGGGTACCATTCCAGTGACAGCTTTGTACCTTCTTTTCCTGACAGTGCACCATACAAAGAATCCAAATTACTTTACTTTTGTTACAAGTCCCATCTTGATTGACTTATAAATAAATTAGGCATTAAAAAATGCATTATTCAAAGTTTCTCCATTATTTAATGATAAACGAGTCCTGCTCTGGGATTGTTTCTGAATACTGAACTCAGTGACCTGTAGCTGTACCTTCACAAATGTTTCAGTAATTCAGTTCCCACCAGAATTTCATTGACAGGACAGACAATCTGTAAAACTCTCTAAAGCTGTACATACATGTATGTAAATGTGCTTATATTCGATATGTTTACAACCGAACATAAACAAGTACGAATATGTAAGAAAACTAATGATACATACATACAATAATTAAATCTGAGCATCTGTGCTTTGAAATATAGCCATTTTTACTAAAATGAGAGAATATGCAAAAGGAGTATATGATAAAAAATTATAACCGTTAAAATACATGTAACCCCTTAATTTGCTTTGCATAGCAGAGGTCATGTTTACATACAGTCCGTCATAACCAGTGGAAATCTTCGTTTGATGTTATAATGGGTAACATATGGCATTTGCTCTAATCAAGTGTAGACAAGTTAGTATGCATGCATCTGTTTGGACTGTTAGCAAGACTACCAGGTCATGCACAATTACATGAAGCAGAGCGAGATGCTATTCATATCCTTCTGCACAAGAGACATTTTCCTTTCATGCAAACATAAAATGTTCTTATCCTACAAAGCTGTTCTGAACACAGCAACAACATGCATATCAAGACATTCATTCACAGATGCATATTCATTTTTAGAACAGAATTTATAACAGCCAGATCTAGGTCAAGATATATCTGTTACGTTTCTGAGTAATGAATATGTAAAAGAGATCACTTAATAAAAATCTACAATGCTGCAAAAACTCACTTTAGTATGCAATCATCTAGATATGACATTCAGAGGTGAACGCAATCGTGGGATATTAGACAATGATGTGCGAAACCTAAGATGACAGACTCTGTAAGAGATGATTGTTTTCATATTCAGAATTGCCGTAAGGCAAGTACTTATATTTTATAATGTGGCCATTAATTCTCCTGCACTGTGATATTAGTTTAGCTTTATTAAGGAGTTCTGTTGCATCTCAGTGAAGACAAGAATAGTTCTCAGTACATATCCTAAATGATTCACAAGTCATCCATTATGAATGACTCAGTTAAAACCAAGCCACAAACAAATAGATGAAGACCACTAGACTGAAATATTTGAGTGTATTACTTTGACGCAGTCTGGATATCAGGATGAAACTGCGAGCTTGTCGGTGTATGTTTTAACACAGTGGTTCTCAAGTAGTGCGTCAAGACCTAAAAATGGGCTGCAGGTCTGTTTTGCTATGATTACAGGCGGCAAAGAAAAATATTAGCAAAAAATATATAGTCAATACTAAAGTAAATGGTTAATTTGACTCATTCATGTATATTAAATCAAGCTGTCAATTGAATAAATTGATTCAAAACACATTCAATGATTTGTCTGTCACAACTCAGAACTTATGTTTAAATGAGAGACACTATTAACATCTAGTTATGAGACAAGAAGAGATAGATAGATAGATAGATAGATAGATAGATAGATAGATAGATAGATAGATAGATAGATAGATAGATAGATAGATGAGGGATGGAGGGATGATAGATGGATAGATAAATGATGGATGGATGGATAGATAGATAGAAATAGTCAGATGATTGATAGATCATAATAGATAGATAGATAGATTAAAAAAAACAATAAAAAAACACTCAGTTTGGGCTTCCTTCCTTCGTTCATTAGTGTAATGCACAATGAGGACAGGATTTTTCACTCCAATCTCAGAACATAAACCAATGCAATGGTTTGCTGATGCAATCCAACCCACAGCACTGTGAGTGCCGAAATGGTCACATGATCTGACTGCCAAAGTCTGCAAGTATCCTTTTTTTTTTGCATTATTGTCTCATAGTCCTCCTCGGATAAGCTGATATTCTGATCCAGACCGTTTCACATGGCTGGAACAATTATCGTTAATGCATCATCATAACTAGGGGCACACAAAGCAGAAGGCGCTGCCAATATCGCTCGTCTGGCAGGGCGGAAACATGCCCTCACATTGCTTTCATCTCTGCATGCACCATGATTCATAATTAATTATTTGTAAGAATGAATGGGGGGGGGCAACAAGTTATCTCAGCTGCGCAATTCATCTGGGAATGAAAAGCAACTAAACATTAAGGTCTTGTGCATTAAGCAGAAAGGGGAGGGAGAGATCTTTGTGCACCATGTAAGACCTTGGGGAAGGTAGAACGCACACACATCTGAACATAATGGCGAGCACATTCCTGAATTCAGATTTCCTGCCATAAAACCTCGTTATCTGAAGAGACTTTGTTAAAACAAGGAGGAATTGGAGGAGAGCATCGTGAATGTGGTTAAAACAGGACTTCACTTGTTTCTTATCACTTAACCATCATTTAACCAGGATGGAACGAGGACCACTAGGTCTGGACTTGCTCTGGGATGATCCTTAAAGCCGTAACTCAATGATGGTATCAAGAAAAAGACTGTTTTATGGAAGAGTCCGAGTGTTGAGATTTTACAGATATAGCCCCAAAGTGACTTTATGACCTCCCGTCCTCCCAGGACATGGCAAGGATATGTGCCTTTCATTTCTTTAACCGAACAAAGACTCAAACTTTTATAAAGTGTTCCAAAAGACAATTAATACCTGTTGCTGTTATCAAAAGCAATATATACAATATATTTTACAAAATATATCAATGTGTATTTTATGTCATTTATAAGCTTGCTGTGTCATTGTAATCAATGGTATGTTTTTATAATCTTTTGAGGTATAATTTTCTCCTGTGCAAGAACTACTAGACCTGCTAGTAGTATATGCATGATGTGCATTCTAATCTTTAAATAGAACCCTTTTGAGTTAGTTTAGCATGAAAGCTGTTAATGTATGTCAAATACCTTATATTTGGTTTCATATTAACAGTCAGGACAAATGCAAGAATTTGGTGTGCATGGGAAGTTAATATTGAGTATAATAATGTGTGATTAGAACGTGTTAAAAGATATTTTCTTCATGTGACAAAATAACTAAGCAGATAAATTTACTGCATGGAAAATGAGCCGTGTAGGTGGACCTCCGTCCAGAGGGACAACCTGGTTGGTGGAAGCCTCTGGGGGTTGAACGGAAGGCCTCTGACGTCAGTCCCTTTAAAAAGCAGATCCCCGCTCTCTGCTCTCGCTCTCTGCTCTGCTAAAAAAATCGCGCGCTTCTTTGAAACTTGGAGCTACTCCAAAAGAACTCGCAGCCTTCAACATCTAGGCCGAGTCTCGAACACTGAGTCAACACTCAATCAAATCTCTGAAGAAACCCTTGAAAGTCTGAAGCTACACGAAAGCAACTTCAAGCCATCAAACAACACCGAGCAGTCAAACCAACAGAAGGGCATCCCCAGAGTGACGTCACGCGACGACAACAGGCGGAATTCCCTCGAGCCGAGAAACTCAACGGCAGATCAGCGACCATTTCAACTTAAAAGCAAGTAATCAAACAAAATCTCTATTCTGCTGAACTGGTCGTATCTATCTCTAAAGTAAAATTAAGAGAGTTCTCCATTTGATGATCGACACGAGTAAAATCGTGTAAAACAGTGCTATATTTTAATCATTCTCAATTGCAACAAATCATTGCCTGTGTGTATGTATTTTGTGTTTGTGTTATTTAGCTTAGTTCATGTATGTTAGTAAGATAGTAAATAAACTCTTGTTTGATTCATAGAGAAGTGTTCTGTGTTTTGGTGTGTAATTTTCAAATCAAGCTTTGCCTAAAATATAACGTTACCTATGCTCATAACTGTCATAAAGGTACTTAAATAATTCTGTATTATTATAGCGTGGCCACGAAAATAATACAGAATTTCTCAGAATATACTGAAACTTAACGACTCGCGGGACGAGTGTTAAACAAGGTATAAATTGGACGTTTTGATTAATATCAATTGATCATACTAATCTAGAATGTTAAGATTCCCTAAAGCTGAAATTCAAAATAAAGCTTAAAACAAAAGAGCTAAAATTAAATCAATGTAAAAGATTAAATTCTTTACAACCAGCTCTTCTATATTCCAACACAAAAACATAATTGATAACTCAAACTCTTAAATATACTTGAGTTTTGTGCATAAATGATTATGGTCTGAAAAAAGAATTCATGCTAATTGCTTTTGATTTTCGGCATATTTTTGAATGCCCTTTCATGTTCACCAGCACTAATGAAGAACATGAAATGTCTTCAAACATTTAAATGACGCTCCATAGGAAACTTTCAGAGTGCTGAAACTATTGCAGAAAAACGTACTCGGTTACTGTCGTAACCTCGGTTCCCTGAGATACGGAAATAGTACTGCGTCTTGATAAAGACGCATATGGGAAAAAGCCTTTTTTTCTCCTGAACTGAAGTCTATTTCAATCACGCAGTGAAACTGCACGACTATTGGTTCGTGCAGTGGTAAAAAACGAACCAATGGGTCGGCAGCGGAGCTGCACGAACCTATGGCGACGATTCCTGCCAGATCCCGCCAAAATGGGCGGGGAATCTGGCTATATAAGCGGTCGTTTCGCCATAGAATCCTCAGGTTACTTCGACTGAAGCGACGACTGAGTCGTGCAGCTACCTGGCACGGCAAAGTACGCAGTACTCGTTCCGTATCTCAGGGAACCGAGGTTACGACAGTAACCGAGTACGTTCCCTGTCGATACTCCACTCGTACTGCTTCTTGATAAAGATGCATATGGGAACTGAATTTAATCACGCCGTGCTAGGGTAGATGAACGACTGTATATACCTCCATAAGCATAAATGCCCATAGGGAAGTAAGTAGTATACTTCAGGCTAAAGCGAGCTAAACTCATAGAGGTCATGCTCGGCCTGGATGATCGTTCCATATGACTCCTGTATACTCAGTTAACTGGAGTATGCAGGGTGCCAATCAGAGAGCCTGAGCGCATTGCGGTCAAGAAATCTCTGACAGGATTGTTCCCACAGCACATGTATACAAGCTCATCTAAGCAGAGAGGACTCTGGCCTGTAAGGCCGGTATGTCCAGGTTATAAAACCTCGCAAATGTGGACGGAGTGGCCCAGCCAGCCGCCGCACAAATCTCTGTAATGGACACACCGCTAGACCACGCCCATGACGAGGCGATGCCTCTAGTCAAATGGGCTCGTACTCCAATGGGACAGCATCCACTATCCACTTAGAGAGTCTCTGCTTCGTGACCGGATGCCATTTGGCGCGGTTACCAAAGCCAACAAAGAGCTGTTCCGTATGCCTAAAGGGGGCGGAACGCTCAAAGTAGATTCTCAAAGCTCTGACAGGGCATAACAAGGATAAATCCCGGTCCTCCTCAGACGGAGGAAGTGCGGAGAGCGTGATGACCTGAGCTCTGAATGGGGTTGAAAGTACCTTAGGTACGTAACCATGCCTTGGTTTCAGGATGACCTTGGAGTCGTTAGGCCTGAATTCCAGGCAGGCAGGGCTAATAGAGAGTGCCTGCAGGTCTCCAACTCGCTTAACCAACGCTAGTGCTAGTAGCAGAGCAGTTTTCAGCGAAAGTGACCGGAGATTCGTAGACTGTAGCGGCTCAAAGGGAGGGCCTTTCAAGGCCCTCAGTACAGTGGGCAGATCCCATGTAGGGACAGTAAGGGGCCGAGGTGGATTCAACCTCCTGGCTCCCTTCAGAAAACGGACAACTGAGTTGTCTCTGCCTACCGACTGGCCCGCTATAGGGGCATGAAAGGCCGCTATAGCTGCTACGAACACCTTGAGTGTAGAGTGAGAACGTCCTTTATCTAGCAGTTCCTGCAGAAAGGACAGAACCACCGCTAACTCAGAGGTAGAGGGGTTTTCACCACGGTTGAGGCACCAAGTGGAGAAAACAGACCACTTAAGGGCGTAGAGGCGTCTCGTAGACGGGGCTCTAGCCTCAGAAATGGTGTTTAACACTCGCTCTGGGAGGCCAGTAGGCTCCCGTTGAGCGGCCAAATGTAGAGAGCCCACAGCTCGGGTCGAGGGTGCCATATTGTTCAGTTTGCCTGAGAGAGGAGATCCCGTCTCAGGGGCACGGGCCAGGGGGCTGATGTCAGTAGCTGAGTCAGCTCTGACAACCAAGGTTGGTTCCTCCACAAGGGGGCCACCAATAGCACCTTGTGACCCTGTTCCCTGACATGCCTGACGACCTGTGGAAGCAGGGCGATCGGGGGAAATGCATAAAGGAGGAGGTTGGCCCAGTCGTGGGCCAACGCGTCCCTGTCCTTCGAATAATAAGTTGGGCAGTGAGAGTTGTCTTTGGAGGCGAAAAGGTCTACTTCTGCCTTGCCAAAGGTCTTCCAGATCTTCTGAACCACCTGCGGATGGAGCATCCACTCCTCTGAGGGGACATTGCTCCGAGATAACATATCCGCTCCTTGGTTCAGTCTGTCCGGCAGGTGTGCTGCCCTCAGCGAGCACAGGTTGAGCTGAGCCCATTCCAGAAGGCGCTCTGCCAGAATAAAGAGGCGCTTCGAGGAGACACCTCCCTGGTGATTTATATAGGACACCACGGACATGTTGTCTGAGCGAATCAGCACATGGCGTCCTATTAGGTCCGGCAGGAAAAACTGGCAGGCTCGACAAACTGCTAGCCTTTCCAAGCAGTTGATGTGGAAGCCGCTCTCCACCTTCGACCAATGGCCGAAGGTCGGTTTGCCTTTGCACAGCGCCCCCCAACCTGTGTTGGAGGCGTCTGTCGTGACAACTTTCCTGGTGTGGACCAAACCCATGGCCACGCCCTTCTTCATCCACCGTGGGTTCTTCCAGGGGGTCAGGGCTGTCACACAGGCCTGATTCACCCTTGATATGCAAGCCATAAGGCCCAGCATTCTCTGAAACACTTTGAGTGGGCGAGCGGTGTCGCTCTTGAAGGTGGCCGCAAGTTTCTGAATGGCCAGAGCGCGTTCTGGCGCTATCACCGCTCTCATGCGAGCCGAGTCCAGAACTGTACCCAGGAATGATACTCGTTGGCTGGGAGACAGTGCGCTTTTGGCGAAATTGACCCTGAGCCCCAGGCACTCTAAGTGGCTGAGGATGAGGGTTCTGTGTGAAAGTAGTTCCACCTCTGACTGGGCCAGAATGAGCCAGTCGTCGAGGTAGTTGAGAATGCGGATTCCCATCTGTCTCAGAGGGGAAAGAGCCGCGTCCATGCACTTCGTAAAAGTACGGGGGGCCAGAGACAGCCCAAAGGGTAGGACCGTGTACTGGTAAACCACTCCCTCGAAGGCGAATCTCAAGAATCGTCTGTGATGGGGGGCTATCTGGATGTGAAAGTATGCATCTTTCAGGTCCAGAGAACAGAACCAGTCCCCTGTGCGAATCTGCGAGAGGATCTGCTTCAGCGTGATCATCCTGAACGGCCGTCTCATGAGGGCGTGATTCAGGCGTCTGAGATCGAGGATGGGCCGGAGGCCGCCATCCTTTTTGGGGACAAGGAAGTAACGGCTGTAAAAGCCTGACTCGCTCAAAGCTGGAGGAACCATTTCTATGGCTCCTTTTTCCAGCAACGTCATCACCTCTGAGCGCAGAACGCGAGCGTTTTATTTTTTCCACTATCACAGCGGACGGTTGCATGGGCGCTTGTACGGACCATGTAGCAACAAACACAATTCCCTCTGCACCCGGAAGAAAACGGGGTGCCAAGAGGTTTCTCACCAGAGGCCGTGGCGGGACTCGACCCTTTCCTCTTCCTGTCCTGCAGATCGGAGGCGCAGGGTCCAACGCTATCTTGGGTCGGGGGCCCTGGCGCTTCGGAGGGGGGTGGCGTCTGGCTGAGCGTGAACGCCCTCACGGCTGCTGAGTCCTAGCAGGCTGAGGGGAGGAAACGGCAGGTGCAGGTTTCGCGGGCTGCTGAGTCGGCGCAGTCCTGGGGCGACTCTGAGCAGCTGCTGGGCTGGAGCGCTTGGGCAGGAAGTGTCGCATAGCCTGTGACGCCTTCTGTGCCTCTGTGAAGCGCTCAGCGAATCCTTCCACCGCAGGTCCAAAGAGGCCGCTGGGGGAAATTGGAGCATCAAGGAAGGAGACCCTGTCCGTGTCCTTGATCTCCGTCAGCGTGAGCCACAGGTGGCGCTCGAGCACTACCAGGCTGGCCATAGACCTTCCTATGGCTTGAGCGGTAGTCTTGGTGGCTCGCAAAGCCAGGTCAGTTGCGCTTCTCAGCTCCCTGAGAGTCGCAGGATCAGGCTCAGACTCATCTACGGCAGGGAGGAGCTTGGCCTGATAGACCTGGAGAACCGCCATAGAGTGGAGCGCCGAAGCCTTCCAGCCGATGGCAGTGGGTGGGCAGAGATGTGCAGCCACTGACTCATCCAGTAGAGGCATCCTCTCATATCCCTTTTCTTCAGCGCCGTCAATCGTAGTGAGGGCGGATGAAGCGGAAGTACGGAGGCAGGCAGAGTAAGGGGAGCGCCAAGATCTCGTGAGCTCGTCGTGAACTTCAGGGAAGAACGGCGATGGTCGTTGCTGAGGGGCCTGACGGCGCCCCAGCAGAAACCACTCATCCAGACGGCTGCGAGAGGGCTCCTCTGGTGGAGACCACTCCAAACCCAGCTCTTCAACCGCTTTTGAGAGGACACGGAAAAGTTCGGCATCCATCCCGGCTTTGGCGGCGCTGGGCGCGGGCAAACGTGAGGGGGCGGGGTCAGTTATCGAGCCCGACAGCTCCTCAGCATCTGAAGCTGCCAGTGACATGCTGTCATCGGCCAGCTCATCGTCACTTCCCCCGAACGAGACCAGATAGCTCGCGCTTGCAGAGGGATGCTGGTCAGGTTGGAAAAAAAGGACGGGAGAAACCTCTCTGTGTGGCGAGAGCGAGACACGCGGGATCTGAGCCGGCGTGAGCTCGCTCTCAACCGGGCGCTGAGATCCTCTGCCCCGCTGTTTTTTCCTCACAGGTCCCTGGGAGGAAGAAAACGGGAGGGTGCGAGGGGCGGGGTCACTCTCTGAAAAGAGAGCGATCCGCGAGCGCAGAGAGGCGAGACTGATGCTCTCGCAGTGAGAACAATCAGAGCCAGCGAGCGCGGCATCTGCATGGGATTTCCCCAAGCAGGAAACACACTCGCTGTGACCGTCATCGGCAGTAACGCCGTGGCATTAGAATGCCGATTTGCTCTTTTAGAAACTTACGTGAGAATCGCCGGATGGCAGCAGCGAACGGGACCAGAACTGCTGCGATGCTGGGGCGTGTAGAAAAGGCGGATCAGCCGAGCAGATCGAGGTCGCTGGGTTCAGCTGCGAGGCGTGTCAACGGCGAGTAGGCTTCTGGGTCAGTGTAAACGAAGTCGTCGTCGCTGAAGGAGAAGAAATCTGAGGATCCTATGGCGAAACGACCGCTTATATAGCCAGATTCCCCGCCCATTTTGACGGGATCTGGCGGGAATCGTCGCCATAGGTTCGTACAACTCCGCTGCCGACCCATTGGTTCGTTTTTTACCACTGCACGAACCAATAGTCGTGCAGTTTCACTGCGTGATTGAAATAGACTTCAGTTCAGGAGAAAAAAAGGCTTTTTCCCATATGCGTCTTTATCAAGACGCAGTACGAGTGGAGTATCGACAGGGAACTGAAATTTCATTCATTTAACTTAATTTCACATATATTATTAGCCTTAGCGGAAGTGAGATTGACAATAAGAATGTTGATCTACAGTGTTAGTTTAAGCAAGAACAAGTCAACCTACAGATATGGCAGACTTAACTGTAATGTAATTTACAAAAGTAGAACCTGTTCCTGGATCCATAGTCGTTCCTGCAATAACATTCCAATCAACTGATCTCAACAGTTTGATTTTAATAAAAAGTATCTTAACCTTTCCCCACCACTGACAGAATTTTCCATCATTTATGGTGTTTGTACTTGGAAGTCAGAAGATCCCAGTCTGAACTTTTGATAGATAGATAGATAGATAGATAGATAGATAGATAGATAGATAGACACTGTCTTCAATGTTACATTCATACACAAAATATTCTGTGGGCCATGAAAGATAAAAAAATGCTGGCGGTGATGACAAAAATATTCTGGTGGGGTTAATATTAACAATATACTATAAATAAACTAAATAAATAATAAAAAAGCAAACATATTATAATTTAAATGTTGTCCCATATGTCTTTAAACCAGAAATAATTTAAATATCAAATAGATATGGAATACAATTTATATTGGACTAAAAATAAATGTATTCCTCTTCATTTCAGAAGGCCACTACATTTTAACCCTACTCTGCCAAATCTAAATGCAGCGATTGGTTGAAATGAATGTTGCTCCAGGAACAACAATGCTGATCCAGGAATATGTCCTACTTTGTCTTTGTTATGGGAAATACAGCCGTTATTTCGCATTGACCCTACATGGATAGAATGATGATGAGATGATAGAATGATAGAATGTCAATGTCCCTCGTCCCTGCAGAATTTTAAAACTAAAATAACTTTCAGTTTTGCCAACTTTAAATGCTGACAGCAAATGCAAGACCTGGGTTGTTCAATAATTCAATGGAAACCTTTTTGTCCTTTTTGGAACAGATAGACAACATCCGAAGACAGACTTCGCTTCGGCTGACACTCTCCATTCACTCACAGAAGGCATTACTTTAATGGCCCAAAATTATAGTTACAAAGATTTGCAGAGCATCAGGTTGTAAAGCATTAAGCATCATTACTCTGTCCATCTATAATACAAGTCAATCATACAGTTGATTGTTGAATATTGAGCCAAAAGTTTGTGCAACCTTAAATTAAATATGGAGAAAGAGCAAAAGCTTTCTGAAAAAGCACTCAATAAAAGCCCTTTCATCTAAAGCTGACACTAAAAACCATCATAAAAAAGTTTATATTCTTAAAACATTTTCAGAGAAGACCCTAGAAAGCACTCATGTAAGTGAAGATTAATGGTCACAAAGAAGAAACTGAAAAATCAATTTGATTATTGTGTACAAACCTTTGTGAAAAGACTAAGTGTTCCTGTACTTTATTATTTACACAGGTATATAAAACAGTGCTAGGCAATAAATAAATAAATAAATAAATGTATATTACATATACATAATAAATATATATGTATACAATGATTTTTTTTAAAAAGGTAGAAAGCGAAATCCTACACACACACACACACACACACACACACACACACGCATATAATAATAATATATTTCTCTGACATCAGCCACCATCCTGGATGCATTTTTCCTGGGCTTGTGCAATGCACTATGGGATTATTGGTAACACTTTATTTTAGGGTCTCTTAACTAGTTGCTAATTAACATGCATATTAATAGAATATTAGCCATTTATTAGTAGTAATTAAGCACATATTAATACCTTATTCTAAACGACCTTATTCTACATCCCTAATCCTACCCAACACCTAAACTTAACAACTACCATACTGAACTAATAATAAGCAGCAAATTAGGAGTTTATTGAGGGAAAAGTCATAGTTAATAGTTAATAAGTGTTCCCTATTCTAAAGTGTTACCGGATTATTGCCTTCTTCAAGGAAGGTCATGTCATGCTGCCTTAGAATTTGGCCAAAATGAGGCATCTTGGGAGGCAGCATAATCAAGCCTATGATGTCTCTCTAGATTTTGGAACGGAGCTAGAGTACAATTAGCTACGATTCAGAATGCCCTGGAAATACAGCCGCTATAAGCTCTGATGGGCAAATAATACTGAAGAGAACTAACCACAAACATCTGCCAGGAACTGCTCGAATCAAAACTGCTCTAGGAAAAGCAGACACACGAGATTCTGTCCTATATTTATCACTAACAACCGTACTGATGCACTGCTATCCAGCCCAACTGTTATTTGTGCTAATTGTTAATGTACTTTACACCGACAATGCATATAAAATCTGTTATTTTCAAAGTCCTTGAGCTGGATCTGGATGTGAGATATTCTACTGGCACACTGAGAGTATGATGTACCAAGGGCTGCAATTATCAGTGTTTGAGAAGATTAAATAGGGATAATAGATATATGCTAGTAATTTGCTCTAAATGCTTATTAAATTTACGTTGCAAAAGATCAGATGGAACAATTTAATAAATGCAAGAACTGCTGTTAAATTAAGAGTACAAGTGCTGAAAAACAAATGCAAATAGACTCAACATAAAGTTGAAGATTCTGTATGTATATATATATATATGCATTTCTATGGCATTAAACAGAACTGGAAAAACAATGACTGTTTGCAAGCCTCATTCAAGCATCATGAACATTGTACATCAGCTGATTTGGAATACAACTTACATATTTAAACATATGTATGTATGTATATATATATATATATATATATGTATATGTGTGTGTGTATGTATGTATGTATGTATGTGTGTGTATATATATATATATAATTCAAATTAGTGCTATATTAGTGCAATTAATCGTATGACAGCACTAATATAGCACTAATTTATATATATTAGGGCTGTCAACGTTAACGCGTTAGCGCATGCGATAAATCTAAAAAATTAAACATGACAACAGCCACTATAGATTATATAAGATAATAAACAAACGATTATGATAGGATATGGTTTGTATGTGATTTTCTTGAGATTTGGATATTTTAATAACAATAACGAATGTGTACATCTGAAATGCTAATTTGTACAGCGATAAAACGACCAAATTCCACATGTGATCGCAAAAGGAAGTTATTACAAACACTCGATGGTGGTTTGAAGTGAGTTCTGAGAAAAAGTGTACTATTAATCTCATAAATTGTCTTATGAAGCATAATGCTAATGTTAGCTCTAATGCACCTGCAGAACAGGTCCAATTCTTCTTCATAATGCTTTTTGTCATAATACTTCACGTAAGGTCGCAAGAAAATGTTTTGTTGTATTTATTTAGAAATACTTTTGATAATAGTTGGGTAAATGTATCCTGGGATTGAAGCGATGTGGCTTGGTAAACGTTTTATTGCCAGTATAAAGACTGATAATGGCTGAATAAAAACAATAGAATAATGATAAAATAATAATAAGGATTATGTATGTCTCATACCTGGCGGAGATGTGAAAGGTTCTGTTTTCTTAAACTAGTTTGGCATGCATTTCTTTATTTCAACACATTTACAGGTAAATCCTAGTATTTTAAATTTGCGATTAATCGTGATTAATAACAGTCCATGACTGTGATTAACGCAATTAAAAAAAAATATCGATTAACAGCACTAATATATATATATATATATATATATATACATACAGGTATATATATATATATTATACTGACATTATTAAGCAGCACAACTGTTTTTAACATAAGCATCTCAAGCATCAAATCAGCATATTAGAATGACTTTGTGTGACAGTGAAGAGTAATGATGCAGAAAATTCAGCTTTGCCATTACATGGATAAATTGCATTTTAAAATATATTAAAACAAAGGTTATTTTAAACTGTAATATGTCACAATATTACTGTTTTACTTTTTATCAAATAAATGCATCATTGGTGAGCATAAGACACTTCCCAAACTTTTGAATGGCAGTGTATATTTCATAATAAACACAATATATATTTTTGTCTTTGCTTCTTACAGTAAGTAAAACTTGCAGAAATCTGTATCTATTTTTTACAATAGACAGTAGACATTACACACATCACCATTAAACAAGTGGCAGAATCACAGCAAACCCCTCGCTGTTGTTTACTGGTTATGCCGTTCAGTGATCTCATTTCTGTAGTTGGAAATAATGGGTTTCAAGCCATTTATAAAACAAACCAGGTATGACAGTATAACTAAAAAAAAAAGCGTTTGTTAAAAACTATCGATTCTGTGTCTATGCAACCCTCTCCGTGTGGGTCCTCCAGCACCCCGCTGTACTCTGGGATAAATGCGCCAATAAGCTGTAATTCATTAACCTCTATCTCTAACACTTTACTGCTGTGCCAGCAACATATGTCAGGACCAATCCAGCTCAAACAAAGGCTCATTCCATCCAGCATCCATAAGCAATGCAAATGATAGAAGGTGGAAGATGCACTGGAGGGGTCCGCAGCGTGGATGGGAAATGGAGGGTGAAATTCACCTCAAGGATGCAACAGAGATCCCACATATATTGCCACTCTGGATAAAAGGTCTGTGCGAGCGTGCAGCCCTCTCGCATGCCCTACTGTGATAAGCCCGGACAGGAGAGTGAGCAATCACTGATTAAATCGGTGATTTAGCCCACGCCAGCACCCACCCGCAGCCCTGACCTCTGGGTTAGAGACTGCAGCAGCTATCTGATCATGAACAAAATAGCTCTCAGCTGGTGGGGCTCCTACGCTTGGGAATTTTTCAGTGGGGGTCAAAGGTATGATCCATAAGCACCCGTAGGGGGCTGATTCAGGAACATCTGTGAACAACACTCCACCAGAGTGAAAACAGGACTGATTAGCCGTTACACTTGACCACACTGAAAACAACCGCGACATTATCGCAATCACGCACACACAGGGTTTAATAAAGCATTTTTGATGCTAATGAAACAAATCCCCACAAGAACTGGTGATGGGTGCTTTCGAAACACTGCTTCGTGAAGCTTTGTGAATCATTTGTTTTGAACCAGTTTCAAAGCATGTATCAAACTGCCAAAGTCACGTGACTTCAGTAGACAAGGCTTTGTTACATCATAACTGTTGCGAAATTTCAATAGTTCACCACTAGTGGGTGATCTCTCTGAACCCATGAATCAGTGTCTGTATGGTTTTTTACATGATCTCGGATCAATTCTATAAATTTGCATAAAAACAAACAAAACAAAACAAGCTCTAAAAATTACATTTTCAACTTTCTTTGAATGTGCAAGATTTATGATTCATTAGCGCCGCTATAGGTAAATAAGCAGAAGAATAGCAAAGTGCAGTAAATGGCTAAAATATTTGCGCTACAAACCAGCATGATAATAATAATAATAATATTTATTTAATTTTATTTTAAAGGTGAATAATGTAGGGTCCAAATGTCTAAGGCCACACCGTGGAATACAAATTTAATTTAACCCTACAAATAAGTTTAATACCCTAAAGTGTAATAAGTTTTAGGGTTGACATAACTGTAAGACATAAAATTAAATTGTAGAGTGCATGTATATTTTTCGATTTAACGTTCAGTTCGGTTCTTACACTGTTAATATAACTTCTTAATTTAATTTTTTTAATTAAAGTAAAATAAAAATCCTTATTGTCTAATACTTTCAAACCCCACTACATGATACACCCATATCAAAACACCTTATTAATATTTTATAATATTATTTATATTATTTATCAGTAAATGTACATTGTTCAGATCAGTGTCTTATCTCATGCTCAACTAACATTGTTTTTACTTATGTCTATCATTTAGCCAACTGAATGAGATATTCTCTCACACACAAAAACACAGATCCCTCTCACCCTCTGTTTTGTTTCTCTAATTTGGCACCGCTAATCAGAGAAGAAAGCTGCAATCATTGCACCTCAGTGTTGAAGCAACATGCTGATGACAGCCAAGGTCTTCTTCACTGAGCTGATGAGCATGAGAGATGCAGTGAAGTACACTTGTGGACTTGAGGACTTGTATTCCCAGATTGGGACAAGCATCTGTTTGCCTTGAGAGCTGCCATCTCACATCAAGAAATGCCCAAGTATAATACAGCAAACTCGCTTCAGTTAGATCCTGTATCACTGATATTAGATTCTGGTTATGCATTATAATTCCATACGTTTATAAGGAATTTTTTTTAGAGTAAGATTCTTAGATCAAGCTCAACAAAAGCAGCAAAAAAAATAAGTAAATAAATGTTAAGTATCTTAAGGTACACCACTGTTTAATGAGGGACTTAGATGAGGGTCAGCTTACTCAGCTTAATTCAGATTTTTTTATTTTTTTACTTAATATTGATATACAGTATATGTTACTCTTTTGATAACATTACACCTGATTCTGCCATTTTACCAGAGGATGTAATATTTAGAAACCAACTATTTATCACAAAACATATAACATTAATTTAATCAAATCCTAAAACCTTACTGATGTTTGTGTTGCTGTTGTCCCACTAAAATGATGTCACTTCCTGGAAGATGATGTCATCAAGGGACTGCCTTTTGTTACTTAAACACACATTACTAAATACTAAAAGGATATTAAGTGATACTGAGGACACAGGAAAAACATAAAGTGATTACCAATTAAACAATATTGCCATTTTTTTAACAATCTGAATGAACAACAATATATATATATATATATATATTAGTGTTGTCAAAAGACCCGGTACTTTGGTACCAAGTCGGTACTAAAAAAATGAAAGCGTCACGGTACCAGGTTTCTGTCAACCCGGTTCTTGCTGCGCGATCTGAAAGCTGCGCAGATGCGCTCTCTTCATAAAAGCACTGAGACGTGGCGGCATCAAACGGAGGAAAAACATCAAACTAACAACACTTTAAAGACTGACACCCGGATCAAATGAAAGAGTTCAAGCAGGTAAGTTTCAATTTAATATTTAATATTTAGATATTCTGTTATGAATATTATTCCATATTTTAATTTGAATGTCGGATTAAAATAAACTGCCATTATAGCGGAGTTAATCCTAGGGTAAAAACAACAGGAGGACATGATGGTATTTACCATTGTTACACACCAGAGGCTTTTAAATGAATTGTGAATCTAAAATATGCGTGTTGGAGAATGTACAAACAGTTAACAGTGTTTGACATATCAGTCCGTCAGAAAAAAATCAGTTCTGTTTTTTTTTTTCCTTTTTTTTTTGCTAGTTGTTGTTATTTTTGGCTGGATAACTAGCAGGTTTAAAAGCCCTTTAAAATTAAATATGTACACAGTTTGTATTAAATGAAAGTACAGTCAAATTTGATCTCCTGTATAGACTTTACAATGACTTCATGTTATTATCTAACATCAACTTACAGTGAGTGAACAATATATTTTTACAACATTAATGTTTGTGAATGTTATTTAATACAAACACTTGATCATTCATGTTTGTTCATTGTGCATTAAATAATTTTAACAGATTGAACTTTGATTGATTGATTGATTTTATGTATTTGTAAATTTTGAAATTAACCCTAAGAGGAATAATTGCAACATATAACTGTTTTTTATTTGATAGGTCATGTTATCTAAAAAATGGAATCTTATTGTAAAGTGTTTTTAATACTACAGTTTCCTTCTATTTGATATGCACTTGTCTTAAAATATATGTAATCTTATCTAAATTTATTATAAAAACTGAGGTTTGTTATTTACTGAAATGTTATATTTTAGCTGGAGTCAATGATCTAATGTTGCATGTGGTCAGACTCAGTCCACTGCTTTACTAATATTATATTTTCCTTTTACAGCTGCAGGAAGATCATGAAGCACCAGCAAACCCTAAAACAGACAGTTTACAGATGTTTTTCAGCGACAGCAGAAATATGACAAAAACCTTTGGGTGGAACTTGTTTACTTTTTTCCATACTTTTATTACTTGTGGAAAAACTTGAAATAATTTTAAATAAGCATAAAGAATGGCATTGGATTTTGTGCAGTTTATTTTTGTTTAACTTTATTAATAAAAATGTGCATAATTAGCATATTTCTGTGTTTTGCTTTGGTACCGAAATTGGTACCGAGAACCGTGGATTTTCACTGGTATTGGTACCGAATACTGAAATTTTGGTACCGTGACAACACTAATATATATATACATATATATATATATATATATATTAGGAGTATTGCTTAACAAATTGCTATTTTTTTGTATAATTTGTATAATTTATATGTATTTTATTTAATAAAATATTTAATATTATTTATTTAATAGTGTATTTATTTGTATTAATAGTTAACCTATGGGATGACCCATTTATGGAATTATGTATGGCTTCAGTCAATGGTTTTCTTCCTTTAGAACCACAAGAATCACACCAGCATAACAGCCTTGATGCATTTTCACTGCAAACAAATAGAATAGTGCAAATTCCCATGACCGAACAACCTCACGTCAACATGACTATAGTATAGAGGTTATTTGCATCATGTAAACATTTAATGCAGTGCATCAATCCCCAAAAATGGAGAGCAGTGCCGTACTAACCATCTAATCAGTTGAATTTATGCACCATGGCTGTTTTCAACATCTCTGCATATTTTCTCCAGCAACCCGACAACCACAGACAAAAATAACCATTTAAATTATGAAGCACCATATGCCCGTACACTCTATGGATTTCCTTACCGTCCCCAGTGCAGCCACAGAGAGCTGTAGCCATGCAATTAAACACCTTAATTATCAAACTGCCCTTTCACCATAATAAGATAAATGTTAAAATTAAAATGCAGATTCTACAATTCAGTCTTTTTTTCCAACCCAGTTCCGTTCAGGTTCAGAATGGTTGCCATGGCAATAGAGATCCTTAAGAGAATAAATAAGTGCCATTGATGAGCTAACAGAACTAACAAGTTATCTGACATGTAGAGGTACAAAGTGTTCATCAGAAATACCCATCAACAACCCAATTCTGCATAAAGAGGGAACACACTCTACTGTGTCTACCAAAACAAAAGCATAGACCGCACAAGAACCATATGGTTCAAGGGTGGAAGAAATGAAATGGCTGTGAGGGTATGGTAAAAGAGAGAAACAGACCACTTTAATAATCAGGATGAAAACAATCACTATGTCTCCCTGGAAACATGTTTGTACCGATCAGAGATATATAGGAACAGCGTAAAATTGTGCGCTCTCTTCCTGTTAAATTGAACATTCCGAAGCTCAAATGCAATAATGAAAGCGGTTACATTTCATGGCATTTATTTGCTCCTGGCTGACATCTTTTATTTGAAGTACATTCAAAATGAATGACTTTCCAACATTCTGTTATGTCTACTGCCAAAATAAAGAAATACAGATTGTGGGGTTATGAAAGACCACTTCACCTAAGTAAAAATACAACAAGTATTGTAAGATAAATGATCAGATAAGAAATAGCCACATTGTGACCAGGGTTATTATAGTTAACTACAATGAATATATATATATATATTAGTGCTGTCAAATGATTAATCGCATCCAAAATAAAAGTTTTTGTTTACATAATATATGTATGTGTACTGTGTTTAGTTATTATGTATATATAAATGCACACACATTAAGTACATATTTTGAAAATATTGGCATGTATATACATTTGTATATTTATATTATTATATTTTATATTCTATATAAATATATTTAATATATAAATAAACATAACATATTTATCTTAAATATATTCATGTATATGTTTGTATTTATATATACATAATAAATAAACAGTATATACTCATTTATTATGTAAACAAAAGCTTTTATTTTAGATGCAATTAATCGCGATTAATCGTTTGACAGCACTAATATATATATATATATATATATATATATATACACACATACACATATATATTATGAATATTCTAAATATAACAAATTATAAATAGATAAATATATTTAAAAAATTACAAAGTATTAAAATACTTCTTTTAATTCAGTTTAACATGGTGCACTAAAATAACAAAAACGAAAACTGAAATTAAAATTAATAAAAATAAAGTAAGAATAGAATCATAACTAAAAAAATAACAAAAAATATAAAAATAAAAATTAATTTAAAATATTAATAAAAACTATAATAATATCTCAGTCCTACTAAAATAACAGTGATTGTGGAAAATAAAGTCACATTGTATAAATGCAACGTAAGTCGCTTTGGATAAAAGCGTCTGCTAAATGCATAAAAATGTTATATATAAAGTCACAATAATGAGATATAAAGTAGCAAATAATGAGATATAAAGTAGCAAATTTACACAGAAGCACTAATGTGTTAATGTGTCATTTACACAAAGCACTTTTAATGTGTTATTTATGGCTTTTGTACAACATTTCATCTAAACTAAACTTTAAGCAGGCACGGAACAGCATTTAATGCTGCTCATAGGAGACATTAAAGGGATAGTTCAAATGCAAAAATGAAATTAATTTACTCACCCTCAAGCAGGCACGGAACAGCATTAACTCGGCTGTGTAAAACACCTTAAAGAATTCACCCAAAAATAAAATTCATCATTTACTCACCCTCAAGTAGTTCCAAACCTGTTGGTCTTTGTTCTGCTGAACACAAAGGAAGATATTCTGGGGCAATTGGGAAACTTCCATAGAGTAGTTCTGGGGCAAAACAGCCTTTCCATAGTATTTTTTTCTTCAAAATAGAAGTCTTCCTTTGTGCCCCAAAACAGCCTTTACAAACTTTCTTCAAAATATCTTCCTTTGGCAGAACAAAGAAATGCATTCGGCAGAACAAAGAAATGCTACTTTGAGGGGTGAGTAAATGATGACAGAATTTTCATTTTTGAGTGAACTATCCCTTTAAGAGAAGAAAAGTCACAGCTGTGAGAAATAAAGTTGCAAATGAGAGATATAAAAATCACAATTGTGAGATGTAAAGTCACAGAATTAAAGTCAAAATGAATTTACAGTTGTTGGATATAATTGCGAGTAGTATTTCCCTTTTCGTTTGTTTTGCTCTGAGGGAGAAATACATTGTGCTAGTGGGTAAAAAGAGAAAAATGCAGGATTTATGTTCATTTATACACAAAAAGACATATTGGACAACTCAGTAAAATACAAATTAGTGTCTGAATGAGGCATGACATGTACCTGCTAAACGTTAAATTGTCTCTATGGCCCAGTGGCGATGGGGAGCAAGTTTATCCAGTGCATACCAATATTTAACCAGACTAACAGAGCGCAGTGTGAGTATGTGTGTGTGTGTGTGTGTGTGTGTGTGTTAGAGCGATTTTTGCTAGAGACCAGCTGATGGGGTAACAGGCAGATTCAATCACAAGTAAATGTGCTGATTACTAAGATCACAGTCTTGCTCTCACACACTCGTCCCCTTGAGAGAATCACTAAACTACATATCAGCGCTGTCGCTTAAATTCACAGAGAGTGAGCAACCCCTCCTCCCTGCACCCAATGAGTAAACTATACCACAGAGGACCTTAGTGGACACTTTACACACAGCCTGATACAATGTTTATGGTCGTGTCCACTTGTTGATGACCCTGGACTACACAGATTTAGCTATATTCCAAAACCTAGTGTGCTCCCATAAGGTGTGCTTGTCATAATCTATGACATATATGGCCATTTCTGACATCTAGGACCGGTTTTACAGAGAGGGCTTAGACTAAGCCAGGATTAGGCCATAGTTCAATTAGGACATTTAAGACATTAGAAGGAGAAATCTTAACCTGACTTCAGCTCAGCAAAACCTTTGCTTGACGTTGGATTTCAATATCAACATGAATGCTGCAAACTTCAAAAAAAAAAAAAAAAACAATTGTCTACATAGCTACCTTTTAAGGCAACATCTAAATGGCTCCTAAATGGCTGATTTGAAACACTATACATAAATAGCATGTTATAGTATGTTAACGTTTACTCTAAATCACAGCTGATTCCAATAAGAGCTAATACACTTAATAGTCTCTCTTTATTTTAAAATATACTAAAACAGAAAAGTTATTTAAAAAAACTGCAGTAATATTTCAAAATGTTTATGTTTTATTACTTTCTTTATAAAATAAGTGCAGCCCTGGTAAACATAGACTTCTAATAAGTGTAAAAATAATATTTTTAACTTTTTGAATTATAATAATTAGAATATTTAAATTATTTAAGTACTGTATTCTTTAACAAAGCCATTGCACATGGATGTAATGGAGAATCCAGTGGCACTCTTGCCCATGAGATCAACACAAACCATCACTCGATGCACATCTTATATTAAATATTTACATCTCCAAGACACCAGACTAAATGAATTCCAGACTACAAAATTCTTACATGAAAGACCTCGACCTAAACTGTGTTTTATCTTTAGATATGCATGAAAAGAGGAATTACGTTGCACTCATCACATCACAAAGAACACGATACCAATTAAAGACTCTTTTGATCTCACATACAACCGCTATAAGGAGTAAAACCCATTTTCTCAACCACCCCTCCAGAAAATGAGCTCAGGCTGTGGTCCAAAACCAACAGCAAGTCCTATACTACAAAAATCACTCGGCGTGAAATACACAGAGAAACACGCTCAATTGCCAATTAATAAAGCCACACAATGACCATTTCTAATGGAAAACATGTTTTTTCTATATCAATTCCTGGGTGGATTTTTTTCCCCTTAAAGTATCCTTGGAGATGTGCCGTTACCTGTTTGCCTCAATCCTGCTTTTTGTTAAAAAAAATTATATTTGGGAAATTGTCTCCAGCTTCCTGTCGTCTAAAAGAATGAGGTAGCGAGATAGAGGGCAGGGGAGGAGAAAGGCTGCTCAGGTGGGGTGTTGCTATTGATTCCTTATGTGGGGAAAATTTCCTGAGTGCCTCTGATTTGTCTGTCACATCCCATTATGACTTGTGTGCTTTGAGTTCCACTTTCCTCTGTGATACTGCATGAGGTGTCGCAGCTTTTTATGTGCCACCGGTATTGAGGGAATGTATTGAATTCTCTGCAGTTTGGTTATTATTGTCTGCGAACTTGATTTACCCATCTGGGCGAATTTCAGAAAGCAATACTGAAATGCTGTAATCAAGTTACCCATTGTAAAAGTGTTTCAGTCAATGTGTGGGCAAGGTGGGAGGGGGCACGTCTGGCTTTTAGACGCCTCGCTGTGCTTTGGTCTGGAAGTTCTGGCAGTCATGATGAGGGAAAATTGTCATGTATGAAATACTGTATCTAGCCAATAGAAATTATCTTATCGCCACCTTGAAAGGCTTCAATGCATGTGTAAATCCAATAAGCCTCATTACTATGGAGGTAACAGGATCAAATTACTTTCTTTGCATAACTTAGGACCATGCTACCTAATGTCTATGCATAGAAACAGTGATCATGCCAAGGTGGTTATCTATTATAACGCAACAGTAAACCTCATACATTCAGATGTACACATAGGGACTTCAGCAACACATATTTTTCAGCTCACATATTTTTAAGATGTTAAATGCAAATTGTACATAAGTAATAATAATAATAATAATAATAATAATAATAAATTACATTAATAAAATAAAAACAGTTCTAGACTGATGTGGGTAATTGAGATCTTTGTTTGAGACTCAAAACAAAACAAAACAAATAAAAATTTAGTAGTTTTGGGTTTTGGCATTTAAGATCTTTGTTTTATATCAGATTTTAAGATATGAGACTATGGTGGGTAAAAAAACAAACAAATAATATAAAATAAAAATATACAATAAAGTAAAAAATGAGTAGTTCTGGACTGATTTTGGCATTTACGAACTTTGTTTTACAGCAGATTTTAAGATATGAGACTTTGGTGGGAAAAAAATAAATACAATAAAATAAAATAAAAATCCTGGATTACTGAGAAAGCCCTTTTTTAAAAAACAAAGATCCAACTCCCTTAAAAGACACCTGAAACCTTTTCTGCTTTGTAAGAAATATTTGACACATTTAATTCAATCTGCTTAGTGAGCCCAACAGGCAAATCAAATTAGCCAGACTTTTGCTGAGATATCTCAACCTGCTCACTTACACCACAATGCACATGTAACACAGACCGCGGGTGATTTCCTGTCTTCCTCCTGTAATTGAATGTGATCAGCCTTGAAAAATCCACAGTTGAACATTTATCCAAGGCATTTGGAAAAAATAAATGGATTAAACAAAGTTGACAACTTCCTGCAGGGTGTCATTGCAACATTTGCATTTCACAGGAGACCACCACCAAACGAGGATACTTTTCATAAACATTGATGACATTTCTTTCATGTTCCAGTTTCTATTGCATCAAAGATGATTCTAATAGATAATGCCAAGGTTACTTGTGATAGTAATCAAAGGAATAGTAATTGTAAAAGCAAGCAGAGACTGCTAATGCATTGGGTAAAAATGAAATTAGCATTCGTTAGCATAATCACGTGGGAACAAAGAGAAATCATCATTTCCTTTAAGGATGATGCGTCAGAGAATAACGCCTTGAGAAAAGATCTCAAAAATATCTCAGAGCAAGGTCAGTGTGTGTACTCATTTTTGGAGGTAAAATCATCTTCGCTCTAATTGTTTTTATCTCTTATTTATCTCCCAAGTGGGGAAAAAGAGTCTCTCTCCACAACATCCGATTCAAACTCTGGTTGAAAGTTGTGCCACTTTTGCACCTTCAGCACAGAAATCGGCATCTTAACCACCTGCAATCCAGTTTAACAAAGAATTAAATGCAATAACACACCGTTGCACTTTATTTAAATTGTCATCTGCATTTCTGTAGGACAAACAGGCCTTGTTTCTATGCAAATTAAGCTCATTATATCTTGTGCCTTTATATTTATGGAGTCAGACTGCAGAAGTCTGCTGCATCCTTCCACAGCACTCAGAACCAGCCCGCAAGAACAGGAACTGTAGCGTGCAAATTGCCTTCAGATTTTGTGGGTACGTTTGCACCATTACCTGATTTGCATAACTCGTTTAGCGAACCTGAAAACAACACACACAGAGCATGAAAAACGGTGCTATCAGTGAACTAGCGAATTCCCTCTCTGCATTTGAAACTCATACAAAGTGATCCGGCTTCCAAATTTTACGGCCAAGTCGAAACATCTTACTGAGCTCTGCCCTGAACGTCATGTTTTAACAGATAGCTAGAGCAAAATGAGACAGACCGTCTAGGAAGTCAATTAAAATGAAGTAATTAAAATGCATTCAGGGCAAAACATGTCTGAAACTGCAGCGAGCACTGACCTTAAAAGATATTTGCAAAACTTCTGTAAATGAAAGTGTCCTGAAAAGCTTTTTCCGACATTTTGATGGGCTCTTTTAAAGAACTAAATTTACAAACTTGTCAAAAAGCAGGGCTAAGCATGTTTTACATAACTACAGATATTAAACTAAATATAATCATTACAAACCTCCATAACAGGACCCTAACTGGTTTCTTACTGTGCAACAACCTATTATAAAAATATATGGTTTGATAACAGCTCGTGTGACATGCACATTTAAAAGTGGCAATTTAATTGCTAAGTACTTTTATTCTAAGTCACAGAGAGTTGTACTACACTTGCAGCGACTGTCACTAACCTATAATTGCTTTTTCAATTGCATTTGACAGATGCAACAACAATTTCAATTCGATTTTCAAGTGAAACCCAATCGCTTTTTCAATTTCAATACGGCACAGCATGAAAGGAAATGCACATTATCTCTGTTCTCATTACATAACGCAGCTGCTAAACAAACCCTGCCCTCAAATAACCCAGCTGAGAATGTTGCGGAAAATAATCACTTTTGAAACACGCGTCTTGACCCCCGTCGACTATTCGGAGGCTTCCACGTGGCGACCCAGGGTGACTTTAAAGTGCAGCCTTGCTCGACTAAGGTTGTGTCAGTCTGCATGTTTGTCAGCTCTCCCCGGACGCCCAACCCTCCACCGACTCGTCCTTGAGAAGCACTCTCATCTCTGCGGTTTGTCCGATCACATCACTGTTTTATGGCTGTAACATTAATAATAGGCCAGTTAATCTCTTTGCCCATTTCTGAAAGTTCTCTCTCTTGGTGACTGAATTTTATTTGTGCATGCATCCTACATTATAATGAGGGAGAAAATAAGCCTGTTTCCATTCTAATGCTTTATTAGACTAATGAAATCTTTTTAACTTGTTTATTTGTGCTCTTTCATAACAGTGTGTGGTTGTATGCTGTGGAATTTCAAAAGTTAATTATTCATGTCCTTGTTGTATCTAAAGTATTGCACTTCTAGACAAGCAAAATAAGTTTTCTATTTCATTTTGATCTTTTTTTTATCCTAAAATCTTTTTAGTTTGCGTACTTTTCTCTATTTTATCAATTTACTCTCAGAAGTCAGTACTTAAGCATGTGGAATGGCGAAACCAAAATAGCCTCGTGAGATCTTCCTTTTATTCTATTGGGCATAAAATTATCAATATAACCTGGCTTATCTATATCAATGTGTATTTCTGAACCCATATGCCTAATCTCAAAGGAATATCTGTCAAGGATATGTTCAAAATAGCACAATGTATTCTCAAAAGAAGTTGCTCACTGACACGGACTTCTTTCGCCAATGCTAAATTATCTCTCAAAGGATGCTTCCTTCTGCTCTGTTGGGATATTACAGATAGTAGAACAGTTTATGTGACTGACAGTCTCATTTGGTTCGAATACAGGTTAGATGTTAATGGAAAAGCCTCTTTTCTGCTCAACTGTAATTGCCAAGCTATGATGTGCAATTGTGATAGTGGAACACTAGATGATCTGAAAGTATAATATATGCTGGAGTATTGTTCCACAGAGAAAAGTTAAAATCTTTGAATATGCATAGTTTTATTGGATGGGTAACAACATTATATGGGTGAGGCTGAAGAAAACAACTGCATGAAATATTTTAAAACAAGGCACAAAACATGGATTTTCATGGCATGCTGTGAGTAGTTTTGATAATTTCTCTCTAAAGTGGCACAGGTGTTAAAATATCACAGAAAGTGAAAGTACATGTGAATTGCATTCACTACAAACAATACATTCAGGATAAAGCAAATCACTGTATCTTAAGAGACACATTGCTGGCAGCACATATTCACACAACACTGTGTTTGAAGTATGAAGGACAACATGAACACAACCACATTTGGCTCTTGCTTTGTTGTATTGGCCTCACTCATCACCTCTTTCTAAATAAGAAAAAAAAAGATTCATTAACCAGATGCAAAAACTATACATGAACACAGTATTGTAAATATTAATGTGATTTAAAAAAAAATAATCTATTCAGTAGCTGCATTTAATAACACTACAATTGTCATAATCACAAAAGACATTAAATCTCACACCATGAATTTTACTTATACTCCATTTAGGAACATATTTTTTCTCAAAATCAACCATATATTTATATGTATGTATTTTATATATAATTGTACAGATACACACACACACACACTTACAGCCATACTAATCAACCACTAAATATATCCACAAAGAAACACACACAAGATATTTTTTTTCCTTTGAAGGGAGAAAGACAATGCTAGTTTAGTAATCATATTTCTACAGAGAAAATGTCTTAAACTTTAAACAGGAAGCGTAGCCGCATTCCATAAATCCTCTTGTTCGAGTTATTTTCTCGGAGCATGACAAAAACTTTCCTTCAGAATGATATCAGCACCCGGCGGATGTCACTATTATCATTACAAAGTGTCTGAGGCGGCCATGAATTATCCAGCTAAAGGCTCAAACCCATCCACTGTCCGTACAAATCAGTTCAGCTCATTTCACACTTGGAACGACTTATTGTAAGCTATTCACATAAAATCTGAATCAAATGCATGTTGGACTGGCTCGAGCGACCAAATATTTTTTGATCAGCTAAATAACCTTGCACTGTATCACACTTTAAAAGTGCATGAACAGAATCAATGCCTTGAGCGGTCCATTGTTAGACACAAAGACAAATTTGAGCTCCTCCACGAGAATTACTTGCCGTATATCTGTGCCAAATAGATGCAGAGCGGCCTCCCAAGAGATGCCAAAGAACAAAAATCCCCAGTAATGTGAAATGGAGGATGTGCTCATTATTTCTGTTTCAGATAAATAGAGGTAAATGAATATTAATGGAGGATTTATCATCAGCTTTTAGTAATATTAATTTCAGTCATGCTGAGATGCCCCAAAAAGTCTAAATAATTGAAATAACACAAAACTCAGTGCAATTATTGTCTGCAATTTTGCTCCACCTACTTTCCTGCTAAAATCATATGTCAATAATCTAACTGCCAATGCTGTTTTTCACACAGAGACAATTATTTTTTATCACACCAGCAAGACAAGAAATATCACTGGCCGTTGTGTTTATAAAGCTCAGCAGGGGCATTATCCTAATTTCTGTGACTAAATAGTAATTTGTGTCAAATGAGTAATTTCACACCTGCCTTCCATTTTAAATGTTTTTTTTTCCTTCAACTGCACCAACACACAATATCAAATTTTCAAATTCAAATTCAAATGAGCTTTATTGGCATGACTTGCACAGTATTGCCAAAGCATTGTCCATTACATGAATAAGGAACAAACGATTATATAATACATAAAACAAGAATAGATCTGTGAAATAATTAAGTAAATAAGTACATGCATTCACACAATATATCTACTCCTTACTGAATTTGCAAAAACTGTAACATCATATCACAGCAACACTGTCTTAACCATTAGTGTGAGTTTGGGATGGGACTGTTAGTCTCTTTGTCTGACCAATAGCAGACAAAAACGAGTGACTTGTCCAAATAATCTAAAAACAGCCATTGCAGTTCCATCTTGTGCCACTAGTAGTGCAGAAATAACACACAGCATTAAACACAGAGCTGTAATTGTTTCAGCAGGATACAAAGGATATGACCTCACAGGTTCCAAATAGGGAATACTTTAATTAAGCACATTTATGCAATGTTTATTTCTGCAGGTTCAGAGCTTATTGTTATCTGCAATCCCTTCTAATCAGACAGTGACAAACGGTAGGTCAGCATGGCCACTGAACAGGGTCAGCCCAAAGCATAATGAATCAATGAGTGTTTTAAAACATTTCAGCCTAATGTGTCACAGGAGAAAGACTCTTCACAAATACTCCACAGAGAGTCATTCTGGCTGACTATTGATGTGAAAATTAGCAGTTAATGGTAATTTCACACACTATACAGTTATCACATATACAGTGGGGGCTCCAAACGTGTGAGAGTGAAAATATTTCTATTTTGCATTTTTTCTAATTTACTGTTTAATTGTAATAAAAAATGATCAAGACAGTAAGAAATTAAAAGTTGCATTAAAATGGATTTATAATTAAAATTTATTTTAAATTAAATGTGTGTGAGTGTGGGTGTAGAGAGAGAGGAAGAGAGTCATTTAAAATCTCAGAACCTAGCGATTAAGTTTAAAAAATTACATTTTCAATGATGTCTCAGACTTTTGGAGCCCGTATGCATAGTAATTTTCACTAGACAGTCAATTCAGAGTAAAATAATCCGGAGAGATAAAAGTTACTGCACAATAATCTTATATCAATGTTTTGACAACCAACATAATCTTCCTAAAAACTAGAGAAAATCTGATATCGTTTTAATGTGAACTACTTTCGAATAATCAGGAAAGCCCAAATATTTTGGAGGCCATGATAAGACTGCAAAAGCTCTTGGAAAGTTATGTCTGAAAGACCAAAATGAAGGGTAAAATAGTGACTTATGTAAACATGGTGAACATGACGACAATGAAAATTTTGCTTACTCTAAGAAATGATCACGAACAGCCCGAGTGTGCTTTTCACTTGCAGTTCTCAGCATTTTTGATGCCCTATAGTCACTGTGCTGGAAAGCTGATTGTTTGTCCCTTTCAAAGTGTAATCCTCCAATCAGAAGCCATCAATTTTCCTATGCAGCATGAGAGCATAATTTTGATGATGATGCTAGTAACAGGACCATATGGTCATTCAGCAGTCAGAGACCTCCCAGGAAATCTAAGCAACTATGCACTTGCCAAACATTTGTGGGATGTAACTAACTGGCAGAGAAAGGATTCAAGCCTACCAAAGAAGATGGTATAAATGAGAAAGAAATGATTTGGGAAATGCAAATCCGGTCATTTGCATAAATATTACTTCACGCCAATCAATATTAATTAAAAATGGTGATGAAAGAGAAGATGCATTTAGGATGAAAGCCATTTGATTTGTCTGTAGCTATTCTGAAAATGTTTCAATATTCTCAAATCACATAATTAATCTGAACCGTGTTATACAGGCCAAACGGGCCTCCCAGCGTTCTGAATATGGAAATGTACATTTCTGTGCTCACTTATTTAAATACACAAAACATTTGAGATCACAAGTGGAGCCTTGGGATTTCTTGTTTGTCCACGTGATCAATTACAGCTATCTACCTGATTTGACTCTGTAAACACAGCGGAATGTACGACCCAAATAATTACAAAACAGTTTTGCTCAGGGCTACCTTTCCCTTCATGTTTTCCAAAGTGACACAGAGGAGCCCAATTCGGTAGATTAAAATTGAATTCAATATGCACCCATTTATGGCTCTTCTGTCCAACAAGGTAATATGCAGTAGAGAACATTTTTTGCTAACATAAGGCAATCTGACAATATATTGAGCATTTTAATGTTTGAAAGAGAGATGGCAGCTGCGTACTTGGAAACGTTTATGGACTTTGGGTGCTGAAGTCACTATTCTGAAACAGTCAGATGTGCAGTTGATATTTTGAATTGTACGAAACGTATAATTGAAGGAATATTCTGGATTAAGATTGAGTAAAGCTCTGAGTCTGAGGATAATGTTGATTGTTTCACAGTTTCATTTCCATTTATCCCCCTTTACTTAAAAAATATAAGTGGGTTACAGTGAGAGGCTTACATTGCATGAGGCCCATCTATTTACTCACAAGACATAATATGGATGCTAACATGATTTTCATGAGGAAAAACACTTACTGATTTTTTCTGTGTGAATTTATTGCATATTTCACAGCTTTGTCACCAAAGCAAGACAAAGCAAGGCCATATAAACTAAACCTGAAAATTACTGTAAAACAACATGATTTAAAAAGCTTTACATCCTAAAACTATTTGATTTAACAGAATTCAGATTCCCTACAAAATCATGCCACCTTAAAAGTGTGTAAAGAGAGTTCAACATGATTTCATTAGCAATCATAAGTCTTCATGTAACATTTTCATTATTCAGAGCACCAAAAAATGTAAGCCTTATACTGTACATATGAACTTCCAGGATGTACAAATGTTTAAGAACCTTTGAATTCATGGAATTAAGTTGATTTATTTAAAGAAAATATATGAAATATAAAACCATAAAACAAACAAAATAGTCACTTTAACCAAAATACCTAAACTATGCAACATATTTAAACATTTTTAAGATGTTTATAATATCTTTACAAATGCTCAATTAATATTACTGAAACTAAGCATATGTAAATACTTTTGGATGATGTCAATATGTCCACATTGTATGGGTATATCCAAAAATGTACTTGTAAATGTTATATATAAATACCTACAAATACCAACGAGATCCGACTTGCGATTCCTATGTAAGTACATTCATGCTGCATCTGTGCATAAAAACAGACCATTTTGTGATATACTATATGGTATTCCCCCACTTCCCCCTAAAGCACAAATGTGTAACTCCATCTATAATAAAGCAGTTTAATTTGTTTTTGTTGTTGCCATTGTCTGATGCCGCATACCTGTGATATCCAGAAATTGCACAAATACATCACATTTAAAGGTTGAACACACTAGAGAGTTAGCAGCGCCTATTACTTTTTTTCCTGCTGGCTTTGCAAAAACTAACACGGGCATCATTATAAAAGGCTTTAGAAGAAATTTTACTTATATGAATTTGATTGATATGAGCTTCACAAATAATCAGTGTACCACAGAGGTTTTGCATCCTATTGGTAAATGCAATTTTCATGGATGTATGCTAAACACTTCCCCCTACCTATATCAGAGTCTGAATCTTGAAGTCAGTAAATAAATCAAATGGATCCTATTTACTACATAAATGCACAATCCTGGTGCCTGCGTAATCTTGTATCAAAATGCAATAACTCACTCTGCCTCTGAAACAACATTTCTTTTCAGCTGATATCACTAATCCCTTTTACTTTTCATTCTTTTTCCTCTTTTACTCTGGAAGGAAATAAATACTATATATATATATATATATATATATATATATATATATATATATATATACACTCAGAAATAACTTATTGCACATGTAAAATGGGTTGTGAACTAAATTTTACATTGACTTTAAAACCTTTTTTCATAAAACAATACACCTCAAGCACAACCATAACATTTAAAAATAAGAAAGAAATAAAAAGACTAGACAAAAATGGATGCACGCATTCTCTCTTCAAGAAGTGACTAGAATTCAAGATGGCCTCCAAGTTGAGGGAACAATGGTGATGAACATGATGCGCTGTGACTACTGATCCAAAGTGAATAAAAGGCTGCACTATGCAGTGGAGATGCAGAGCCTTCTCATGGCCCCTGGCATCCATAAAAGGGGCCTCGCTCTTCTAAACTACCAATAAGCAAGCAGTGTTATCCTCAATATCTTTTTTGGGTTGTAACAATAAAGCCACAGGGATAAGACAAATTTCTCTGCAAATGCAACAATAAGAAAGTCTACAAATAATTAATCGGCGCAATGATGCAATCCACCCAGCACTCAGAGGTCAGAGAAAACTAAATAAATCATCTCACTTTTCATTCTCATTTGTAACCATTCGCGTTTCTCTGAAATCTGACATTTTATATTCCAGTGGGTGTATATTATCACATGTGCATGACTCAGCACAAACTGACAAACTGTGGACGTGCACTTCATTAGCATCAGCCAAATTCCCCTTTCTTGCTCCGCAACACGCTCTGGAGCCCTGGGCCTGACAAGGGTCGTTTGCACAAAGTGACAGTTCAGTTCCCCCACAGATCGGAGTGCAAGGGGCCCGGACCCTGCAGTGCAGTCAGGCAAGTTTCTTCTCCAGAAATGGTCAGGCAAAAGAGCAAACGGCCACTGCTGTCTGAGGGCAGACCAGTGGTGGAGAGAGAGCGACAGAGAGTAATGAGAAACAGCCTCGAGACGTTGCTCATCTTCTCCAGCAGGGCTTCATTTGTGACTAATTTAGGAGACACAATTCAGAGCGTTTGACTTTGAGCCATCACATCAAGTGTCACTGTGCCTGGAGAGGAGATGATACAGAAATAAAGAGAAGAAATGCCACTTGCTGATAATAAGAATGTGGGATTGCCCGCATGTCCCATATATGGCCACCACACAAAAGCAAGGAGCCCTATGGGGACCATTGCTTAAAAAGATCATCCATAACAAGACTGGTACAAAAATAACTCCATGCCAAGTAAAATATGACTTACATTGGTTCATCAACAATATAAAGGACTCGGGAGCAGGAAAAAATACAAAATAATGCTTAAATGCCTTACAATCTTTACCGCAAATGGTCAACATTTCAGAATAACTTCATTCAAATCCTTTTCTTTTTTTTCACCCCCAAGTCCTTTATGTCACATCAGACAACCATGTCATATCAAGTTGAATGCTGGAGCTGCGAATAAATTGTGGCAGCCTGCTTTATAGACTACCTTGCTGTGCAAAACTAGCCTTGGCATCCCATTTTCCCAACCGCGGTTTCAAGGCCAAGGTTGACATTTCTACAGAAATCACTAGTTTGAATGTATAAAGGCTGATGAGATAGATTTCACTGCTGTTTATGTGTGGGTGACTTTCTTGTCAACTTTTGTCAAAAAGTGCCACATTGAAAATGGCTTCCAACTCCAAATGTAAAGATTCAAACATTCTAAAAGGGTATAAAAGCCTTTCCTGGTTACATTAGTGCTGATCAAAGATGTGCCCTCAAACAAACGACTATTTGGCTGTTTTAGATTCAGATCTGTTTACTGAAATTCTGGTTAGTTATAGTCAAAAACATCAACCTGTTTGAGGCCATGTTCAACAAACCTAACGTGTTAATACACAAACAAAACCATAAATCCGTTCCTGCAATATTCCTGCAATCAGCTAATGCCTGCTCAAGTGCATTTAATGTGCACCAGAATCATAATTACCCATTATGCAAGTCTAATATGTTTTTACATTTCAAAACATTTTACTTTCATCCTTGGCGAGGCAGCATTTCAAACACTGATGTTATCATAAAGTATAATCAAGCTCATGTTTTTGCTGGCTTGCTGGATATCATCCTGCAGAGTGCAATGAACCAGAAAACCAGTTTTTAGTGATCCTCTCATCGCCCCATTCAAAGGCCACACTTTGTTACCATGCACACAACCAGGCGTGAGAGATATCAAAGACAACCATTTATTTTGGACCTGCTCGGTACAGATCTTTTTTTGTCGTGGCTGTTTGAAGGAACGCTCATCCGGGAGGGCAGAAGCTTCATTCTGACACTACAGCGGGGCTGTGTGCTCTTTTAAACCTGTGATAGCAATCCACTAAAGCCTCCGTTCTATAAATAGAAGCTTTCAGTGTAATCTTTGAGAGAAAATAAAAAATAAGCTGGCGTATTTAAGCTTCTCTTAGCATGCACATAGCTGGAAGTTACTGAAACATTACTTTTTAATGGTAAAGCTATATTTCCAGTGCCTATAATGATGACTGAAACGCCTTGAGATGAGACTTCTGTTTAAGAATTCATAGATACAGAAGGACTGATATTAATTATAGAGTCTGTGACATAATAAAACGCTCACACAATAACTGTGGAACAAAATAATCAATGGCTTAATCTTCATTTCAAGTTTGATTCATATTTAAAACATTACCAAATGAAAATCTCTCTCAGTTACGAGATCGTAAATGGAATATGACACAGTTTGGAATGGAATATAAAGCTAATTTGAAAAGGGGGATGAAAAGAGAAATTGGGGGCCTACTTAACTCAACTGAACCTTGATAATTCCAAAGCACCGTGTTCCGCTTGATCGGGAAAGCTGCCACCTTCTCCCTAGGGGGTTATTATTTTCAGCTAAACCGGAATGCTATAGGATGGTTACTCCCTCCCTCTCTCTCTCTCACCACCTCATTATTCATTATTCTTGAATCACTGTGCTGGGATTGAAGTGAGACTGTCAGCATCCATTCTCGGCCAACAATCTCTGTGAGCTGTTGTCCTTTCACAGTATGCTGGGTCATCCCTGCCTCCAGTTGATCTCTATCTTGTGCCAGTTGTGAAATGTTACAGATGCTAATTAGCTGTAATATCGGTGACCTCGATACAAGTCCATTATGCATCATCCCGCTATCAGAAATGTTTATTGCTAGCAAATTCCTTCGAAGGCATTTGTGACAATCTGTTGCTGCCAGCATCCGTGGCAAGAGACAAATCTGGACAGCAGAGGGACAACTGATCGCTTGTCATTGATGGAGGCTGACAGCAGCATAACAATTAAGTTTAGGCCAAAAGGCTAAGTATGGTGTCAGGTGCTTTGACCCTGTTCATTTCCAACAGTATTCAGGAATTAGTTTTTTTGTCATTTGGATTTGCAATTAAGTAGTGAACTCTAAATTCCAATAAACATGTCAACGGTTTATTATATTAAATGATAGAAGAGATGACATGATGTAAAAATACATTAGACTTAGTACCCCTGTTCCAAAAAAAACATGAATTAGTTAATTAATTAATCGCCATAAAGGTTGTTACACTTCTGACATAACATAAAAAACATAAAACAGATCAAGAGAGGACATTCCTGTTCGGCACACCCAGAAATTGTTGTAAAAACTAAAGAAAAAAAAGTCATAGACATCAGTAGCAGAGCACAGTGAGCTGTTTTGGTGTTCTTTTATGTGGAAGGGTGGAGGAATACAAAGGGGCATCATAAAGACACGGTATAATTAAGCTGTGAAATGATCTCCAGCATTAAAGGCCTGCAGCTGTCTGGTTCATACTCACCCTCCTTGGATGGGCGGTGCACCTCCGCGCTCAGATTGCACACCTGCGCCGAGCGCACCTGAGGAGTCAGGCATCCTTCGGTTTGGGGATTTAAAGGCAACACCACGTTACTGAGCATCAGCACACTTTCAGATTCCCCATCGCCTAAATGTTGAGGGCAGGTGCATTTAGCGTAGACTATTCCACACGATTCAGCTTTCTCTCCTTTCAAGCAGTTTTCCAACCACGTGCATAACACCTGACATCCAAACTGACTCGGGCTCGCCTTGTTTAAAACCACAAACTCCACCACAGACATTTCCTCCTCCTCTGTCTTCTTCGTCGTCAATCCGTTGTAGTCGTAGGGAAACACTCGCCGGAGCTGCACAAAATTTTTGTCGTAATGCAAAAACACATAAATATTCTTGGCGTCATCACACAGGTGCACGATGGACTCGTTGATCCTCAACAGCTCGTTGATCTTCTCGTGAGAGAAGTGATCGAACTGGTAAGCCAGCAGAGAGAATTCAGAACAGCTAATTTCTCGTTTGTAAAGTTTTAGGTAGATGCTGTATTTGGTAGGATCTGGGTTCTCCAACGTCCAAGTGCAGTTTGTGAAGTTCTTGGGAAACATTTCATTTATCGAGTAAGATCCATAGATAACTCCTTTTACCAGCGTGGAACACCAGAAATCTTGGGCACCAGTATATCCAAACATAACCAGGAGATAGGTGGAAAATATATAAATCAACAGATTACGAACAGCCTTCATCCTATGTCATTTGGCCTGCAAGAGAAACAGAGATGCACTATGTTTTATTCTCAGACTATGTGGTGAAGTGATGCTTTGTCAAAGAGTTTCAGTCTAAGATCTCATAACTATCCAATTTAGCTTTGTGTTGAACACACACTCACCTACATTGTTCGTATGAACCGCCTATTTTCAATCATAAACTACCATCTCGATTTTATGGACATTCAAATGATCCTTTCTATGGGAATTTAACACATTTCGGATAAACATTGCCACCTTGTGGTGTTTAATAAATTGGGGGTAATAACTTTGGGCATCTGCTGTGGCAGGATAAAACTGCATGATATTTAGCGATCAAATGATCATTTGATATGATCATTACACACTGAATGATCTTTACAGTGTTTGAATGACTGACAGTGTCGGATACAATGATCATTGACATTCATTAGCTTTATGGTCGTTATATTAAGTAGCGACTCATTCGTTTGGAAGGATAAAAAAGGCTGGCATTACATGTCACCAACAAAAAGACATTTTGGCACAATAAAACATTTTGTTTTTTTATTCACTCGAGGGTAATGTGTCGCAATTCTGCAGTGATCTACATGTCTGACCGCATTAATAATCATCTACATATCTGTCCGCTCAGACACTGTTGGGATTTCTATTCAACTATTTAAAACCACATACATTTACTAAATATCGTCTTTTATATAATAGCCTACAGAGAGATCATATCCGATTGACTGAATGGATAATGTCGTGATCTGTAAGGATTAAAGCAGCGTTACTTTCAACATCTAATTCCCTTACTAAACGCAATCTATGATTTTCATGAGGCAAAAACTTTGATTTCGATGCAATGCTTTTGTCTGCTGTACGTATTTCATCATAATGTGTGCAAATGGGTCGAATTCCCAAATATTAGGAGTCTGAAAGAAAGGCGGCGGAGAGGGAGAGAGAAAGCAGAAGAGAAAAGCTATTCGATGTCCTGTTTGCATGAATCCTGCAGGCATTGCAGCTGTGCAGTGTCACAGCATTCCCAAACCGAGCCTTTATTTTCAGTCTTTAATCACCTTAAATGCGGCACTACTTGTACGACATAGCAAAACGCGTGCGATGCGATACACAGAGAGGTTATACACGACTATATAGGACTAGACAGTACTGGCGCACATTGCAACCATCGCGCGCTACTTTTCCTTCCCATCCGATGTCGCGTCGCGCGCTTGCACTTTTCGTTGATTATTACGGGAGCGTTCCAGTTTGTCGCGTCGCATCACGATCAGTAATATGAACGGATTAGAAAAAGCCGTAGCGACAGAAATAAATAAATAAAACTGCAGCGACGTCTTTTCATATTCATACTCTTTTACAAAACCCAAGAAGTCTAGCGTGATTGTCAATCGTCAGTTTTTGGGGGTGCAAACCTGAATGTGGTCACCTAAACGGATTTTACGATATACAGTCGGCGCCAAACTCGATTCTATGTCATTTTCCTGCGAAACTCGTCGATCATCGTTTAACTTCACACTGGCTCTGGTAACGTTCGAGTCCTCTGAAATATTGACGTAGTTTGTATTGCATTAATCAGAATGAACTATGGAACTCAGATCTTTAACTCGTTTATGCATTGAAGAGGGATAAACTTGGGCGAGGGCCATCTCATTATCGTTCAAACCTACCTATTTATCCATCTACTTATCTATAATAATAATAATAATAATTAATAGGTCTTACCTTGCACTCTGAAAGCTATGGCTATTTTTCCCACATACTTGGAAACATCCTTTTAGAAATGAAACGTGTCGCTCCCCTGCGAATCGATATCTCCCATTGCAGATGATAGAAGTCTAGAGCAACAAGATGGTCAACGAGCAAAAATGCATTAGACTCCAGGCTGGATCATCATCTCGCTCCTTTTTTTTTCTTCCCACCTCAACGCAACCAAGTGAAGAGAGCGCAACAGAAGTGAGCAGACACTAGAACGAGGGCTAAAAATGTTGTGAATCTCGACTGATCATTAGTCGTTGTTTGCCCGTCCCTCAAGAGATGCCCAGGTCGGGTAGCAGGTAGAGCGCAATCCCTGACGGATGGAGGATGCTGCTGACTCGCTGTGGAGTGAGATGGAAAGCGCTTTCTCGCCGAGCCTCAGGACTGGAGCTGCAATATCACGTCACTGCCACTAAGATAAGGCACGTATGGACGTCTCGAGCTGCGTCTCTCACCATCTCACCCCCCTTCCCCTGGATAACATAGAAACTCTTTTTTATGGGAAAATCAAGGCAGAGGAATGTCCCTCGGACTGGAACTAACGACACGGTGTCTTTTCCGCGACCGCCTGGACTATTTTAGCAGAAGCCAATGGAATTATAATTCATAAGAGGCTTGTTTCCAGGGGAATTATGTTTTTGCATGAGATTTTGAGAGATGTGTACAGGAACTCGTGAAGTTGCTTCATCTTTTTCATCATCGCACCATCACAAAGATTTAGATTTTTTTTTGTCTCGAGAAAGAAAATAGGGTGCTGTATTAATTATTTGTGTTCATTGAAAATCTTGTAGCCATTGAGAATGTTATAATTTTCTAAGGACAACTAAACTTGCTTAACTTGGGAGATACATCGATTATGGGTTTGAATTCAGACGGGACTATCATGGATTTATTTTTTTATTTTTTCAGATATAAATGTTGATTTAGATGTTGGGAGAAATTCTTTGTTTTCTCATGTGTGTTTGTAATTGCAGTGAGCTGTGGCTGTCCGTACAAGAATTCACCCGGAGACCTATAGTTTCAAACAAAATAGGTAGGCTATCATAGGTAAAGTTATTTTTCATACAATAAAACTGTGATATTTACAGCTCTTGTCTTGTCAAAAAAGAAACTGAATAAAATGACATTCTAAAGAACACAGTTTTAATCCATTATGGTAGCAACAATAGTATTTTGGAAACAGTAGCCTGGGTGAATGGGGGTGATCAGTCAATCGCTCGATAGACCTCTAATTCACATGGGCAAGCTAGATTACTTCAGATAAAATGTTTAGCCTACTTACAAGATGGAATTTTGGATTTTAAAAAAGAACTTTAAACTAGGCTACATTACTAAATGGTGATGCAGTAGGTTATGTCATTTTTCAAGAAAAAGCTGATCGCAGTGCAGCGTAGGCTACTGTTGGTTAGGCTACTGTAGGTTGAGTAGGCTACTTTATTTAGCGACAAGAGCAAATACGCTCTCTGACTTGTAATCTAACATTGTCCAATACTAAACTGTAGTTGGAAACTAAATACTCGCATGAAAAAAGAAAAAATATATATTTGTACATTTTTATTTTGGGGAAAATAGCAAATAGCCGTTTTAGATGATCTGTAAACTAGTTCGCCAAATAACAAAAGGCAATTAATTTTTTAAAAATGACATTACCTGCGGTCATTGATTCCTCTTTGGATCTGATGCCCCGGTTTCACAGAGGACATGTAAGAGATGGATGGTCTCTCAGATGCTGCAGTTTGGACCGGAATACACTATGTTGCCTTACCATATAGCATATGTTTAAAATATGTAAAAAATTATTTCATTTATTTTATAGGCCTGTATAATTTTTTATTTAAATAGGCAATATGAATACTTTTACAGTAAACAGTTTTTACAGTTTTAAAGTTTTCCCTAGCCATTACAATAAAACTACCGGCCTAGTTTTATAATACAAGAAGAATACTGGGAAAAAATAAATAAATAAATACAGACGACTAATCAAGGCTGTCCTTTGTGCGGTGCAACTGGTGCGGTCGCACCGGGCCCAGTTCTTTTGAGGGGGCCCCGTGGCGAACGGACCGAGGTGTATACATTAAAAACCAGGAGCAAATGAAATAAGTTCTAGCATGTGCTTACCATGTTTTCCAAACAAACAGGACATAAAGTGGCCTAAAATTTGATATTGTAGCTCTGTTTTGATTGTTTGGTATCTATATTTATAACTGAGAACATTGGAAATATCTTTAGTATTATTTTTTTATGTATAGCCTATAATTCTGTGGTTGTTAAAAACTCACAGCTTTGATTACCAGAAATAATGGATATGAGCAACCCACAGTAGGCTAATATTTTTGCAGCATAGATGATTCATATACTTACTAAGTTATGGCTGTAGTTCACTACATGGCCAGAGGTACAATACTCTATCTCATGAAAACTAATCAAGTCTTCCTCATGTGTATATAGCCTGTGACAAGGTCATTACAACATCAAACTAACCAGATCAGAGGAAAGCTGACCACAACCTTGAGCTTTCATCTCTTAGAGGCTTTAGTTTTTATTTCAGCCCAATCAACAAAAGTATCATGGTTTCAATGTATGGCTTGGATGAGGAGCTGGCACCACCATTGAGACTTTGACCTCTGAGGGTAGCTCACATAATTGTGTGCTTTATAGGTTCAGCCTTGGGAACTGTCCTCATGTTGTTGTGTACATCTCATTTATTTTTGATAGAAAGTATCTAAAGACCTGCTCTATTTATGCCAATACACAATGAGTGAATAAAGCTAATAGGCCACAGGGTCAGTACACTTGGGACTGGTTTTGTATTTGACATCGTTCCTTGACTTGTTTAATGTGTCATTCTCAGGTTTAATGTGTCACAGTTGTGTTTACACAAATCATGAAATTTTCAGTAAAACATATAGATGCATTATATAGAAATACAGAAAAGAAAAATGTCATCACTCCCATATAGTTCCTTCTGTGCAACACAATAGATCTATTCAATATACAGGAACATTTTACAATTTTTATTTTGCGTTTGGCAGAATAAAGCAATGCCTACAGGTTTGAAACAGAATGATGGTGGTGATTAAATAATGGCATAATTTTTTTTTTTTTGGTGAACTATCCCTTTAAGACACATATACATTTCTAAATGGGTGCAGGATCATATCAGTTATATTGCTTGCTTAAATCTTACTAGTTTATGACTTATCTTGCTTTATTATAGATCCTGTAATATTTTGTGATTCTAAACAGAAAAGCAGGTTATTTGCAGTTGAATATTTATGTTGCATGAAAGATGGCAAAATATCTTAATTTAATGAATAATCTCTTCATGCTGTGAAAGTCTTTAATTTGACATTTACACACACTCTTCATTGTATGGAGTCAACAAGAAAAATCTTTTAATCAAATACCTATAAGTAATTGATTTAAATGTCAGTGATGAACGACATGTGAAAGCCTATTAACAATAGAGAAAAAAAGCCAGAAAAATAATTAGTTACATAAACATTTCAATGACAGGGTGTCATTTTTTTCTGTCAACTAGGAACGGTTTCCCACACTGTGCCTGCAACAGTCATTTCATGAGCACCAAACTGGATAATTGACAGTATGAAGTTTTTTAAAACCACCGGGAGGTGTACCACACATTAACAGAGAGGACACAATTATTGCTGTCATCTATAAAGTCCATACAAAGATTTTTATCAGTAGCAATCTGTCAAAGCATACGCACTAAGAATCAGGACTGATATAAAACTGCAGACAAAACAGACTTACAACCTTCATAGCAGCAACTAAATCTATAATTGTACTTCTGATTTGCATATCATAATGGTTTGCAAATAATTAATCTATCATCTTAGATAGATGCCTTTTTCATTTTTTTTCTGTCCAGCAAATGCATAGAATTTGATAATTAATATCCATATTTTCTTTGTCATCCACCCTCAAAAACTCCATGTCATTTATAATTAATACAGAAAATGTGCCAAAAAAGACAATATTAGAACATATCACACCTGTTCTGTTCTGTTCTGCATTGCTATAGAATTAGACCAAAGCTGCTAAAGGATGCTATTAAATTATGCAATAACATTCAAGGGGTTGTGCTTTATAGTCAAGGCTAGAGGTTGTTATGAAATTATTGTCTATACCTTTCAGATAATGAATCTGTATTTGAATTAAATTGACCAAAAAAAGAAGAAAAGAAAACATGACTATATAAGAATACGAATAGATACACATTTCTATAGGTGGAACTATCTGTAAGTCATACCCTGTAAATACATTTCATATATTTAATTTCAGTTGTACTTCTTTACATCCAAATTCTGTTCGCAACCTCAATTCAAATTCTAATGAATTTGAAATTAGATCAGATTGAAATTAAAAAGCCTTTTAAACTCATTTCTGACTAGCACACAACCCTGGTTTGTAGCTTTGTTGAATTCTGTATGCCAAGTGTTGATATGTGTTTACTTGTTGACAACTCATAATAAAAGTTCACCACAGCTAACAACAACTCAGCTCATCACAACAGCATTAGAAACACTCCACCATCTATAATTGTGTATAGGAGGTTATATTGTTTCAGCAACTCACATAGAGTGGAGATTGCAAGTTGATGAGTCTTAAGAGTCAATCATAATGCAATAACCCAGTGCAACCGATTGTGTTCTACTGTAACTCTATTGCACCGACCTAGAGAAAATTAAATAAAAATAAGGTTGCAGCCAAAGGGAACCATAACGAAAACTCTATTTATACGATTACCACACAATGTGCTACAATGTCTGTTTATGTTTTATAAATCTTTATGTTCTATTTGCATATTCTATGTACAGTACTGTATATATAATGTTTTCAATGTACAATACAAAAAAAATATATATAATTCTTCTTGTTCTGTTCTACAAAGGACATACATATATACTGTATTTGTAGAACAAGAAAACATTGTTTAAATAAAGGACATATGGTGCCTAATAATTTCTTTCTCCTCATCCGCATACAGCTGTAGCAATAACACTTAACTTTAAATTACTGCAATAATTTTAAGTCCTTGAGCACCATTCATGATGCCTCATATTTAACCCAAACGTTCATCAGATGAATGTCACATTGTGCTCCAAAGACCTTGAAGTTCAACAAAGAACCTCTATTTTGTTACCAGTAATCCTTTTACATTTAGATCAGAGAAAGAAATGATACAAATTAATTGCTCAAGGAAATAGGAGGAAGCATAAACTGTATTCAGCTGCAAATGTAACAGAAGATTTTTCAATCTTACCCCCCAAAAAGTCCCCAATCTCAAATCACCACTTCTTGTTCATTAAAAATCAGTGATCTCTTGCTTCACAGATTGTGTTCCCCTGCCTTTGGTTGTTCTGGCACGGCTTGTGAGTGCTGCATCGAAAATCCTCCTCAGGCGGCCAGAGGAACATCAGGAGTGACCCGGAGGCGTCCCACATACAGCGGCCATAATGAAGAGCGGGGAGCTTTGGGAGCTTTCAGCTCAGTGAGCTGTGATGGTGGGGGAGAACTATTCAAAGCCTTATTGAAACATGAATACACTGAGAAGGGTCTCTCCTGTGAGGAACAGGGGCCAAATATCAGGCTGCAGGAACCGCGGTGTCTTTCTCTGCCATGTCACGACCGTGCACCCCCCCCCCGGCTGCATTTGCCCTTGGAATTGGAGTGTTGCTGAAACTATTGCAAGTAATACTGTGTTTTGGTGACAAATGGTTTCTGAGCATCCACATGTATTACTTTCAAGATCTCCAACCTACACGCAAACCAGAGGAAGAACCTCGCCTCTGAATATTGTTGACACGAGACTTGAGATTCCTCCCACTAGACATCTTGAACCAAATGAGTCAGGGGAAAAATTGAGATGAAAGGAAAGTCAGAAACAGAACTGAGTCTGGAGGAGAAAAAGCCTTTACTCTTTATTTGCTGTTTTTAGTACATGAATATTATAAATGAGTTTAAGACCATGTCTGGATTAAAATTGTGGTAAACAAACAGGATTTTAATGGACGTTACGTCCCTCCTCCACTGAAATCCCCAACCACGGAGCATGCAAACAAAAACAATCATGAAAGATTCGCAACAATATGAAAATCATTGGGCAAAGTGGCACAACCAAAGCTTGTAATCAAACTCTTACAAATCACACAGTTACAGAATTATCTGAAACTTTGAAATATTAAAATGCAAGGTTCCAAAAAGGGTTTTTTGCAGCAATGGCGTAGAACCACCATTTTTGAATCCCCAAAGAATCTTTGAGCGAACAGAACATTTTTTTTTCTTAGTGTGAAGAACATTTGAAAAATCTAAAGAATGTTTTTCCTCTCTAAAGAACCTTTTATGGAATGGTAAGGATCCATAGATGATAAAAGCTCTTCATGAACCATAGATGCCAATAAAGAGCCTTTATTATACTGTATTCTGTTAAAAACAATGGGATCTTCACAGGCAAATCCAAGACAACTCAAGTAGCATTCTGACATGCAAACAACCTCGCTAGCAACCTGTGACAGACACGAGTTCAGATATTTTAGTCGCAATACATTTCTTTGTGTTTGAAGGGTGAAAAATGGCTCCCCTGAAGCAAGGCTTGGTATTTTCCAATGACGTGTCAGCTTTCCCCCTAAAGTCCAACTTCTTATTACTTTGCTTCTTATTTGCCAACGCTATTGTTTCAGCCCACTGCTTTCCCCGAGATGAACCAGCAGCTATTATTCAGAGCGGTGGAATTAATTGGTGAATCTCTCACATGCTTTGAGAAATGAATAGATCTACATAATCAATTACACAGTGTGGGATGCTGCCAACAAAACTTTGGAGAAATGTCTGCTTCATGACAAAAGAAGAACTGTGGGGAGCGCAGGCAGAGAACGAAACGAAGCCTGACAGGGTTGTATCGGAATTTCATATGAGGCAAAAAATATGTTATGGACTAGTCTGACTGTTTGCCCTCTTCTACAAAACTACTGCTCCACATTTCTGGAGGCCCAGCGTGGAAGCTGTTGAGCATCGGCACAACGATTTTCTCTGGCTGCTGATGAAACATCATGACTAGTAATGTTCTGGCAGATGGTTGGGTTTTCATCACGTGGATGAATCTTACTGTGCCAATTAGTGTTTAGAAGACTCTGAAAATGATAATCAAGCTTTGTTTCAGCTGTTTCGCATCTTATTTTAGATGTTATGATATTGCATGCCTACTTTGAAATGTTATTGGAAATTTCATTGGCTCTCTCAGGAGTGAAACTGTAATTTAACTTAAGCTTGGTTACAAAGAATATGACTCGCATACATCCCAGATAAATTCTATGATGAAAATCATGTATAATGATACTTTTATAAGGAGGTTAATTATTGAGGCCATTTTATACAACTGAACTGCAATTATATATGTCCTATAAAAGAAGGAAATGTCAAGCAATTATCCCCCTTAATGTACACTTGCATTGCTCATTTTTATTTTTACACTTCATTTTTCTCATGTGAAAACATGCACAGCCAATTTATAGCATGTTTTTCTTTATCAGATTTAAGGTTGTTGTTGTTTTTTTTTGTTTGTTTTTTTTTTCTGCTGAGGCACATAAACATCATACATGTGAACGTTTTACGGATATGTAGCATACCATTCAGCCGTTCTTGGATCCTACCCTGGAAAAAAAAAGAAATTGACAGGATCTATTTCACATGTCTATTAAAGAGCTGACATTTACATGTTTGTCTTCAGGCTCTAGCATTAGGCCAGCACTGATGCAGCTTAATTTCTTCTGTCAAGATGCCATGGTGCCTACGAGCGATTCTGGCGTGTGGCGTCTCTGTTCCGCTTCATCCCCTCACACCTGAGGCATTGCAGTCCCTTCAAGCGTATCAAGGACCATTTCACAGCCCACAAAAATCTAAACCAGATCTATTAATAGTATATAGTATCAAAGTTTTATATTACGCTGGCTGGAGACACACTTTTAGACAAAATGAATCTTTTTGAGGCTCAGTAGTCACATTTGACCTTAGAACATTTACTATGCATGTTAAGATGGATCGTCAGCTGGAGATAATCAAAGTGGTGAAAGCAAGTCTGAAGGTTTTTTTGTGCAAAAAGCAAATGGTGACCATGGTTGTCTGTGATCCCTGTCAATTTTCAATGTACAGCATGGAGTAAGAAAGTTAAGTTATACAAGAAGTTGGGAACTACATAAGGAAAGATTCTGAATTCCAAATTATAAATTTACATACAGAATTCTGGATCTGAATCTATTCCTTTAATTACATTAAGTGGTAGCAGTATAGGAAAGAAAGACAAAACATTAAATAGCTTTAGCTTTATATAGCATTTGCAAGTTTGATTCAAATGAACCAGTTAAAAATGGTTCCATGTTTCATTTCAGTGGCTTATCTTCTAGTAGCCTACAGCTAACTACTTTTCAAATGGATAGCCTGACTGTAGTTAAGCTACTTTGAAACTATCTTCTGAAGCTGCAAGCTAATCATATTTTAAAGTAGCTTTCCTACTACTGTTCTACCAATGGGCATCGTTTTCCCTTGTCCTTGAACAATACAACCATTTATTTAGCTCTTTATCCAGAATAAGGCTAAGGTCACGAGTTTTTATTAAGAATAGCAGTGTATCCTCATAACACAGGGTTTGTGTTATTTCATTTTTAATTATTAGTGAAAGTAAACAGCATCTTCCTTTGTACCTATCTCCTTTTATAATAAGCTTTTTACTGAGAAGAGGTTTCTTTGTATTTGATGCTTTCACGAAATGTGGTTTCAAGCCAAATAAGTCAATTTCTGAGTGTGAATAATCTCTGGAGCACACAGAGTTTATTCACAGCCTCTTACTCTGTCAGCAATGATTATGTAACACAGACATAGTTGATATAATCGTATAATTTTATTCTCTAATTTATTGCGTAATGTATTGTGAAACATATTTGAATGCAATAGGAACCTATTGCCCACGGGGGCAGTCGTGGCCTAATGGATAGAGAGTTGGACTTGTAACCCGAAGGTCGTGGGTTCGAGTCTTGAGATTGTAGGTGGGGGGAGTGAATTACCAGCACTCTCTCCACCTTCAATACCACGACTGAGGTGAGACCCTTGAGCAAGGCACAAACGCCGCAGCATTGGCTGCCCACTGCTCCAGGTGTATGTTCACTACTGTGTGTGTGCATTCCACACATGGGTCACCATACTTGGCCACACACCACTTCCCTTCCCCCTAAAACACTTTGACTGCATAAACATATGAATACTTAAATGCTATTGTTTTTGTATTCTATAGAAAGTTAGTCACAAACACCCAGAGCAAATAACATGTGCCTATAATTATAACACAATATCTTCTCAAGGCATCTTGTTGTTTACCCCCAATCTCTTACCTAACATCATCTTACTAAATTTAGCACTATTAAATTGAAACCTATGCTGAGAAAATTACCTTAAATGAGATTTTGAGAGCATGTTTCATTTTATTCACCCCCTCTGCTTCTCATTCTGCACACTTGTGGTGCTTGCCCGAGCCATGGCTGGATTTGTAAGCGAATTTTAAATCAAGGCGCTTCTTCCCCAGCAGTGCTCCTGTTTTTCAGAGACAATGCTCCAGCGCCACATGAATCCTCTGGGTCTTTCGTCTTTTTCCTTTGAACACTACACCAACCACTGGGCCCTCGGCTGCCCCAGACCTCCAACATGGTCTATGCAAATATCCTACCAGAAGCCGCCCTCGCCGTACGGATGAGAGACCAGATGCATCTGAAAGTATCAGCGTTTCTCACGAGAGGCCAAAACGGTCCCTTGAACGGGCATATGGCGGCAGCAGATTTGGACGTTTGGAGGTCAGTTTTGAGAGGGTGGATGAATTTGTTTTGGATTCAGTTGTTGCACAAGTCACTGTTTTCTCTCGAAAGAAGAGGAAATTTCACAGAATTTTCACAGCCAATTAGAAGAGAGTGAAAGTGTTCTCACCGTCTCCTGACTGAGACTGTCTCTCCTTCAAAGTGGATGTGCTTTGACTTTTTGACTTTGACGACAGGTAGGCTAATACCTAAGCATTAGCATGACACACACTCTCTAGAACTACAATTCCTATCACGCTCATGAATTCGAAAACAACTCCTATGCTTGTGCACTTAAAATACCCCCCTATTTTGCCAAAAACAGAAACCAGAGTGTTTTAGATTGTATTTCTCAGTAAATAAATAATATAAAGTAATCCACATTACTCAAATGGCAAATATGAATAAATGGAAACAAGTTACATGTCACTGTGGTTCAGTTCAGTAACTATGTAAACTTCATCAATTATGAAACAAGTTTAATTCAGCTATAAGCAGCTCTACAGAAGAAAATCATGTCATTATTCAGCTTGAGTCAGTTCAGTGTTGATTCAGTTCAATAACAGTGTCTATGTCGAAAAATTAGTTAATTATGAAACTAATTCCATTCAGCTATAAAGTATCACTACAGAAGATAACTGCCATCATCCAGCTTTATTCTGTTCAAGTTTTGTTCTCATCTAATAGTTTCAGTGCCATCAAATTAAGTCAAGTTACTATTAGTATTCAGTATTCAACTATGCAAGCCAAAGGCGACAATAGCTGGGTTGAAGCAAAATCATGAAAAACGTGAAGCAAATCTTTTCAAATAAAACCAATTCGAATTAAGTGTGTTTCCATCAAGTTGTTTGAATGAATGATGGTGGTATTGGTAGTCTAGTAACCAACAGTAAATAAAAAAAAATAAAGACACCATCAGCCAATTAGTCATGTGGGTTTAATGGTCACTACGTCAGAATTTATTCGGCAAATGCGTTTCCATCTCCCATTGTTCACATTAAGTCTTTTTTGCACAAGTCAAAAACCACCTCAAGCCAGTGTAAAAACTTTTTTGCAAATTAAGGCAATTTTTTTTCACTGGTTTCTGATCTGACACTTCAAAATGCGCATAAAACTGGGTGATGGAAACTCCATCAGGTGACAGAAATGGAGGGGGAAAAAAAACCTTGGGAGAAACCAGGCTGAATCAGGGGGCCACTTCTAAACCACAAGTCCACAGATTATACAGGAAAAGGTATAAGGTAATTGTGCACCAAAGACAATGTAAATCACAATTTATCCATTAAATTTATCCATCAGCATGAACCCCTGACACCAGCTCTGTAAAAAAACAGACATTACTGTACATAGTGCATTATATGCATACATAATCCTGCTGTACAGGTCAAAACACAGAATATAAAGAAACGTAAGGTAATACACCAAAGACAATGCAAATCACTGCCCTTCATTTCTTGATTGATGCTCTTGTTACTATGAAAAGCTTTCTGCGAAAACTCCTACCTTGCATTTTTCTCTTTCCGACTGAAAGGAGCCAATTAACAGTTGAAGTGCTTCTAATCTATGTATCTGATGACTCACAACGGAACTGATTTCTTACAATGTTGATAACACCAAAACTGACTCACTTTAACAAATGAACATTACATTAACAGCTAATTTCTTTCAGTCTTAACGTATTGCAGATAAAGGAGGGCACCGTCTTCTAAAGTCAAATGTAGAAGCAGAGAACAATTCACTGGTGAACAGTAACATTTATTTAGCCATCTGCACAGGTTGTCAGAGTTCGCTCTCAAGGCATCTGTTCAACGTTTGGGAAACTTCTCTCACTCACAGCTAACCTACGGGTAATGAATAAATGATTCTGAGTATGTCACATGTGACATCCATCAACACTTGTGTAAGAGACTTTCAGCGCTAAGCGCTGCTCTAGATGCAGCTAATTAAAATTTTTGTGATAAAATAATTAGCCTCACTTGCAGACAATGGGCTGGAAAATTCCTCTTCCAAATAATTAAAATAAGAAGATAAGAAAGTGGGAAATAGTCTTTGTGGAGAGTGTGGCAGCAATCCATTGCAGCTTTTTGTGCAAAGCATGCTGGGTACATGTTTGACAATTATTTTGTAACAATATGCGTCATTGAGAAAAGTATAAATGCATCAATACATGAATAACACCAGTATATAATCCACAAAAACTGATCAAAGTGGCGGCATTTGCTACTGGAATAGTTTTATAATCGTTTTAAATGCATTATGGGTTCCCTGCAAAGGTGAAACCCATGCTCTCTCGAACAGAATATTCTTATGAGAACAAAAGTGAGATTCCCTGTTGAATAAGAGCTTTTCTTTGTTATGAAATAAATGACATTTTGTCAAACCTGATGCTCAATTATCTTAGGAAAAGGGCTCTGTGGGGTTTCTCGAGCAAAAACTTTGCAGTGAGACCTGACAAATGTGGTGTACAAAAAATCAGAGTGTGTCGCAACAAGAAATATGAATGCACATCAAAAATGACTGCAGTGACAGTTGTGAAAATATTGCACTTTAACACATTGCAATACAATATTGTTCATCAAAAAAACTAGCGTTTAGCATCAGCCTTCTTACAATGCCAGTTTGGGTAGCGTTCAAATCCGAGCAGGATCCAACACCCACTAAACATCTCTGCGTGTTTCCATGCTGTGAAATTTTATGACCCATGCAGGCAGTCTTAGAATGATGTACTATCTGCCAAAGATGGTCATGATCTAATGCAAAATGTTCCTTTAATGATCCAGCACCTTATATACTGTCTCCTGTTGACATATTATTGTATTTAGGCTGCATGAAGCTTCACTCCTTCTAAGACCGCAATATAATTTTCTCTTGTATTGTATTGCTTAAATCTATCAAGACCAAGAAAATGGGGGGAACCGGAATGTTATGATAAGAACGAGCTTATTGCCGAAGCTCTGATAACTACTTGTGGATTATTCTTCCGCTATTGAAGGGAAGCATTGTTGCAATCACATCAGTTAACACAGAAATTTGAGACATAAGACAAAGAAATCACGTAGGATAAAAGCAAAAGGCTTTCTCGTTACTTTCTTCTGGGAAATCCTTGGAGAGTTCTCTGTTCTTTTAATCTCCTAAAGTCTGAATGAAGCAAAAAGTTACTTATTTAATTTTTAAGAAAGTAATTTATGAAAAAGCCTCTCAGGCCCTATCTTCACAACTTAGAAGACAATTTCCCACCAAGAAATGTGTTTTAAGTCATTGAAGTCGACTGCTTAAACATCGGTGGACAATTTACCCATTCAGAGCCCAGTTTAGTCCACTATCAATCTGGCCAATAGAAATGAAATCAGCTCTGTGACTACAAATGGACATTAAATATGCAGAATCAGAGTATAAACATATGTGTCCTCAATCGTTATTGGAAACTGTAAATGTCATACTCAGTCAGTTACGTATTAAAATATGTGAACATTACCCTCAGAATGCAGTTTTGCCAATGGAATCTTCATGCACCAGCAGACTAACAGGCTCTTGTTTCATTTAATGGAATGAAGGTAAAGAAAAATAAAACTCTTGTACTACTCTTATAATGACCCTGTTAGGTACCAATTATTCACTCAAAGCATTGGAAAGAATATCTGGATCGCCTCCATATCATCCTATCATTCTTTTTTAACGATACCTCACAATCATTTTAGACTGCAATTATTTTAAAGCTTATTAAACAAAGAGATTGTTAGGTGAGACTTTGGGAATACGGCTTAATTTAGCTTATCTCATTAACAAAGCTGAACTTTAAAGGGAAATGCGAGTATATCCATGCCGTTCGTGTTTATTTTCTTCAGGGGATTCGTGAAAAAGTAGCTACAAAGTTTTCCAAGCCTCCTACTGAGTCTTCATTCCTGTGCATGAAGATATGAGAGGTGTTTGGCTTGATTTTGTATAATGTTTCAAGTCCAGGGGGTTTCAGGCTTTAAACACGCTTATTGATACAAAGGGAGTGTTTTCAAATGGATTGTGATTAAGCTGATGAAATACACTGGGCAATAGGCTAACGGCTACAAATGAGCAGATTTCATCTCCAATTATTCAAACCGTGGACCACAACGTGGCAACCTCTGATGTCCCTCAGATGTGCTTTTTAGTCCATTCTTGCAAACAAATTGGATAAACATAAAAGCAATGCGATTAAAACAAAAAAACAACATAATGCTTAACTCAAAGCATAATGGCTATTTTGCTAACGTCAAATTCAGTCTAATGCACTGCTATTGGGCAAACACAAAAATCTTCTCGGCATGGGGTATACGCGTGTAATTGATCAAGAGAGGGAATGAGAGAGATCTCCCATTCACAAACGCTCTGAGTCACTCCATGCCAGCCTCATATTTACCAAACTCCTTTTCAGTGGGGCTGGTTGTTGTGTAAGCTCGAGGCAGGCAGCTGCATGTAAATGAAGCAGCGTGTCTTTGTACGCCTTTGTTAACGCCAGGTTTTGCGAGATATTTTAAGATCTGGAGCAGTGCTGAGAAGGTCTGCGGGTGCTGTCTGACTCTTAAAAACGTATAGCATTTCTGCAGGTCAGGATTTAAAGGTGGTTATGTCTGTATCTCGCAGATGCACACACACACACACACACACACACACACACATGCTGCTGTGACATCTGTGTTTGTGTGTGTTTATAGAGGTTCAGGGCGCACTAAAAGCACAAACCTTCACAATTCACAAAATAAAACCGTATAGTCGTTTTACCTGCCAGTGCCACTCATGAATCATTTAATACCATCTGATTTCTAGTATCTTAATAGCTTTCATAAAACACAGCTTCTGTTTCAGTACATCTTACAACAATACAAGGTTTTATCTGCATTTATGAACAGCATCAAGCTCCATAAAGTTAGCAGAAGACCTCTGATAAATGTTAGTGCCATATGAGGAGGTAAATAAGATACAGGTACGCATTAGAGAGCGGTATAGCAGAACGTGTATGTGCTAAGAATTGCTAACCAGCATTTATTCTGCAATAAAGAAAAGTCTTAACGGTGAAGTGCCATCAAACTGACTGAAAATAATGACTTATTTCTAACAAGTTTCCCAAACATTATACTGACCTGCTACTGGTCAAACAAACAAGCAAACTAAGGAATATTAACAGTCACAGTGTTATGCTAAAGTCGCTCATTTTATTGATTTTATATTCTCTAATGTAATTGTCATTATTTTCATTTCCCTGCTCACAACACCATATCACAATACATGTAAAAAAATATATATATTCCCAGCACAGATGTACAAATGTTTCCAAGAACAGTCACCTTCAACTGTGCAAATTCAATAGTATGTCTCATTGATTCTCATATTGAAAATATAGTGTACTCCTGAAAAAATGAAACCAAGTCACCTTTTACTGTTTCTCATTTAACCCTTGATGAAAATTATAAACATGAACAATACACTTTTTTAAAGTTTGGGGGGGAAAGACATTTATAGTGTTTCAAATGATTTTTATTTCAAATAAATGCTTCCTGTCAAATCAAAGAGTCCTCAAAAAAGTATCATGGTTTCCACAAAAATATTAAACAGCATAAGCTTTTTTTCAACAAGAAATGATTCTTAGGCATCATGTGACACTGAAGACTGCAGTAATGGCTCCTGAAAATTCAGCTTTGCCATCACGGAAATAAAATACATGTTAATGAAAATGAAAATAGCTAATTTATTTTAAATTGTAATAATGCTGATCAAATAAATAGTTTTTGATCAAATAAATGCTGCCTTGGTGAACAGTCTCTCTATGAATTATTAATATTCACTGATTAATACCATGGCATTTCAAAAGAATCATCCATATGATGACTTGACTCAAACCCAAACCAGTTCCTTCTTTAGAAAGTAATGTTTTGTTTCATTTTAGCTCAGCTTAATGTCTGTTTACTGATGCCATCCAATTCAGCAGCCAGTACACAAGCAGGACTAATTAGTGTGTCAAAGTATGTGAACACATCCAGGTCCTGCCTTGAACAATGGCTATTTAGGGACTCTTAGCTGAATAATAAATAACCAAAGAAATAGAGCAGGGTTGCTCTCAGGAAACTGCCTGCTACATGTCTAGTTGTCTGGGCTTTTTAATATAGCGCAGATAATAACCGCACTTTAGAAATCACACTAACATCCTGAATTATATGTCTTAATGTTTCATTATTTATTAAACTGCATTTCATTGCTCAGTATATTCTCTAAATGGAAAAACTTGCATTTTAATGCATTGACAGTGCAAAGGACGTAAATGCTATTTTCATGTGGTCTTTATGTTAATGATAACTCATTAATGTTATTAGTATTATAATTATTAGCATAAAAATAGATACTTGTCTTATGATTAATGTCAAACTTCACATTCATATTCTCATCCATGACTGTTTCTGACTGAATTATCATCCATTAAACAGTAGATCCACACTGACAGTAATATAAGCCACTTATAGTAGTTGGCTGTTAGCATAAGTGTATATATATACGCAAGTGGCGGGGACAGCTATGGCAACAAGTGGAAACATGTCCCTACCATCCCCACCACAAATTACTATGGTCAGAGACTTAAGTCATAATGTTACAGGCACAAGCTCTAAATGTTAAGAGGAAATAAAGTCATAAAATTTTGAGTATGAATAAAATTGTCACGTGAATAATGTGGAAATATTTTGAGGAAGAAAAAAACACAATATTACCCCAAAAAAGTGAATATAACAATTAAATTGCCTGCCAAGACTGTAGCTTCATAAATTCAAGAAATGAATGTAGGTAGAGGATTTTGTTAAATTATACTTTTGAATAGGATGCACTAACCACAAACTTGTGGTTTTGTTGTAAGTTTTACACTATCAAAAGCTTGAGACCGGTAGGATTTTTTAGAGTTTTAGAAAAAAAAAAGTATTTTGTGCTCACCAACAAATAAAGGTGCTTCAAAAGGTTCTTCACAGCGATGCCATAGAAGAACCATTTTTGGTTCCACAAAGAACCATTCAGTCAAAGGTTCTTTAAATAATCTCTTTCTTACCTTTTTATAATCTGAAGAACATTCTTTCACCACAAAGAACCTTTTGTGAAACAGAAAGGTTCTTCGGATGTTAAAGGTTCTTTAATGGAACCATTTAGACAAAAAAGTTATTCTATGGCATCGTGAAACACCTTTATTTTTTTATTTTTTTGTAATAACATGTCTTTACCTTCAACTTAATGCATTGATGAAACTAAAAAAAAACAATTTTTTTTTTTTTTAAAACATACTATCATACTAACACTATTGAACAGTTTAGTTCATTGCCTAGACACTCCAGTTTACTGTTCTTGTAGAAATCACAGTTATGCTACTTTCCTCATGACTTTATTCATATAATATTATGACTCATAATGTTTCATTTTCAGAGTTTTTGAAGTGATTCTCAAAATAGCAGAATCTCTTAATGATATTTCATTCTTTAAATAGTACATTTCCTTTTAATATGGCACTAAAATGCTGTTATACTGTAGACCAGTTAACATCAGTGTCACTAGAACATTTCAACCCTGATGTCACTGTCAATGAAATTCTGGCATTCTTCAATAGATTCAGAACACTTTCCTTCTTTTGACTCATTCGTTAAGCAACTGCCTGGTGGAATAACACTGTGTTTTCAATTCGGCTCTTCTACCAAAAGATAAAGTCGTCATAAAGGGCATGAATGGAAAGGGCAAATGGGCTTGTAGGTTTTTTTCAATTCGTTTTCCATTTGTAAGTTCCCTCCACCAGCAGAGATAAGGCACTCTGCATCTTTGAGATGAAAACAGGGGAGGCATAAAAGAGGGCGAGACTTGTGAATAAATACTCACAATGTTGTTGTTCCTGTCAGCACTTCAACAGTAACTTTCTAATGATCACCAGGAGACCAGTGTACAGAGTCAAGTGACAACGGTGTGCAGCATAATGATGCTAATTCTATGAATATTAATGATTTTCACAGAATTTAGTTTATTTATTTATTTATGATCAATACTCATTAAATGAGCCGAAGTAACATTGGCATGTTTCTTTTTCTCTCCCTTTACAGTGTTCTGACAGAGCACGTCGGACTGCATCCCCCGGAGAGGGCAGATCAATTGGCCGGTCTTTATTGACAAAATGACACGGTTCTCCCTCCCCACATACAGCCCTGCGGTGGCTGCACACGAAAGGTAATGGAACCAGAAGGGGGAACATATAAATGCCCCATGCTGCTCACCTGGGGGCGAATTTATACTCTCAAAAGGATTATTTCTTTATGATCCCTCTGCGAATAGTTTGGAGATATTAATGGGGTAATTTGTGCTGTGCATCTCCCGGGGAGCTTCATGGGAGAACTCCAGGAGGATTCATTCCTCACTTTTGGAGGAACTTATGCAGCTGGACTAAAACTGGACTCATTAAATGTTGAAATTACAGCCACTAGGCTCGAGAAAAGTGGGATCACCACATGTCTGGTGCTGGTCGCTGGTGGTGCAGGGTCGTATCCAGCTCACAATCGCAGTGTGAGAAACCACATCAGTCAGTGCCGTGTCGCGTCCTCTCGTTTAGAGGTTGATGAATGCCACCCAGGAACTGACAGATGAAAACTTTGAGCTGTCGGGAAACATTTTGGATGGCACGGTTGACAGGGTAAATGTGGCAGAGTCATATCGCATGCTGCTCTCAGCAGAGGGTCCAGAGGCATGCTCACCGCCACCAATTAAATGCAGCCTGCGATCACCTTGGATGGGCACAGGGCAGTGGTCTGTACAAGCATGCTGTGTCCTGACAAATAATGATTATCCTCAGTCTACGAGAGCATGAGACCAAGGAGAACAGATGTAAGCAATATACAAGCGCACTGATGTTAATATTCAAGTGTGTTTACATGCACTTAAAAAGCTTGATTTCGATGATATGGCCCTGCCAATGGCATTTGTTTTTTAAATGAATGTGCTACACTGAAAAAAATGATGTAGAAACCATTTTCAGTAACACACTGAATTTGTCATGAATCCGGTCCATGGACTTCCATTCGCTCGCCACTAGAGGTCACTCCTCCATCAAATTGACTCTCACATTGCACAGACTGTTTCACATTACCCCGGACTACATTTCCCAGTAGCCATTTCACTAATCACACGCTCATACCTGAGAACTATTGCACAATCACACACACCCTACATAAACCATGGACTTCCTTGTTCAGATCGCCAGTTATTGTTCTGCGTATAGCACTCACCTAGTGTTAGCTGCCATACTGAGCCATTCTGTGTTTCTGTTTAGTTCCAGTATTGTTCTGCGTTTTTACTTTCCTAGTTTTAGCTGCGATACGGAACCGGTTTCCGTTTTTCTAGCCTGTGTTTCCTGGATCTACCATTGTCTCGCCATTCTGACTCTGTTTGTTCTTCGCCTGGACTATTGCTCATGTTTCTGGATTGCCCCTCTTGTCAAGCTCTCTGGATAACATTCGCTGTCGACTTACTCACGCCTGTCTTGGATTATTCTTGTTTCTCATCTGTGCCATAACTGTTTGCTGGTGTTTTGACCCTGCCTGTGTTTTGACCACGTCTCTGTATAATAAAGCTTGCAAATGGATCCGCACGCCTCTCGTCTCGTTCGCCCCGTTACAGAATACTCGGCCACACAAGGATCCAGCAGCTATTCCAGTGGACACTGGCCAGGTATGGACACTACAAGAATATTATTCACCATTAAGCAAGGCACACGATCGTTGGAAAGCCATATTCGAGAATTTTTAGCCATTGCTCACTATTCAGATTTACCGGACATTATTTTGATAGAGATTTTCCGTGATGGCATAAATCAACCTCTTCGGTCTAAACTTAGACGCGAGGGTCCGCGTTCATCACTCTGTTAGTTTATGGATTATGCGCTGTTGACTATTGGCTCTTTGTTTACTGTGGGTGTCACGGAGGAAGAACGCGACACCACGTTCGTGACTGAGATGGTGGCCGCCTCGGAGCACTTTTGCAAAAGGGCGGTCAAAACAACACCCAGTCAAGTCACAGCTGTTATTTCTCAGTCAAGTCACGTCTCAGCTGATCTTCCAGAGTCTTGTCACGTCACAGCTGATCATCCAGAGTTACGTCAAGTCTCAGCTGATCTCCCAGAGTCTCGTCATGTCTTCCCTGATCGTCCAGAATCTCGTCATGTCTTCGCTGATCGTCCAGAGTCTCGTCATGTCTTCGCTGATCGTCCAGAGTCTCGCCATGTCTTCGCTGATCGTCCAGAGTCTCGTCATGTCTTCGCTGATCGTCCAGAGTCTCGTCATGTCTTCGCTGATCGTCCAGAGTCTTCGCTGATCGTCCAGAGTCTCGCCATGTCTTCGATCTCTCGCTCTCGTCATGTCCAGAGTCTCGCCATGTCTTCGCTGATCGTCCAGAGTCTCGTCATGTCTCAGCTGATCTCCCAGAGTCTCGCCATGTCTTCGCTGATCGTCCAGAGTCTCGTCATGTCTTCGCTGATCGTCCAGAGTATCATCATGTCTTCGCTGATCGTCCAGAGTCTCGTCATGTCTCCAGAGTCTTCCAGCTGTCTTCGCTGATCGTCCAGAGTCTTCATGTCTCAGCTGATCTTCCAGAGTCTCGTCAGGTCACAGCTGTTCATCCAGAGTCCTGTCACTCTCTGTCTATTGCACCTAGATCCGTCGGAGTGGCATGCCCGCTGCAGTTTCTCTAGAGGTGGTGCTTTTTGCGCATGCTGCAGAACCTCCCGAAGCGGCGGTGCTCGCTTCAGCTCCTTGCGTGGTGGTGGCGCCCAGCAATGCACGTCCAGCCCATCATGTCACGGTCGAAGGAACCGTAGATGAGCACTGTACCCATCCTGTAAATGAACTCTACCTGTTTCCTGATGTTACCACTGTAGAACCTCCAGAGGTGTCAGTGGTAACCCTCTATGAATCCTCGTCCTGCCCTGTCACGGCTATGAAGGCCATCTGTGAACCCTCGTCCTCTGTCTGTGAACCGTCGTCCAGCCCTGAATCGGCCACAGAGGTCGCTTATGAAATTTTCTCCTGTCCCGATCCAGCCGAGGAGGCTACCTATGAACGCTCAGTCCTGTCTGTCACAGCCAAGGATGCTGTCTGCGAACTTCATGATTGTCCTGTTACTAATGAACTTGCTATATGCCCTAGTATCCTTGACACAGCCAAAAAGGTCACCTGTGAACTCTTAAATCTTGCCTGTTATGAACTCTGAAACCATGAATGAAATCTCTATTTGCTCCCTTACTTCTGTCTTTGCCAAAGAGACCACTGGTGAACTGTCTGTCTTGCCTGTTTCCGTCAGGGAATCTAAACTTGAGCTATCTGCCTGTCTTAATGTTGTTGTTGAGTCTGAATTTGAACTATCTGTCGGTCCTGATTTAGTCATTGAGTCTGTTGTTGAACTATCCATCTATTCAGTTTCTGGCTCTGAGTATGAATTATCTGTCTGTCCAATTTCAGTTACTGAATTGTCTACCAGTCCAGCTTCAGTTAATTCATCTAATTTTGAACTATCCGTCTATCCTATATCAGGCCATGAATCTGTTTGTGAACTACCTGCCAGTCCAGTTTCCCTCAATGAGCCTGATTATGAACTGCCTATCTGTCCAGTCTCAGCCAGTAAGCCTGTTGTTGAACTGTCTTCCTGTCCAGTTCCAGTCAATGAGTCAAATTTTGAACTGTTTGTCTGTCCAGTTCCAGTCAATGAGTCAGATTTTGAACTGTCTGTCTGTCCAGTTTCTGTTAACGAGTCTGATTTTGAACTGTCTGCCTGTCCAGTTTCGATCAGTGAACTTGCCTATGACCTGTCAGCCTGCACAGTTGTCACCAGGGAAAAAAATTATGGATTTCTTGTGTTCCCTGCCTCGGTCCTTGAAACTGTATATGCTCTCTCTGTCTCTTGTGTTTCCGTTTTTCCTAGACTCCAATCTCTGCTGTGGGTTCCTGATTAGCCTGTTCCGCCGTGGTGCTCTCCTGATCCGCTGTGGTGCTCTCCTGTTCCGTCGTGGTGCTCTCCTGATCCGACATGGTGCTCTCCTGTTCCATCGTGGTGCTCTCCTGATCCGTCGTGGTGCTCTTCTGTTCCGCCCTGGTGGGCTCCTGCTCTGTCTGCTCCGCCGTGGAGGTCTTCTGCTCTGTCTGCTCCGCACTGGTGGGCTCCTGCTCTGTCTGCTCCGCCATGGAGGTCTTCTGCCCCATCTGCTCTGCCGTGGTGGTCTTCTGTCCTGCTCTGGTGGTCTTCTGCTCCGCCGTGGGGATCCTCGGGCCCGTCTGCACTGCTATGGTGGTCCTCTACTCCACCCGTTCTGCCGGCTCCATCATGGTCCCCTGTTTTGCCGGTCCTGCCTCAGTCCCAAGGTCTTACACCTTTACATGGACCTGGCCCGCCGTCCCTCCCCCTGTTCTGCCTACGCTCCACCGCCCTCCTGGATTGTGTAATGTTTAGAGCGTCTGGAAGCCGCTCCTTGGGGGGGGCTCTGTCATGAATCCGGTCCATGGACTTCCATTCGCTCGCCACTAGAGGTCACTCCTCCATCATATTGACTCTCACATTGCACAGACTGTTTCACATTACCCCGGACTACATTTCCCAGCAGCCATTTCACCAATCACACGCTCACACCTGAGAACTATCGCACAATCACACACCCTACATAAACCATGGACTTCCTTGTTCAGATCGCCGAGTATTGTTCTGCGTATAGCACTCACCTAGTGTTAGCTGCCTTACCGAGCCATTCTGTGTTTCTGTTTAGTTCCAGTATTGTTCTGCGTTTATTACTTTCCTAGTTTTAGCTGCGATACGGAACCTGTTGCTGGTTTTCTAGCCTGTGTTTCCTGGATCTACCATTGTCTCGCCATTCTGACTCTTGTTTGTTCTTCGCCTGGACTATTGCTCATGTTTCTGGATTGCCCCTCTTGTCAAGCCCTCTGGATAACGTTCGCTGTCGACTTACTCACGCCTGGTTTGGATTATTCTTGTTTCTCGTCTGTGCCATACCTGTTTGCTGGTGTTTTGACCCCGCCTGTGTTTTGACCATGTCTTTGTATAATAAAGCTTGCAAATGGATCCGCACGTCTCTCGTCTCGTTCGCCCCATTACAGAATTAAACATGAAGTAGTAAAACGGAAATAGTATTTTTGGTAACACTTTAGTTTAGGGACCAGTTCTCACTATTAAGTAGTTGCTATTAGCATGCATATTACTTGCATATTGGCTATTTATTAGTACTTATAAAGCACATATTAATGGCTTATTCTGCATGACCATATTTTAGATCGCTTAATCTGACCCCACACCTAAACTTAACAACTATCTTACTAACTATTAATAAGCAGCATATGACTCTATTGAGGCAAAAGTCATAGTTAATAGTTAGTTAATAGCGAGAATTAGTGAACTAGTGAACCCTGAACTAGTGTGACTGTATTTTCTTGTAAAAACTCAAATAATCTTTTTATTTACTACTTAAAAAAAGTAGTAACTTACTACTTCTTCATTTGGTCACACTTTATTTTAAGGTCCAATTCTCGCTATTAACAAACAATTAACTATGTTTTTTTCCTCAATAAACTCCTAATTTGCTGCTTATTAATAGTTAGCAAGGTAGTTGTTAAGTTGATGTATTAAGTAGGATTAGGGATGTAGAATATGGTCATGAAGAATATGTGCTTTATAAGCACTAATAAACAGCCAACATGTTAATAATACACATGCAAATAAGCAACTAGTTAATAGTGAGAATTGTTCCCTATACTAAAGTGTTAATCATTTTTAGTATATCGGAATTATTTTATTCACCCGTTTTAACCAACTGTTCACCCAAAAAGCAACATTCTGTCGTCCTTTACTCACCCTCGTGTCGTTTCAAACCTGTCTGACTTTCTTTCTTCTACAGAACACAAAAGAAGATGCTTTGAGGAATGAAGGTAACCAAATCATTTTGGTTACCACTGACTAATAAAACCACAGAGACATTTTTCAAATGATCTTCTTCTATGTTCCACAGAATAAAATAAGTCATACAGGGTTGGAACAACATGAATGGGAATAAATGATGACAGAATTTTTATTTTTGGGTACTCTATCCATTATAATTTACCCAAAAATTTAAATATACTGAAAATTTACCCTCAGGCCATCTAATGTAGATGAGTTTGTTTCTTCATCAGAACAGATGTGAAGAAATTTAGCATTACATCGCTTGCTCATCAGTACAGTGATGGGTGACATCAGAATGAGAGTCCAAACAGCTGATAAAAACATCACAATAATCCACAAGTGTTCTACATGACTCCAGTCCATCAATTCATGTCTTGTGAATTAAAAAGCTGCATGTTTGTAAGAAACAAAACCATCATTAAGGCATATTTAACTTCAAACCATTGCTTCCGGCTGAGTCCTCTATCCATAATTTTACTTTTTTCATCTCATCTGGAGAGAAATATGCACAGATCAATCAGTGTTTACAAATAAAAATAGTCTAAATGGTTCTGAACAAAAACATTGGTGGATTTTGATGCAACAGGTGATGGTCTTTTTCACTTTTCATTTTCAGGTGAACTATTCCTTTAATTCCTAATTCATAGTGCAACACTGATCACATAAGGCTTATTATATTGCATCTATAATAAGGCTAATTTACATTAAAACAGTATGTGTCTGCACTGAAAAGAATGCAAATTAATTTAAAGATTCATGGTGCAGAGCTATTGCATCACTGGTTAAACTGGTTTGTGAGTGGCTAGTGAAAAATACCATGCACAAAACTGTTTAGTAAATTCTTGCCCAAAGTGCTCTAAATATAGATTTTTCTTCCGTTTTCACAACACTACCAAAATATGAAGCCATTTCAGGGCATGATACTCTGCACACAGCCTTGCAGTTTTTAATAGCTGTGTGGCATAATACTGGAGAGATTTTGCATTTGCACAAAGCCTCTCATTCATGCTCATATCTGCAGCATGTCTTCATATTCTCTGTGAAGTCCGAGATTCGGATCTGGGCTGCTGGGAATTACCATGTTGGGCTTTTAATCAAGTAATACCAATACAACACCAGGGAGTCTTTGTTTGTCGTGCAGGGCTGAGCTAAAACAGGATCAACATAGAAAATAAAGTTAACACCAGAGGGTGCCAAAGCTTTTTGTGTTCCAACATATCAAATCACTTATGTTTTTAACCTATCCTCCCCTCCCCCTTTTGTTCTTTATTGCATTTTATATATATATATATATATATATATATATATATATATATATATATATATATATATATATAAAGGGGGTTAATTCCCAATTATAGCCATTTTCATAGAAATATCTGTGTTTTCTGTCTCTGCCACCTCAGAGAAATAAACCCAGGAAGCTGCTAAGAAGCTTGGCCACATTCAACTGTCAAAACAGAACTGTTCAAAGGCTTTTTTTGGCCGAATTTAAAAGCAGCAGGTAGTCTGTGTGAGGCCAACTCTCTGGGTGATAGGGTTTTTTTGCTCATGAGGGTCCAGAGATATTGCAGCAGACATTTCCACCACAGTCATCGTCCGCACTGCAACCCACGGCATTGCCATTGGAAATATGCCCCAACACTTGAATGACCTGCCAAATAGTTATAATAATAAACTCTATTAGTAATCACCTCAAATGTTCTAGCTGTGGTGTTCGTGCATTCCTCCAGTTGCCAAAATCATTTGGGGGTTTGGAGGTGTGGTTGAAATGCTGACAGCAGCAAAAAGAATGGAGGTGTGGAGGTGGAGATTCCAGATAAGGAAAGTCGACTTTCTGCATGCAGAGTTAAAATATACTGCATTTTCTAGGCCAACATGGGATTGTCGATTTCAGACACCCATCAAGACACCACAACATATTTACTATGACAGACTATATACTAATGCCATTACTAATGGTCCTCTGGGAATTAATGCAATCAGCTGACCTTTAGTAAAGAGCAAAGGTCACAACCACTAGTAAACCATGTTTACTCTTGAATGCTAATAGACAATTTGTTTTTTGGGCAACAGACAAATGGGTGTTCATTTGTAATAAAAGCAGAGGGGTCAGTGGTTTTGGAGAACAAGCTAGTTGTCACGTCACAGCATGGTGTCACAACAGTTGTAGGTATTTTGTTTTGTATTTCTGTTTGGTTTTTCATACAGTTTTGTTAGTTGTCATAGACACCAAAAAGTACATGAATAAAATATGGACAGCATCTAAAACAAGAAGTTCATGTATAAAATGTCCAGTGTTGCCTAGTCTGTGGTTGTCCCATGAAATTGTGCAACTTTTATACTGTTGGCGTGGGTGGTTTTTTAGTCTGTGGGTTGAAGCGAAACCACAACACACCACAACTTAACCTCTCACAACTTTGACTAAGGTGGAACCCTCTGGAAGGATATTTTTACCCCCCTGAATGCAATTTTGGAGAGATTTTGATAGCTGGATACCTGGCAACCCTGAAAACAACTTTTTACAAATCCATTTATTCATTAATAAATCTGTGCCTAAAAAGACAAAAATACATCAATATAATAGTAAAATGTAACTAAACAAATACATTTGTAATATAGGATTCATAAATTTTACATTTATTGAACATACTTAAATACTTTTATGTTTTAGTGTTGTATATCCCTATTGTACATTTTATGTACGAATGTGTAAAAGCCAGTTCACACAAAGAACAATAACTATAAAGATAACTATAACAATAATTACGTTAGCATCCACACAAAAGGATGATAATGTTGTGTTTTTCATACACTTGCACTGCAGTTTTGACGTCTTCCACTTTAAATGCTTAAGCTCTTTAAAGTCGGGTGGATTCTGATTGTGTTAATCAGCTAGAAAAAAATCATTTTGAAAGTGTTGCAAAAAATTTACTTTCTCTGTGTCATTATCATTATAGTGTGGATGTTTATTCTCATAGAATTAGAATGATTGTTCTAACTTTATAGTTTTAGTTATCATCCTTGGTGTGACAGGCCTTAAAGTGACATACGAATACGCAAGGGATCAAGCTGGATTTCACAGGAACAGATACTGCAGCAATTCATGGAAAGAACTGTGTGTGTGGTAGAAAGGATTGTCGCCATTGCTTTCCACAACCGATGATAACCACAACGACCACTCAGCAAAACATAAAATATAACATATTCTGGTGCCCAATTGCCTCTCATTATAGTACCCATTAACGAAATGAAAACTTCAGCTTAACAACTGGAGATGCTTCATCTGTATTAGATACTATACTGTTCATTCTTGCCACAAGCTATTTCATAAAGTGGTGGGGACAAATTCATCCAAAATGTCCCCACCATAAATGACAAACAATGATTTTTTCCACAAACAATGATTAACAGGGATGCACCGGTCTGTCACCATATCTCACAGTGAGTGTTGCAAGCAATATGTTTGCTAGCTAAACTTAATAAAAGTTCTGGCTGATCTATGGTTTGCCACAGGAGGTCGAGGATAAATTCTGTGGCTAAGTCGTGCATGTCGAAGACATTTTGGGATATCTGCTAGAGATGCTGCCAGGAATGGCTCCCAACACGGCAGGCGGCTGTTAGGAGTGACAGATGTCTGATATGCTGGTATGGATTTGCCAAACCATGATTTGAGCCTCCTCCTTGGCTGAAGAGTCCCATTACCACGGAAGATTGAATGCTCCCACAACCATATGCAGCTTGTGATGCTCCACGTAAGTAACTCAAGCACATTAGCCTGAAGAGAATCTCTTAACGACTCGGTGTGCAATTACAGCAGACTGATCTCATGTTGCTGATTGTCAAAATGAACTAAAACATACTCCAAAAACAAGTTTTTGTTCCAATAACAAGTGCACACTTGCTTGTCTATAGGCTCATTGCGAATTATGTCAAGATGGAAGTGAGATATAAATCATATATCATATAAAATATATATGTGTGTGGTTTTATATATATATATATATATATATATATATATATAGTGGTGTCAAAATTAGCGCGTTAACGCAGGCGATTAATTTTTTCAGTTTAGGCATAAAAAATATGCAATTTCTACACCTTCATTTGAACGCAGGGGCGGAGCTAGGGTTGGCCGCCCCACTCACAACTGCTGTTTCGGTCACTTTTTTAAATGGAAGATGTTTGGGACGACCAGAACCCTCTAGAGCTGGCCGTCCACAAGAAGGGGGAGAAGAGCCTGGTGAGAGAGATAAAGAAGAACAAAGATCTTGGCTGATCCAGAGATCAGTGGGAGAAAGTTGTAGAAAGTCAACCATCACTGCAGCCCTCCAACGGGGCTTTATGGCAGAGTGGCCCGACACATCAAGTTTGCTAAAAAAAACACCTGGGACTCCAAGATGGTGACAAATAAGTTTCTGGTCTGATGATTCTTTTTGGCAATTCTAAGCGGTATGTGTGGAGAAAACAGGCGCTCATCACCTGTCCAGTCAAATGGGAGTGGTGGCAAACGGTACTGCAGGGACAGGACGACTGGTTGCTCGAAGATGAATGCGCGTGGGATATCTCGAAAACCTTCAATCACAACTGGGCCGAGGTTTACCTTCCAACAAGCTGACCCTAAGCACACAGCTAAAATAACGAGGAGTGGCTTCACAACAACTCCATGTGTTCTTGAGCCCAGCCAGAGCCCTGTAAACCCAATTGAGCATTTGGAGAGACAAAAATGGCTGTCCACCAACGTCAAACAACCTGCAAATCTGCAAAGGAATGGCAGAGGATCCCCACGTGTGAAAAACTTGTTGCATCTTTCCCAAAAAGCATGGCTGTATTAAATCAAAAGTCTTCTACTAAATACTGAGCAAAGGGTGGTCAGTTAAGTTTTTCTTTTTTAATAAATCTGCATGATGTTTTTTCTGTCAATATGGGGTGCTGTGTGTACAAAAAAAAAAAATGAACTTAAAAGATTTTAGCGATTAAAGAGTGAAAAATGTAAGGGGGTCTGCCTTAAATCTGTGCATTAATTCAGCATAAAAAATATGTAACGCAGGGGCGGAGCTATTGGCCGCCCCATTTTATTTTTCTCTTGACAAGAAGTGACTTATTCAGTCACAGACCACATCAAACGGGAGACGTTAAAGAACATGTCTGATGTCTCTGGTGCTGGCGCGAGATGTATCATTTCATATCAAAGCGCGAAATTTTCAATGTCGTGGTCAACTGTCCTGGAGCAGCATGTAATATATTTTATATGAGTCCAGTGGCCTTCTGTCTGGAGCAGCCCAGTGGCCTCTGTCTTCCTCATCTAACACACTCGATTTAACTCGTCAGCTCATTAATAGAGACTTCATGACCTGAAGTGGGTCAGAAAAGGTAAAAAGAGTTGAGAGTATGTGATTATGCGTGAAAATATTATGCGTGTCAGATCCGCGTCACATTCAGCAGCTGCAGCTCTTAACGAAATAACAGCCAAAATAACCTAATAACCAGCTGCTGTGATGTCTATTAATCAAATGACAAAGAAAAAAAGAGGAAAAAATAACTTTTATAGCTTTAATGATTCATCTATATTTAATTTAGTATTTAGTGTTTGATAACTTCAATTTCTGTATATTTCTGCTGAAGGACACAGGTAAATATGACATTTATTAATATAACATTTATTATAATGGGTTTATGTGAAGATTGTTTTAAGTTCACTTAAATTAGAAGTTATTTTTTAAAAGTCTAATAAATGTTAAAATTGATATCTCTCAATTAAACTGTAATGTTGAATGGCTATAGTCAATAGGTAAATATTGGGGGGGGGGGCATTTTATAGAGAAATCGGTATTGGTATCAGTGATACTGGCAAATATTAAAAAAATATACTGTCTTTATGTTGTTTATACATTAATATATATATATATATATATATATATATATATATATATATATATATATATATATATATATATAAAACCACACACATATATACATGGATAGACAGATGGATATATAAATTCAAGCAATTAATTTTAGATATACTGTATGATTGAGTTAAAAAATTATTGACCAATCAGAAAATGCAAATAAATAAATTTTTTTTATTTTTTTTTTGATATTTTATTTATTTATTGTCAATACACATTGTTTCAAAGCAGCTTTACAGAAAATAATGATTATAATAATATCTTTAAGCTGTACAGTATTAGAGCTTGGCGATAATATATTTTACATTTTCTGATGATACAAGCAATTATTTGAGATATGTTATATATATATATATATATATATATATATATATATATATATATATACTGTATTACCCTACGCAAGTATATTGTATGAGAATAAAGTTGGACATACTTATATATGCAACTTTATATAAAGAGCTAGGCAATAATATAGTTACACTTTGTGACAAGCTGTTGAAATTTGTAGTATTATGCTTTATGTGAGTGTATTGTATGAATACGAATAAAGTTAGATATAATATGTGCTATGGCGGAATGCTATAACTGCTTAAAAATGAACTGTTTGGTTCCCCCTTTCCTTTTTTTATTAATAATTATCTCGTCTGCGTCTGAGGAAACATTTCTGGATTATTAATTGGATAAGCGGAAAGCCCTGACGGTTGTGGAAATAATGCTGGGAGAGTTTGATTAATTTATTTTCCTGGCAAAGTCAAAAATAAATGATAAAACCTCTCTTCTAATGCAAAGTGAAAAGGTTTATCCTTTCACATAATGTTCTATCTAGCATTGCCCACAGTGACAAGCAGTTGAATTGAATTAGGAAGACGTTGCTTGGGGCTCTGCTACAGCTGTGGCTGTTTGATATGGGGTTTAAGGTGAGAGTGAAGCTGGCTGGACCTGAAAGACCAGTGAAGACACATTCAATATTAAATACCAGGCTCCAAGCAACAGCTCAAAAACTCATTGCAGCCTTTTCGTCCCGTGGAACAAGTCAAATTAATGTGGCATTACCAAATAGCCGGAGATTTGACTAATTAGCAATGCTTGGACTTACTTTGTTTAGACTGTTTACATGGATCTGTTCTGTTCTTGTTGTTGCAGAAACGATTTAGAGGACATTTGAAGGTGGTCACATGAATGAGCATGAAATTCATTTTATTTGCATTCTCCCTAACCATTACATGTCTAAACAATGTATCTTTAGCTTCACTTTTCTACATTTCTCTATTTAAACTACACCAGCTGACTTATTGTCATCAACAGCATCAAAAGGGACACTTCTATTCAATTGGGGGCACATCTTGAGGGTACTAGCATACAGTGGCAACAAGTCCAACATCAAAGACAGCTAAATTTACTTTTGGCTGTCAGTCTGAGGAGAACATGCTTGCCAGGTCTCCCCGGGGTACGTGGCAGGGCCAATGTTTTCGATATCCCTCGCTACAGATTGGTTTCAAAGTGCTGAGAGAAAATAGATATGGTCCCATGGAGGCCAGCATGCTACACAAGTGCAATCGTCAGATTAACTGGAGGGGATGAGGTCAATGTTTTTGTGCACTGAACCAGTTTCTTATAGGCCGTGTTATCGGTGCTAAGCTGTTACGCTCACAATATAACCGCTGCAGAAAGTGTCACATCTGTCTTTTTGTGTTAGAGTTGACGGATTGGATGAGATTCAAGCTTAAATTGCGATTTACATTGTATTTATATTTTAACAATGGAATGTTTTTTTTTCAAATACGATTGCATTAAAATAAAAAAAATAGTACTGAAAAGAGTGTTTGAAAGGGTTTTTCTTTACCATGGAGAGGATTCTCCGATCGTCCACCACTGTTGTCCTCCATGGACGTCCAGGCCTTTTTATGTTGCTGAGCTCACCAGTGCGTTCTTTTTTTCTCAGAATGTACCAAACTGTTGATTTGACCACTCCTAGTGTTCATGCTATCTATCTAATGGATTTATTTTGTTTTTGAAGCCTAACAATTGTCTGTTTCACTTGTATGGAGAGATCCTTTGACCATGATGTGGTGCAGCAACAGCTTCCAAATGCAAATGACACACTTAGTATCAACTCCAGACCTTTTACCTGCTTAACTGATGTAGAAATAACGAAAAGAAAACAGCCCATGCCTGTCCATGAAACAGCTTTTGAGTCAATTGTCCAATTACTTATGGTCCCTTGGAAAAGGGGGGAGGTACATTCTAAAGAGCTGCAATTCCTTAACCTTTCCTCCAAGTTTGATGAGAATACACTCAAATTAAAGCTCAGAGTGTGCACTTTAAGCTTTAAGCTAAACTTTTATTATATAACTGTAACTTGAATATGTTTTGGTCAACAGCTAAAATAATAAAAATTTTGCCTGTGTCGAAATTTTATAATATTTGGACCTAACTGTATATATATTCAGTGCTGTGAAAAGGTTAATTGCCCCCTCATGTTAAATCATGAAAGAACTGTGATTAACCACATTATTTTATAAAGCTGAGTTAAATTTCACTAGCCATACCCAGGCCTGATTACTGCCAGACCTGTTGACTCAAGAAATCACTTAAATAGAACCTGTCTGACAAAGTGAAGCATGCTTAAAGAGCAACACATCATGCCACGATCTAAAGAAATTCAAGAACAGATGAGAAACAAAATAGTTGACATGTATCAGTCTGGAAAGGGTTATAAAGCCATTTCTAAGGCTTTGGGACTCCAGCGAACCATGGTCAGAGCCATTATCCACAAATGGAGAAAACTTGGAACAGTGGTGAACCTTCCCAGAAGTGGCTGGCCTACCAAAATTACTCCAAGAGCACAATGACAACTCATCCAGGAGGTCATAAAAGAACCCAGAACAACATCTAAAGAACTGCCGGCCTCACTTGCCTCAATTAAGGTCAGTGTTCATGATTCAACAATAAGAAAGAGACTGGGCAAAAACGGCATCCATGGGAGAGTTCCAAGGCAAAAGCCATTGCTCACCAAAAAGAACACAAAGGCTTGTCTCACATTTGACAAAAAATATCTTGATTATCCCCAAGACTTTTGGGCAAATATTCTGTGGACTGATGTGACAAAAGTTGAACTGTTTGGAAGGTGTGTGTCCCGTTACATCTGGCGTAAAACCAACACAACATTTCATAAAAAGAACATCATACCAACAGTCAAACATGGTGGTGGTAGTGTGATGGTCTGGGGCTGCTTTGCAGCTTCAGGAACTGGATGACTTGCCAAAATTGATGGAACCATTAATTCTGCACTCTATCAGAAAATCCTGAAGGAGAATGTCCGGCCATCAGTTTGTGACCTCAAGCTCAAGCGCACTTGGGTTATGCAGCAGGACAATGATTTCAAATACACCAGCAAATCCACAATAATTCCTCCATAGTGATGTGAATGACTCATTGCCAGTTATCACAAATGCTTGATTGCAGTTGTTGCTGCAAAGGGTGGCACAACCAGTTAATAGATTTAGGGGCAATTACTTTTTCACGTAGTGCCAGACAGGTTTGGACAGCTTTTTTCCCCTTAAAGGAAAACGCCACCGTTTTTCCATATTCCAATATGTTCTTCCCTCAACTTAGACGAGTTGATATGTACCTCTCCCGTCTCAGTCCGTGCACTTAATCGCTCTAGCACGCGGCACCACTATGCTAGCGTTTAGCTTAGCACCATTCATTCCTTAGGATCCAAACTGGGATGAATTTAGAAGCCACCAAACACTTCCATGTTTTCCCTATTTAAAGACGGTTACATGAGTAGTTACACGAGTAAGTATAGTGACACAAAATAAAACGTGGCGCTTTTCTAAGCGGATAAACATTGATAACTATAATGTGTGGCGGAAGAGCACTTCGCAGCACTTCGACCTCGGCGCAGTAATATCATCACTCCTGAAAACTCCCCCTCTCGCTCTCCCTCCCCCTCCCTTCTAGTGATAGGCAGGCCACGTTGGTTGTATTGACGGAAGAGGGAGAGGGGGAGTTTTCAGGAGTGATGATATTACTGCGCCGAGGTCGAAGTGCTGCGAAGTGCTCTTCCGCCACACATTATAGTTATCATTGTTTATCCGCTTAGAAAATCGCCACGTTTTATTTTGTGTCACCATACTTACTCGTGTAACTACTCATGTAACCATCTTTAAATAGGGAAAACATGGAAGTGTTTGGTGGCTTCTAAATTCATCCCAGTTTGGATCCTATGGAATGAATGGTGCTAAGCTAAACGCTAGCATAGTGGTGCCGCGCGCTAGAGGGATTAAGTGCACGGACTGAGACGGGAGAGGTACATATCAACTCGTCTAAGTTGAGGGAAGAACATATTGGAATATGGAAAAACGGTGGCGTTTTCCTTTAATAAATTAAATCATCATTTAAAAACTGCATTTTGTATTTACCTGCATTATCTTTGTGTAATATTAAAATTTGTTTGATGATCTGAATCGTTTAAGTGTGACAAATATGCAAAAACAGCAGGAAGGGGCTAAAAAAAATACATACATACATACATACAATTATCTAAATACTATTTTGCAAACGACAACTGCATAAATATACATAATTCTTTAAAATTATTTATTTTTAATAACATTTTCCTAACTTTTCCATTAAACCCCCTTTTCCATTGACTATTGAAAATCTTCAAAAGCCATATTATACCTTTGTGTGAAGAACAGAGCAAAACTTAAGTCCATAGACCATGTTAAGATTCAAAAATGGACAGTCGATATTGATGTAACCAAAGATGACATTTTATCAGTGAATAATGGCTTACATTTTGGTCTGTTACTCACACAAAGCTTCAAAGTCCATGAGTGCCATTTAATGAGACTTTTATAGTCGATTTTAGACTGGTCACTGTGAATATTTGGCAAAAGCTGCAGTGCAACAATTCTTTAAAAATGTCCACTATTGTGCTCGTGGAAAAAAGAACAGCAGGTTTGAACTGACATGAACTTTTGGGTGAACTGTACCTTTAAGACATTCTCAAATTATTTATTCCTCCATCATAAGCTCTGTGTCCGACACTGATGAAATGTGCACCCTTAAGAGTAACCATTAGCAATGAATCTCACAGCTGCATGCTTGCAGTTTGCACAGTATTGATTATACAATATACATCATGTCAAATAGAGTCAATTTAATCGAAACATAAATGAGAACACTACGGGAATAGATAACGCATAGAAAACACATGAGAATAAGTTGACCTTTGCTGTGAGAATGGAAAATAAGCGCACCGTACACAGAAAAATGAAATTTAATAACTAGACCTCCCTACACTATGCCTTAGTAAGAAATGAGATACGGTTTTCCTCACAGAAGCTCATACAGTAGATAGTAGTAAGTTTTAAGGCATCTCCTCAAACGTAATTGATCAGATTTCTAGGTTTCCTAAGAGCACTTCCTGAATATGTGTATGATGCTGAAATATAGATGACAATGAATACATTTGCCCATCCACAAGCATCTGATCAGTTTAGAGGAGGGCAGAACACTCAACTCCTTAGGGTCTCTTCGTCTCTTTCCTGTCCATCAATTCTACCTCGCTGTTTGATTGCAGTTGATGGGATGTCTGAACGTCTCAGACACAAGACGGAATAGGAAATCAGTTTGGCTAATCAGTCATAAAAGTGAGAGCTGCCCAGGGAGAAGAAATGGAGCCAGAATGCATGCAAACAGGCATAAGTTAAGAGAAAATGAAAGCTGACATTGCCATGGGAACCACAGTGCGCGTATGAATGAGAATGTATAACCACAATGGTGGAATAGACCAACAGACGTTTTCAGCCAAACCCCAAATTAACTCAGATGAAAGAAGGACAGGATCATATTTTATATAGTCCTAAAAAAGGGGGGTTGTTTCTATGCATATACTGTAAAGATGCCTTATGTGATGCAAATTCAAGTCCTTAGTCAATAATACATTTTTAACTGTTTGGAGTAAGTATGATTTAAAAAAATAACAATTATTGCATTAAATCGATCAAAAAAAGTGACACTAAAGACATTTATAATGTTACAAAAAATATATTTCAAATAAATACTGTTTATTGAACTTTCTATTCATTAAAGAATCCTTAAAAATATATGAATGATTGATTACCAATAATAAATGATAATAATTAAGCACCAATCAGTATGTTAGAATGATTTCTGAAGGCTCATGTGACACCGAAGACTGGAGTAATGGCTGTTGAAAATTCAGCTTTGCCATCACAGTAATAAATTACAATATATGACTATAGAAAAAGGTTATTTCGCCATGTGAACAGCGCCTGTAATATTTCACAACATTACTGTTTTTACTGTATTTTCGATCAAATAAATACAGCTTTAGTGAGCATAAGAGACATAAAACATTTTCTTTTTTTTTATTGAGCATCCAAATAATTAATTAGTTTAAACTTTTGGTTGGCACTAGTGTATATAATGTTAGATATATATCCAACTTTACCTGCATACATACAGTATACTCACATGAGATACTGTATATGCTATAAAGTATATCTCAACTTTTTGTTTATATCAATGCAAAATATACTATATTACCTATTATCGGCCCATTTTAATCTGCTAAATGCAAGTATGTAGCATCATGATTTACTGTAAAGCTGTTTTGAAACAATGTGTAATGTGAAAACCTCTATACAAATAAAATGTACTTGATTTGTATTCAAAACAGCTAAAAACAAGGTAATTGACCTTGGTTTAGCTAGTCAAATTATCTCTGATACGCTGATTATAGACTGTAAGGCATACTTCAAAATATCTGATTCAACTATGCTAAACAGCAGAGCCGAAACACAACTAACATACACACATATTCTCTAATTGCAGTTTTATGCTTCAACCATAGATGGCAATAGAGAGCCCAGAACTGCATAATGTACCTTGAATCATCAGCTTAAAATGGTACATCCAAACATACCAAATGTTTAATTTTCTCACGAAGCAACAATACATAAAGAAGTATCCATACCTAAGGCATGTAGATGGGAGTAAATCGAAGTACAATTAGCTTAATATTTACTTTTCTATCTAAATAACTGGAGTGCAACCTAGCTTATAGCCTACCTTCAACCTAGCATAAGCTCCAGTCTTCACCACAGTGGTAACCTCTAAAAATTCAACCTTAAAATAACTCTTCCAATTCCAAAACATAACAGAACATTAAGCACAAACAAGTCCCCATTTTCTAATCTCACTCAAAAACACAAAAACCTAGAATAGCACTTTATTTGATTATTCATTCTTCCCATCTAGTCTGATGCAAAGCATGCTGGGAATATGTCGACTTTTTGTGAAATGAATTATGTTGCATTTCCTCATTTTACTTGAGTAAAGCAAGTGAGCAGGCACCAAAAATGTGTTTTAGTATAAAGTACATGCAATGTGTTCTTCAGAGTCACATCTTGGGAAGGTTCACAAGATCACTGATTAGGTTACAAAGGGTATTAAACAACAGCTGTATGTACAACAAAGGCAAGCACATGCTAGTCAGTTGATTCATCCATCATCATTTTCATAATGGATTTAGGCAGTCACCCATATTTCCACTGACAACACTGTGAATTCATTACTCATGCTGGCACTTCCATCATCCAACCAGCCACACTTCCACCCTCCATCAACAACATGTAAACACCCACCATAAGCAATGGCTGATTTTCTTATATTGACCAGCAGATTGCATATTAATGCGCCGAGGACTAAAATATTAAAATGTATTGAACATTGCTGTTGAATGTATTTTGTTGCCCACTGACAATCTGTCAAAAAACGTCATGAGCATGCCTAGCCAAACCCATTTGTTTTCCTGTTTCAGAAAACAGTGATTTTCCTCCTCTTTATTTAATTCTGCATGTTGACGGTAAACATTCCCAGATAATTTCTGTATTCATTTTTCAGGACACTCTTAGCTTTGAGCTGTTTGGCTGGTGATAAATTTTAAAAACCTGCCAATTAGCTAGACAGCGCTGAACAGCTTTCTTTGTTGCTCCTCAGCATTCATCAAAGCTGCGGTTAACTGTTCTTCTCAGACGTCCCAACAGAAATGGTAATGCAAACGTCAAACCTCATGCTAGATTCTCCAGTTTTTATTTCTTGCTAAGGGAGGAATATAATATTGCCTTATTGCCAAAATTGACTGACTATTAAAATTATGTTTGCCAAAACACATTCATTTAGCATGAATAATTCTTAAATAAATAAATAAAAAAGTTGTTTTTCTTAAGAAATTAGTAATCGATTTGAACAGACTGTAAATGTTTGTTTTTTTAATATGCACCCATTCAGTCTTATTTGTATAATAATCTATAAAAAACACAAAACAGAAAAATGCTTGTCTAGTCGTATACTCTCAGAAAAAAAAGGTACAAGGTCACTGGGGAGGTACCTTTTCAAAAGATACAAATATGTACCATTTAGGTACTTATACGTACCTTTAAAGTTCTAATACGTGCAAAGGTATACCTTTGGAAAGGATACTGCCCCAGTGACAGCTTTTGTACCTTTTTTCTGAGAGACTATATCAATTATGAATAAAGTCTTGTCAATCGGTGTCAAGTCAGTGAAATTTGACCAAAAAAAAAAACATCACTGGTTATTACTGTTGGTCATTTAACTGTTCTATCGTAAATCAGTTGCCAATGATTACATGTTTAGTCCACCTCCAAATCGTGTTTTAAATTTATATTATACATCTATTTGAAATAAATTAAAACATTACTATACACAAAGTGTTTGAAGGAATACATATCCTTCTGTTTCATCACTTTCTGGCTCCAGTGAACAACATAGTAACTCTGCTTGAAGAAACCACAACAAATTACACAAACTAATGGACCAAGAACAGTTTGTAATGCCACAGGCAATAAATTGCACAAACATATATAGCCTATAATGCAATGTTCTCTGATACTGAAAATAAATATTGTTCTTCTAAGACATAATAACTAATAATTTCCATTGGTTAGGGCCATGACCATTCATCTGTTATGTGCACTAAATTATATAAACAATTACAACATTGTGTTAAACACATTTTGCAACATGCTTAATTTGTTTCCCTCTTTGTAGGAGGTCAGATAATTGTTAGCAAACACGTAGTCCACACACGAGGGAGGAACAGGAACACGCAGACGAGGACGTTTCACACAAGGACAGGGCAAGACAAGGCATAGGCATATCAAAATATAGCCTAATGAATCAAAGATTCACTGGACAAGGATAAACTCATAATGACACTTAATGACAGGAAACAAACCAAATAAGGACACAAGAGGCGGGAACACATACACACACGCAGTGTTTTATATTTATTTTTCAGTCATTATTTACGGTTTTGTGGGTAATGAATTAAACATGAGGTTGTTGGTTAAATGGAGTATAAAGAATGTTGTAATTTTACAGAAAGAGAACAGAACAAAAATCCAGACTGAATAATAATAGCAATAAAAGACAAACACAAATCTGTAGGGGAGAAAAGAAAAACAAAAAGCGATGAGTCATTGACAAAGGCTTTGGGCCCAGACACATCAACACAAGGACGACTCCTAACAAAACAGGATGCATTTTGTTCAGTTGTTTTAGTTCAGACATCATCTTTCTGATATTCAGTACATGTATTATACTGGAAGTGAGAAAGGATCTCTCCACAACTATATCAAATAGCTACATTAAATTCAATGCTTCTGTTTCTGCTTTTCAGAAAATGACAACATTTTACCCGTCACCCTGTTAGCAATACTGAAACTGTCACTTATGTTGAAAGTTTGAAGTTTCCACTGCATGGCATAAGATGTGCTTTTCATGGCCCTCTATGACCCTCTAGGTGTTGCTAAATAGAAGAGTACATTTTATTGCCAAAGTCTTAGATGAAAGCATTTCTACAATCCAGGACAAGTGTAGTAATAGATTTTGTGTACACCCACATGTGCTGTATAGATGCCTTACTGCCCTTTACCACTCCTGTAGGAATATATACGGTAGAATTGACAGACAGTTTCAAAGCTTTTCAGTTTTTCCCATTCTAGTACATCGGAGAAGTAGAGGAAGCTGTATTTGCAAGATAGCCACAGAGTGAACTGACTTGTAAAAGGGGCATAATTCATAATTAATATTTTACTGTAGCTTTAGTGTGAAATACTTTTTTTCCATTTTATCTATTATAAAATAAAAAAATAAATAATAATTAATAGACCAGTCAACTATTTTCAAAATACTGTTTTATTCATGATAATTTATAATTCGTTATGCAAGGCAACAAGATTAATGTTACAAAGAAAAAACAGGAGGAATGTTTGAATTGCGTTCAAAGGTGACTTGTTGGCTTGGTTGTCCGCCAGCAGCTACACACTCACTGAAATATTCAGGTCTCTCGAGTCTTTTTAAAGTTTTGCGTTAAATTTTTCCATTAAAGGCGTGCATGGGCCTGCAAGTCACTGATAAGAGACCCAGCTGACATGATGCATATCTGAGGAGTATTTCAGGTGTGGGGATCAATAAGCTCTGATGCAGGACCAGCACAGGCCCATCATGCCCACCCACGTCATTACTGAGGGGTTTTACAATGAGCTCATTGACAAATTGGGTCTGCGTGACCCAGTGAGTGACAAGGCAGGTTAAAGGAACAGACAAATGCTAATCTAAAATCAAAATGCTGCCATTCCTTCGTGAGACAATCTACTACATACCTACCGAAATCAATACTATAGTGCTTGATACACTTACTATGAGGCACATCCACACTCACTGAAAAAAACGTGCCTGTGGCAACATTTCTGCAAAATGATGTTATGCTGCATCTTGCACGTTTCATGGCACATTCATTGTATCCAAAAATCTGGCAACGTTTTATTATTGCAGCAGCAATTTTAAAGTAAAATGTCCAGTGAGTGGGGTTAAAAGTGTGTTCAGTTTGAAATGAAACAGATAAACATGAATCTGGCAACCGATAGTTAAAAAAATAAAAGAAGATGAAATACGCATACACTGAAGCAACCATGCCATTTCTATATGTTTTTGAGGTATTTTATGCACGACTCATGGTTCACAGGACTGTTCGTGGTTCTCAGTGCTGTACCAGGTGAGCTACCGAGCAAGTTTACAATATCAAAAAAGCCATATATAAAGAGAGCTGGATATGTGATGCAAATGTCAAAATGTATTTGTCTACAAATCATACATTTTGGTAAAAGTGTTTTGAGGTCATAACATAGCGGTCTGTTGTACAAGGAACTGAATATAAGTCTTTATTAATCTTAATCTGCCCCAGTAATAATTCACATGAAAAATAAATAAAATGAGTTGTTTTTGTATTGATATTAGTGTTATTTTCAGCTAGAATCTGCAGTGAATTGTAGGCTACTCTATGCACAGACCTTAGTCAGGGTAGTGCCATATTTAATTTTTGATAAGAAAACCATGCTGAGAGGTATAGAAGTACAGTGTGGTCAATGGATGTACATGTTTAACATGACAATCGATCAGCTGATGAAACCTTTCATAAACAAACATTCAGTAGACAAAAACTCTGTAAAACTGTTTTGAAAATTGTCAGTTGTGAAAATTATGTGATCTAGGAACTTATACAGTCCGTCCCATTGTAAAGACTGTAAAGGGCCGGTTACACTGCACATGTTGTTCCATTAACTTGCATTCATACACATGCAATGCAGAAATGCAAGCTTATGCAAAGAAGTTTTGCATTTCGCTGCATTCCAAAGTTCAAGTTTGGTGAACTCTAACCTGCAAATTTGTATCACATGAAGCTGTATGACCAATAGAAGAACAATATGTCACAACGTGACCTCATTGAGGAAAGTGGAGTAGATTGTATGTTTTTACATTTTGGATGAATTATTTTTTAAGTATTAAATTCATATTTTTAAAAAAAGTTGCTGCAGAACATGACGTCAAATCACGACCGTTCTAGTGTCCAAAGAAATTTCATATGCTCAAAGTCTAGTGTGACTGCAGCATTTGTCGGTCTCTCACAGCCTTGTTTTCATTAGTGTAAAATTCAAAATGGCATTTACCCTGACTAAGGTTTTTGGTTAAATTTATGGAGTTTTGCTAAATGTAGCACAGGCATGTTTTTTCAATGTGCCTAGGTTGTTATATGTGTGACTGAAAGTTTGTGAGTAAAAGAAGAGGTTTAATATGGTCTTAACATAAACATGTGGGTTCTTTGCAGATTCTTTTCATTTTCACATTATAAAGGGGCGTTTGGATCATGTATGGCAATGAGTGCAGTATTGGGCAGTAACATGCAATATTTAAGAGAAGTCGTGTGTCCTGAATTTTCTGGCAAGATGATAAGGATGTCTGGTTGTATTTTGTGCATGCTACAGAAAGTCTGTGATATTTTCTCTGAAGCCTTAAAAGTCCAAAGGGTGTGAAATGCTACTGGGACAGCAGCATGAATATAACAATCTTGTTCAAAGAATACTAATCTTCATATTTGTACTAATAAACCTCTAGTGTTTTTGTATATGCCTTTTATTTCTTCTACATTGTACTGCAGGTTTAGTGACAGAATTTACTGTGCCAAAGAGTACAGAAGCAAGTATAAAGTCAGAAAGAAGTATGAATTCATAGTAAAACTCATGTTTTTTCAACAGCTCAAACATGAATGCATTTATTCAATTTATTATTTTAATACTCTGATCATATAGAGCTCAAAGAAAGCTACAAGATTTCACAGGTTTTTTTTTTCTTCTTACACACAGAGAATAGCACGTGGGTAATTGTATGTGATAGTTGGTCGGCCTACACAATTCCATAAAATATGATCAAATGCAGAATTCAATAGAAGGAAAACTTTGACAAATTTTGAAGATGTAGTCAAAGAAACAGCACATTAACAACACGGCTGGCGTGAACACATTGTTCGCTTTGAATTGCATTGCTTTTCAAAGGTGTTCAGATTTTTGAGGAGACCGTGAGATATGACACTTTCAGGATGTCCCAACAGTTCCTGTATTGTTGAGGAACTTGGTTTAAAGCATTTATGACAGGAATAATGATGCAACCAGATGGTTGTAATATTTCTGTAAAGCAAAGTGTGGTTCCTGATGGAAATGCAAAAATATTATCTCTGGAAACATAAATAACAAGAGCAATGTGCAAAAAAATAAAAACTTAAAAAAAAAAAATCCACTATACAGATTACACTGCTAAAACCTTGATAAAATTGAACAGTTAATAAACATTCCAACAGTACAAACATGAAAATGATTCAGACAGAATATAAAATATAAAACAAACAAAACAAACTTTGCAACTCTTCAACAGTAATGGCACACAGCGATATCACAAATATAATAAAGTTTCTAAAGTTCACTCTGTAAAGTGCTGAACTGTGACATTTCAAAATGTGGTCAATGGCTTCCTCTGGAGTTATTGCATTTGTGGGAATTTATGGCCAAAAACAGTCCTTCATAGTAGACTTTATCCTCAGTTCATTGCACTAAAAGAAAATAAAGATTTTTTTGCCCTAACAATACACATCTGAATTAAACTGAGAGGTGAGCATGTAGATAGAGTTGGCAAAAGATGAAAATCAATATAAAATGTTATAATTGCTGAGTGTTTCTAATGGTCTCATGCAAGCTGCGACCCTTGGCAAGACACGTCTCTGTCGTGCCTTTGCAGTTGATGGCAGTGGGTGTAATTATTAATTCTGGCACAAAAATCTCACAGTGAGACATACTGCAGTTGGAGATCTAAATTCTGCCAGTTTGATTTTTCCCAAAAAGACATTGCTCAAAAGCGACATGTTGGCATTTCACATGGGAAAAGAGCTTTCGGATACCGCTCATGAAATCACATGGGAACTTATTTCACTGGTCAAACCTCAGCTTCCTGTGAACGTGAATCACTTGCTCATGTGGCCATGATCATGGATTTTTTCAGTCTTATTCTACGTCAAGGAGGTCTTTAACTGTGTTTTGATCTTCATGTGTACAGAACCTGGGCATTCTGTTATGAGTCCTTAAACCTTGACAAACATATCCTCTGTAATAGGTTCTAGTTTTTATCAACTTCAAAAATCAAAAATCAAACCTTCCTTAAATCATAAAACTTTAGAGATGACTGTTCATGCTTTTATCACCTCATGCTTGGACTATTGCAATTCACTATACTGTGGTAGTTCTAAGTCACTAATTGATCGCCTTCAACTAGTTCAAAATGCTTTCAGATTCCTTCATAATAGTCTCAAAAGCACTCACATTACTCCAATTCTGCAGATCCTTTATCAGCTGTCTATTAAATTAAAGGAGGGATGCTGGAAAACTGTCTTGGAACAAAGGTAAGTTGGCTGTATATATATATACGTATTGTGCATGTTAAGGTGATTAGCTAACGAGCTCCACCTGGGCAGGACTGATTGATTATCTGATCGTGCTCCTCCCAAACCTTTTTAATAAAACATCATTTAGAGATTAGACTTGCCCCTTCTCTGTCCACTTTTAAATCTCTCCTAAAAACATATCTGTTTTCTTTGAATGAAGCATTTATATAGTGCTTTATTATGTATTGTTGTACACCCAAAGTGCTTTACAATCATATGAGGGGGTCTCTCTTCAACCACCATCTTTGGCTTATAAATAATTTTCTATTATGGGCTTTGCTTAGTCTTCTAAGGGTTTATACGTTGTTTCTCTTGTGTTATTAACATATTTACTTATTTTATTATTGGGGCGAGACAATTTTAATTGTTTAGTTGTGCTGTTTTTCATATTCTTTTTACTATTTTTTTAATTTCTGTACATCACTTTGGTCAGCCTTGGGGCTGTTTTATACGTGCTATATAAATAAATTGTAACTAACTAACTTAACTTTAACACTAACAGAAACCATTCTGTATGTCATTTAAATCTGATGTTCCAGATTTTTTTTTTTTGGAGCCAATCACCTGAACCATAAATGTCATATGACAAATTACACTGGAGCCAAAAGAAAAGAAAAGGATGTCATGCCAGTGTTAATTGGCTGATGGCACTACAAGAATGCACAGTCCCCACTCTTTAGCAACTCTCTTGAGCTGTAAATAAAATAGAATAAAAAGAAAAATAAATAAAATGTAATTATAATATAATATAATTTGGACACTATACAGTGTGTATTATTAAGACCATAATGAAATAGCATAGAATGATTAATTCAGTTCCAGCAGTGTAGACATAGAAATGATTGACAGACAAATAAACTAAACTAAACTAAGATAAAATAAGATAATTTTATTCAGAAAGAAAGATCATTTTTATACAAACAACATCAGCCCCGATGTATTTAGATGCTATGTGTTACCTTTTATTGATAGGAAAGAAATATAATTGTTGGTTATAAGAAAGATGTGCATATGTGTTTGTCTAGGTGTGGTTTCAGTTTCACACCCGAAATAGTATTTTTAATGTGCAAAAGAGGAAGTACAGTAAGTGAAGTACTTCTATTTGAGAGATAAAAGGACAGAGTTGAAATAATGTTAACATTAAGGAAATAAAATAAAATAAAAATAAATCAAATATAAAACAATAATCTTTGCTTTGACAATGAAACTATAAATGGGGGAAAAAAAGACACATTTTAACGGGTGATGGCAAATTTTGACTGTTCTTTTAAAATGTAAAAATGTTACACTATACCACCAAGTCTACTGCCAAAACCATAATGAAATAGAATAAATACGTTAGTTTTGTTCCAGCAGTGTAGGCATGGAAATGACTGACAGACAAACAAAAAAGTCAGGAGCTAGCAAGGCTAACTAAAAGTGTAGCAATGCCAAATATCTTCTGATTAAAAATGAACAATAATGCTAAAACATCTGTCTTAGATGATGGCACCACCATAAATCTAATTAAGCCTTTTGTATTAGTTTGGCATCGTTTCTTAGTTTTTTTGTTCAAAGTGTATTTCAAATACATAACCAAGGGTGAAATCTTCAATCACAGTCTAGAGTGGAGCTAGTCGCTTTCTCTGTCCGATACGATCTGTTCCTCACACTCCTCAGGCAGGGCAAGTACTTCCCAGCGACGGCACGAAAGTCTCTGCGGAGAAAGATGTAAAACACAGGATCCAGCAAGCTGTTAAGGCTCAGAAAGCCTCGTCCTAACTGATAGGGCACAAACACAGCCTTCTCCCAAATGCACGGACTGCTGTGTATCAGCAGTCCCACGTACTTCACACAGCCGATGAAATGATAGGGCCCAAGCACCGTGACAAATACGGCCACCAGAAGGGTGAGCAGACCCCTGATACTCCTCTTCTCCTCAGATAAAAGCGAGTTGATTGCCATCAGAGAGCGGACGGTCTCTCTGTGGAGACCAACAATGAAGCTCAGGGGTATGATGAAGGACAAAAGTAGAGTAATCAGCCTGTAGGTGATAAAACTGCCCTCTGAGGGATACTTCTCGATACAAAGAGTGTAATTTTCCTGCTTGGGAAAGAGCTTGTGGAACGCGATGGCAGGTGGCACCGCAATTAGAATCCAAATGCCGAGTGCTATCCAGCGTGCAAACTTTAAGTTACGGAGATGCCTGAAACTGAGAGGTCTGGTGATGGCCAGGTGACGTTCTAGAGCGATGATACACATAAAGAAGATGCCTGCGTAAATACTAATGTAAAAAAACAAACCCATGAACTGACAGCTCCGGGGTCCGAAGCGCCAGTAGTGTCCGTTTGCATAGTAGTCTATCCACAAAGGCAAGGTCAGAAGTTGAATTAGATCTGCGATCAGAAGGTTGATGACGTACACTGGCAGGACGTTCTCCGACTGGATGAGTCTGTAGAGCCCAAAGAGTGCCAACAGGTTTAAAGGGGTGCCGATGATGAAGAAGATTCCGTACAAGACGGGAAGGAAGATGCCATCTTGACTGAAGTCGATTCTGCAAGCGTTTCCCACAATCGCTGGGGCACTCAAGCTGCTGAGGGCACTAACATTGAAGTGGTTCTTCATCTTTTGTCTATGACAGAGTGGTATTGTGTCATTTATATGGTTTTAAATCCTATTCACAAAACAAAACTACTGCCAGTAGCAACGTTTTTATGCACCAGTTTTATTTTTATATGAAGCACCGACTAAATATATGCACCATTATACATGGGAAATAAACATTTACAGAACAAGTCATTCAAAACGCTGTAGGGGGAATTCACTAAGAATGAATTGCAGCATTTTAGTTCCCAATTCACATGTGGAATCATTCAAATCAGGTAACGGCACAAATATGCCCACAAACTGTGAATTTACATTCATGCATTTGATAAATGCTTTTACCTAAAGCTACTACAAAGCCATCCAAGGTATACATTTTTACATCAGCATATATATATATATATATATATATGTGTGTGTGTGTGTGTGTGTGTGTGTGTGTGTGTGACCCTGGACCGCAAAGCCAATCATAAGGGTAAATTTTACGAAATTGAGAATCATACATCATCTGAAAACTGAATAAACAAGCTTTCCATTGATGTATGGTTTGTTATGATAGGACAATATTTGACCAAGATACAACTATCTGAAAATCTGGAATCTGAGGGTGCAAAAAAATCTAAATACTGAGAAAATCGCCTTTAAAGTTGTCCAAGTGAAGTTCTTAGCAATGCACATTACAAATCAAAAATTAAGTTTTGTTATATTTACAGTAGGAAATTTACTAAATATTTTCATGGAACATGATCTTTACTTAATATCCTAATGATTTTTGGCATAAAAAAATAAATAATTTTGACCCATACGATTTATTTTTGGCTATTGCTACAAATATACCCCATCGACTTAAGACTGGTTTTATGGTCCAGGGTCACATATAAATATACTGTATATAACTATTTCAGCACATTTAGTGCCTAGTTAAACTGCACTGCACTTGGTTAATGAAAAAAAATATATATTTACAAAAGTGGCAAAACTCTTCAGTGAATTCACCCTTAAAAATTCTCATTAGGTTAATAACCTAAATCCAAAGGATAAATATGAATAAATCAGAAAAGTACTTACCTAATGTGTTCTGATATGAATCTTGAGTTTCAACAAATAACTGCTGACCGCAGAGACAGCTCAAGTCACTTCATTTACAACAGGAACATGACCTCATATGATGCAGAGGAGACATAAAAAAAAATAATTAAAAAAAGCATATTTTAGTGTAAATGAGCTCAGCACATGACTAACATCAACTAATGCACAAGAGGAAATGTGTCAGGAGGATATGATGTTACTGCAGGGCTTAGCCAACATTTAACCAACACCCAAACCACGTTTTTGCCATGTTTGACCAGTAAATATGAACTGTTGCACTTGACAACCATCTGTACAACCAAATTTGAGCCATACGCATGACAAATAAATTAATATATATATAAATTAAATAATTAAGAAAATATTTCAAGACATAAAGATGCACTTTAAATTTTGTTTTACATTGACTGATGCAGTGATCACCTTGGACATTTCTTACACATAATGTGAATTTAGCATGAAAATGTTAACTTTTTTAGTCACCCCTGCCATTGTAGAAATGGTCTATATTAAAGGTATTATTTCTGCATCAAATTTATATTATTCATATAAAATGAATAATTATAATTAATAATTTCATTAATTGTATTCATTTGATTAATTCAATTTAGACCTGGACCATGTAAAATAAATGACACTTTTATTGGGAAAAAAAGGATTTGAAAACATATTAATTGATTTCATTAATTCATCAAATCCCTGTAAAGGTAGCGACATTTTGCACTAACAAGAATTGGTATTTGCACTGGTATTTGAAAAAGCTGAGAGAGAAATGTAAAGGCATGTGTTGCGCATTGGGATGAAGTCTGTCTGTTCATGTGTCAAAAAATTGGTTAAAGGGATGTCAAAGACATGTACAGTACAGTGCTGGTGTCAGACAGTCAATTGCATCATCTTCATGGAAAGCAGCTTGGCATGAACATGGAGAGTGAAGGGTAGATTAAAGCTTGGAGCATGTAAAACCAGTTGAAAGTTTTTTTAGGAAGCTAAAAGCTAGCCCTACCTTAGATGTTCATTTTTTTTCTTGCTTTCCATTACTGGTCACACTTGAGAGGAGAGATGGTATACTAGAAAAACTAGGCATGCTGCATTGATGGTAACCTGCCTACCCTTGGAAACAGCATACATATTTCATACTCGCAGGCCAGGAAGTATAAAACTGCTCAGCGTCTATCTGCTTTTGAAGGTTTTATCAGTCCCCGGTTGATCTAGAAGTCTAGGTAACATTCTTCAAGCAGTCTGAAGTGGCATTTCTTAGGGCTGTTGGTGAGTCCAGCCTGAGGGAGCTCCTCCAGCAGCCTCTGGAATTGAAGCAGATGTTTGGCTCAGCCTTTGGAGTGGATGAATACATTGTACATTTATTGTACATTTCATATGGTGATTTCATGTGGGGATCTTTGAATCCACAGGTCCTTTGAAAGAAGGAATGGCATCACCTGGTAAAGACATGGGTTCACAAAGTCATGGATTCAATCTCTAGAGAACACACCAACAGATTATAATAAATACAGGGATTTTCTAACTTTTTTTATGCCAAGGACCCCCAAACAATCTCATTAAAAATGTAACAAGTTTGCAAAATTATATAATTGGCTTTTATATTGTTACTGTACTAAGAGTCAATGGAAATTAATACAATTTTATTTATAATATTTATTATTTTTATTACAATTTATTTTTTGTATCCACTATTAATATTATAAGTATAAACCAGAGAAGCATTTTCAATTCAAATCAAATGTATCTTCATTTTCAAATCAAAGTGCTTTTCATAATAAATAGTGTTCCAATGCAGAAGTGTGTTATAATTATTGCATTGAATATATCTAATAAACAAGTTAACAAGTAAAAACCAAACGCATAAATGTGAAATGCCTGTAGAAGAATGTCATTTGCTCACCACAGACTCTCAAGCAATTTTGCCAACACAACATCGCACAAGTGTATAATTGTCAGAACTGGCACCGCTGACTTCCAACCTAAAAGCAGTTAGCTGTTGTTATGAGTTCATTCACCAGCAGATCAATAGGCAACAGAAAATAACCCTAAGAGGAGTGAACTTTCAATAAAACTATCGATTTCTATGCAGAAAAGACTTACAATATGTCAAGGCGCAGCTTCGTCGATGTACACAGCATGGTTTAAGTGTCAGGACTGGCCAAATGCAGTTTGAGCAAAATAGCAAAGCAATCTTCAATGTTCCCGGGGAGGAACAAACAAGCACAGTGCACAGCATCCTTCTGTCATAATCGTGTACTTCGCTCAATCAATAGCAAAGCTTTCAGAGACTTTATAAAAAGCCATTGATGTCTGGAGATAATGCAAATCATAATCCTGTGGATCTTTCTCTCCTCTGCCCGACAGGTGCACTCATGCTATTAACATACATCGATGATTTAGTACACAGGTAACTGAATTTTCTCTTTAATTAGCAAATCAATATGGTGATTGCTTTCTGCTGTTGTAGTGAAAGGTCACTGGTGGGTCTTTGTATGCTGAATGATTGAATTTACATGGATTAAAGCAATTTAGCAGAGGTTTAACATTCATCTGTGGCCAGACCTGTTAAATAAACTCATTGCAGGTGATCTTAATGCTGTGACACAATGGCCCCGGTGATTCATGCCCAAACTGTAAGTGCTCTGCCTCCGGAGGTCCCATCTGCAGGGGTTGCTTGCATGCAATACATAAGAGGTGAAATTGTAGTTGATGCATGAGCACTCGGTGAACCAATGGGATTTGGCCTAAAGAAAACAGCATGACAAAATGCACTTGCAGAGGATTCTGCCTCCACATTTGTTACAAGGCCGCTTGCAAGACGTAAATGAAAACGCTGGCGGAGGAAAGGGCTTGTTCACGGTGACTTTGACATAGTGATTTTATAGGTATGCTTTGCTGGGACTTCTTACGGTGGTGACCTATTTTATTTAGTTGCTGTTTTGTTAAAAGTGGGGTTGTTATGATAATTGTACTTTAAAAGTCTAGACTGAACATGGAAATATGTTGAATTATTGAACATTTAACTGAATTATGAACACGCTGTATTGTCAGTATTCATAATAGTATCATTAGTACACAGCAATCTAAAAATATTCACCTGTATTGTATTTATTTTACATTATCCCTCCTGTTCTGTTAGGGTCAATTTGACCAACATTCATTTTTTTTAATTGCTTGAAAACTGGCGTATTGATTTCTTGAATTTTTTGTGACTTTTTCCTATATAGCATCATGAATGTGCATGGAAAATTTAGACACACTGACTATTTAGTCATGGAAAATTTAGACACACTGACTACACACACTTGCTATTTAGACACCCTTATTGATTTCCATGCAATGCCAAAAATCAACACTTTGGAAAACATTAAAGAGTCTAGCAAAAAAAAAAAGAAAGAAAAAAAAAAGGTTTTTATATGAATTATTAATTTTTCCATAGTGTTAATTTTTGATGAATTCCATGAAAACCAATGCAGAAGTTATAACTGGATTTTAACACAACAGGAGGGTTAAGTTAAAGGACTCCAAATTAAAATTATGTCATTATTAACTCAACTTTATAGTGGAAAAATAAAAAAACAAACAAAAAACAAATTCCGTTAAAAACAAAAGGAGATGTTTAGGAGAACCACCTTCATTTGAAATGGAAAAGATCAGTTTGGACATTCTGCAAGATAACTTTTTGTGTGTTTTACAAAAGAAACAAAGTGAAAGGAGTGTGGAAACAATATAAAAGGAAAAGGGATAGAGGAAAGTTGTGATGGCCTTTATTCATTGACTGCTCTCTTTATATCATGCTGTCTGTTCAGGCTCATTCATCTCACTGGAATTACTCTCAAACCTCATTTTCTTTGTAAATGTCCTTATGAATATTTACAAAACCTTCAGCATGTGTTAATGGGTTGTGGAGGACTTTACATATTTGATATTTACAGCTTCTCCAAATATTTTTTAAGGAACTCTGAGGGCTGTGTTTGTTTTGTCTCCATGAGGATGTTAATTAGAGTGTCCTCTCTGCAAATAAATGGAAAAAAGAAATTACTATAAATACACATTGATATAAAAGTAATCTACAATTAAATTGCAAGTCGTATTCAACATTAAGAAAAACAAAAAAACATTAATTCAACACAAAAAGAAAAAAGTTAACTATAACACTAAATTCAAGGGAAAAATTGTTATTACTTCATAAAGACTAGCAGAAAAAAAAGGAACACACCATTTGGAGAAATTATGTTGCACTTTCTAAAAATAGTGTGTTGAAAGTCAAACTCTCTTACTTTAGAGAACAGATTAGGTAGAGAAATTCCAATCCAACTTCTGCTTTATGGCAACCAAATCCAACTTCTGCTTTATGCCATTTTTCACAATGTCAGCATAATCACTGCCGTATTTTGTTGCAAATGATAGCAAGATAGAGAGAAAGGAAGCAGGTATGTAAAAAAATTGGTAACACTTGGTCTCATTTGTTGGCATTAGTAATGCATTAGCTAACATAATCTAGCAATGTGCAATGTATTTATTAATTCTTGTCAATGTTAGTTACTAAAACTTGATCATTTGATTTGTTTATACACTGTATGCCACGACTAACTGGAATAAACCTAACAGGACAAAATCAGAGAGCTAGCAATTATTATGAAATTTAGATATGATCATACCGATTTCTGTAATTGTACCAGGAGGTAATATTTTGGAGTCACAAAGACACCACTCCTTGAAGAATTATGCCATTACTCAAACATAATCCATCTTGTTTAGATAGGATTCAAAGAAAAACTAAACGATTTCCATGTTTAAACTTCAATAACTTCAATATATTACATAAAGCAGGACATATATGCACTGCGTAGTAGGTTTAACCTTGTGCCACTTTCCTCTAATGTGATTACAGCAGCTTTGTCCACCTTTACGTGGAAATAGTCCTTCCATCTGCAGCAAAATGAAAAGATGCTGTCTGCTCTGTAGAAATGTACCGTATAGCTCCACCCATTAAACATGTACACTCACAGGAGAAACCTTGACCCATTTGAATGAATTATAGACCGTGGGTTTATACTGACAGAGTGACAAATGACAGCAGCAGAACCTTTTTCATTATCCATGTGAATACAGACTACAACTACAGCTGATCAGACCGAATTGATTGTAGTTTCCAAAATGATAGACCTTAATCTAATAATGAGTATGAAAGAAAGCATTGAGCGAGGACAGAATACCCTGTGCCGGAGAGAAATACAGTCCTGAGATTCTTACATGTCATCTACAAAGAGATTTGCTGATCTTGTACTGAAAATAGACTACAAAAGAGTAACTCAAGTATAGCACTGGAGACGATTGTCTTGGCAACTTGTGCTTTATGTTACTGTAGGCAGTAAAATAAAGCAGGCATGCGGTCACTTTTAAATAAGCGGTCGTGATATTGTTTAATCAAGGGTTCTGTTCCGAGAGTGATGATTCAAAGCAAATTAGTCTTTGCAAGTGGTTAATTCTCTCATTACTTTTGCTTAACACCTTTTTATAGCAATAAAAAATAATTTGTTTGCAGATGGCAATTTTGTTTGACATTTTATTTAATTAAATGTTTCATATATTCATATATCATATATATAAGTGTGACACAAATGTCGAAAAATGTGTTTATAAAGTACACATTCCATTCATATAGAAAATCTAAATCCCTACAGTAAAAAATCCATTAGTTGTTGTAAATCCATTACTGAACAAAATCCTTGAATCCCCTGCTGTCTGTCCTTTAACTTATGGATTGTGTCAATTTAGTTCCTTGCAAATTCAAATACAATATGGCTGTCGATTTGTTTTGAGGGATGTCCATTTTTTTTCAGATCTACCCATAATGTCAATTAAACTTCGTATGGTATTTAGCCTTACTTGTGTTTGCTTAAAAATAGATAATGCTCTGTTCATAATTACTTAAGATGAAAGTAACATTCTGTATTATGGGTTTAAAACATATATTGGACTATTTAAGACTTGCTATGTTCTGATGTAGAATAATATAAATAATATAAGGAAACATAAATTAACATATGACTGTCTAATGATAAAATAGTAATAAATATTTACATGTTTAAATCAGCCATGCCTGGTCATCCTTCAGCTGTTAAACACAAGTAACAGTGCATATAACGTGTGTGGTGAACGTATGATAAATGTGAATCATGGTCATCCATGAGGCAGAAACACATAAAGGAGAACAAGGCTAGTTGTTAGATTATATGGAGTAAGTTGTCACAGTGTCATTAAATAGCCTTTTCAGAAAATGAAAAAGAAAAATAATGTGAAAAAAGTAATATACAAAAATATCAAATCATTTTTAACCAGGAATTGTATTTTAAACGAATATAATAAAAAAGAATGTGAGACAACTTGACATTTACCCCTCTTACACCTTACCAAAATCCCTTACACCTGTTTTATGTTTTCAGTAATATACATTATTATGTTCACTTGTCTACACAGCTACAGCAAAATATGATACGGAAATTTTGAAAATCTAGAAGATAGAATTCCCCAAAATTATTCAAAAATTTGACTCAAACAAATATGTCTGTTGTTTTGTTTTGTTTGTTATCTATTTTATTTATTTATTTTTTAATGGATGTTGTGTTGTGATGTTGTGTATGAAAATAAAATAAAAAATTGACAAACATTAATAACAACCAGGACACAGCCCTTGTGACAAGTGTAAATCGTGTAACAACTGCCTTTGGTAAAAGCAAGAATCACAATACGCCATTAACTCAGAAATAAAAATAATAATAACAAACCCATATGAAATGGTCAAAATGCAAATAATAAATGATGAAATTAGATAATTGGACTAATAAAAAAAACCTCTCCCAAGAAATCCAAACCGGAAGAGGCAGGTTAAGATAGGAAGTTAATGGAGACACAGAAACTGGGTCACCTGCTTAAAGGGGCAGACATAGAAACACACTGAAACACACAATAAACACACTTTTTTTTTTTTTTTTTTTTTTTTTTTGTAATTCTACCTAAAGGAAAAAAAAAAAAATAATACATTACATTACAAATACATTATCTGTGATATAACGTGGATGTATGATCATAAACAGCTTGGAGCAGGATCTATTCTTAACTTGTGATATTCTTTCACTAAATCATTACATGGTGCAGTACACCATTGTGTGGAGATCCTGGCTGCAAAGAGCTTGACTGAATTGTCCTATGAAACAGAAAGTGGGACTTATACTAGCTGATATTTCATAAGTGCACTCATGGCCCTATTATTTACTTTCCACTATTCAAAAGTAATTGTTCACTATTCCAATTTCCAACATACTGAATACTAGCATTTTGAACCTCAGAAGGCTTCTTGCTAGAGAATCTGAACACCCGCTGTTTAGTCAAAGGGGGACCTAACAGCCCCATAATAAACATATATTGGCAGACCACTACTATGTGGAAGATTTTTTTTTTAACGCCTCGGGCAAAGAAGAATATTATAAAATATATTTTTTTACCCACTGCGATTAGATATATTAATCAAGGTTAAACGATCTGAAATGGTGTATATCCAGCTATTTTCATAGCTACCATAGCATTTGCCATTTCAGTCATATATGAAACATTTTGATAAACTGCTTTGGTTTAGAGTAGATTATTTTTTGGCTAAAGTTTTATTTTATTTTTAGTTTATACTGTACAGGCCAAAATTGTATATTACATTTTCTACTTCTGCAAACCATCTGTTCTAAACTACATTTAAGAGGAGAACAGATTCTAAAACTGATTACATTGTAAACATGTAGTAGATCTTTTCATGCACAGTCCTTTGGTGTGGTCAACACCTCAGACAAACTGTTTTTGAGGCATCAATAGAGAAAAGCTTTCTGCTTACTTTATGATTTCAAATCTTTATTCTGTTTCTCGCAGCCCTTATTGACAAGAGGTGTCATCAAAACAGATGTTCTGCAGTGCAGCCCTCAGCTAATTTTATCTGGACATCAAATCGATGTGTAATCATTATTGGAGGCTTTGCCACATGGAACGAAACATTGAAGTAAGATCAATCCAGCTTGAGCAGATCGCTACAAACAGCAGAGCTGTTTCATTTGTGAGCAGCGCTGAAACTTGCACTTGGAATGCCAATAATTAAAGGGTGGAACCCTTTTTTTTAACAAGCTGGTCTAGTTGTCCATTACTGGAAAACTGCATGCAACATAATTGTGAGCATTGTCTAATTATAACTAATTACATTTAATCGACTCCTCATTTATCAAAACGGTTAATTTTCTGTCAAAAAAATTGTGACAGTCACTCCAAAAAAACAGTTAAGCAGCCGCCAGATTCCATGATTCTGGAAAATGATGTTAGCTGTTGTAACTCATCATCCATTTGCCGCACAGACTATAATTAACTCATAAGACCTTTGTGAGAGTCTGCTGCACCTTTGTGAATTATGCACTGTTAGTGAACTGTGAACTTTTACATTTGGTGATGCTCATCATAAAGTGGTGAACCATTTACCATGAATTACAGTAAGCAGCTTTTTTTTGTTATTGTGGCTGAAGTCGACATGGCCAGTGGGTTCACAAACCCAAGGACAGGAGGTGAATCGCAGCAGGTGTGGTGGCTCTATCCCAGGATCTAGGACAGTAGATTTCCTCCAGCTGGCCGAAAGCCTTTCCCCCAGGCCACTGCGCAGCCAGCTACCTGAACCAAGGTGAGACCCTCTGCGCACCGGGGGGAACCTGAATCTTAATGTAAACCGACTCATCTATAAATGATGGCAAGCGGCGATTAATCAAAATTTGACAATGTGTATGGAGGGGTGGTGGAGGTCAGGGGCTCTTTTTTCCCCTCGGTGCTTTGGAGACTCTGCCATGTTTCTTCTCACTGGTTAGTGAGTTACTATCACAGCAGCACAGAGCAGTGACATTCACAGCCTCAAAACCTCTGTTTCATCTCTCCAGCTCTGATGAAATACTGAAATTTAACACTTACGCTGTTTAATGTTAAAGGAATATTTCACACAAAAATTTAAATAATGTTATTATTTACTCACGTCATGTCCTTTAAAACCCATACACATGAATACAAAAAGAAGAATTTGAAAAATATTGATGCAGCTTTTTACCATATAACAATGGTTCATAGAGGCCTTGTCTGTCAGGATCTGAAAAACATCAAAAATTAACCAACAAACAAATAAATACATAAATTAAAAATTAAAAAAACAAAGAAAGCACCAATAACATTCATATTTATTAATTTAGAAGATGTTTTTATACAAAGTGACATAATAAATGTGATTTTTATATCATGGGTGTTATATTTCATATCTTATGGATCTGTGTATGGTAAGGGAAAATGGTCACACTTTAGTATGGGAACCAATTCTCACTATTAACTAACTTTTATGTAGGAGTTTGCCTCAAACTCCTAATTTGCTGCTTATTAATAAGGTAGATGTTAAATTTAGTAATGGGGTAAAATTTAGGGATCTAAAATGTGGCCATGCAGAATAAGGCATTAAAATGTGCTTTAAAAGTATGAATAAATAACCAATATGCTATAGTAATTTGCATGTTAATAAGCAACTAGTTAACAAGTGAGAATTCGTCCCTAAACTAAAGTGTTACCGAATTGTTTGTGCTCTATGGAAAATATAACAACATACCGGTTTGGAACGACTTGAAAGTAAGTAAATAAAAAAAACTATTTTTAATTTTGTGTGAATTATTCCTTGAATAAAAAGACAAAAGCTGTGTGGTATTTATATATTGTGATGTTACAGAGATGTTGACTGCTCAGTGATCCTCTCTAATATTGATTGGAAATATGGAGTTTGCACATGAAGCTTAATGAGGCAAAAACTAACAAACATGTACAGACCATTGAGCTGAATCATCCTCTTAACACAATTCACACTTGAAAATAACACATGCAACTCTTGGCTACATTTGTCATGTTAACTGGCCAATTTACATTTTGCATACAATATAAATATTTATATTATGTATACGTTAATGCAGACTAAATGAATACACGTCACATACCTGGGTAGAAATCTTTTTTTTTTTTTGATTTATAGATGCCAATTGGGTGCAAAAAATAAATTAATTTAAGAAAACAAGTTTTAATATCTTTTTTTCTTCTCAAGTAATCGACTAAAGATTTAGATACTGGAAACATAACAAAAATACTAATTAAGAAAATAATTGCAGTATGTTGTGCCACAAACTGTTCAATCTTTGACAATTATTCATAGATGGAATCACTGGTAGTTTGCCTCACAGCAGAACAATTACACAAAGAGTATTTCCTGTTGTTGAATATGATTGCATTTACGATCCAAGTAATGCCTGCCAACATTCAAAATTTCCTGTTATTTCATTATTTTAAGAATATTTTTTTATGTAATGCGTATTATTTTGTGGCAAGTAAGGTACCTATTTTGTTCTTAACTCTTTTCAGAGCCCAATTTAATTAACAGAGTCTCACGGAGAACAGAGATAATGAGACACTTTGACTCTAAACATATACTGTCACTAAAAGGTCATGCAAAGGCCAGAAATGCAAACTATCAGTTTTATCTCCATAAACACTTAATGGAATGACCTTTTTGGGAACATGTTCTGACATGTTTTGTCATATCTCATTGGTTGCCGGTGTTTATCTTCAGTATGTTGGTAATATGCAGCAGAACAGCTGATGTTTCATGGTATGGAGGGTTTGGGAGGGGATCTTCATGCACAGACCCCACGGCAGCCAATCAACAACCAATATCTTCATATATTTTTCTTTCCAAGGTGTTTTGGCTGGAAACACATGAATAGCTGCCATTGGTTGTGCACAGAGATGCATACTAATGAAGAAGATATTTACGATTCTGGCCGAGGAATATTCCCTCATATTTCTCCTCATTTCCACCCTACCCAGCAGCAGCTGTTGCAATAATTTCCCAAATTGGCCATTGTGTGTTCAATTTCTTATAAGACACCTCCATCACCTCCATCTTCCAATAGAACAAGCTTGGCACAACCAGTATGCCATGTTTGAATCCTTCCAACACTGTACATATATCACAACTCTGGAATGAATTAGGTAATGCACGTTAACTCTTTCTGATTGGATAGTAATGTAATTCTGTGTTTAAATATTTTTAAACAGACATTTTTCCCTGGCAACCAGCAGTCTCAAACTCTACAAAATACAGCAGGGATGCACTGATATTAAAATTCTGCCTGATATCGAGAAGCTAATATTCTATATAATTTTGTTTCAATAAATCCTATAATCAATCATTTGTGAATGACTCAGTTTAAAAGAGAAATTAAGCATCAAAACATAATGTACAGTATGAAAAAAAGGATATTCATTTATAGATTTGTTTAAAATTACAGTGTTTTTAAATTATGGAAGTTTTACAGTAAAATTATTTTAAATTTGAGTATTTAATGACAGCAAAGGTAACCTAAATGTAAAAATAAAATAAAGTATGCACAAATATCCAATATTGATCGATATCAATTAATACAAAAACAATATCTGATATTGACAGATAGTATTTATGGTACCAATATATATTTTACATTCCTACTGTACAGTTGGTATTGAATACAGTATTGAATTGAATATAAATATCTAAATGCTAAAATCTCTAAATGCTAAAATGTGAATTGATTTGTTGTCTCAATTTAAGTTAGATCCCAACCTTAGTAAGGCTGTAATAAAAATAAACTAAGAAATATTTTTAGAAAATCATGGGAAAAAAATCTAGCAAATTTGGCCAGTGGGATGTAAGTTTGAGACCCCTGCATTTTTTCCCCCTGTATTGTTTCTTTCTTCTCACATAATAAAATAAATAATAAAACTCAAATCATTTCATATCCATAAGTGAAATAAATAAATATCTCTCTTTCTCAAATAATGACTGTACATTATGCCTTACATTTATTTGAAAAAAGTGCGTTTTCCATCATCCTCACATGAAACAACAGAGAACTGTGTTAATAGCATATGCACAGTTAATGTGCATGCTTTCAAAACAACTCCTCTGCTATGACAGGAATTAGCTCAACCAGCCCCTCACATTGAAATACTGTATTTCTGAAGTTATTTGTCACTGTCATGTCACTCATTACCATGCAGTTATAGTTTACCGATTACGCTTTTATCAAGTAAGCTTTGCTGTCAATGTGTGAAAACACATGTTAATTCAGTCTTTCAAACAGAACAAGAGAGAGAGAGAGCAAGAGGGACCGCATGCTGGCGCCCAACCAGATTAAGACTTTCATAAAGGAAAAACGAAGGTGTGCCAAGAATGAGTGAGGTCACATCCCAACAGCCTGCCACGTGCCGAAAGCAGAAATGTATTACTTTACCTGAAAATCCGAGATACCTCCGGGGGTCTCGGATAAGGAAGCATGTTGTTGTGAAGGAAATGGAATATTCAAGGTGTTCAGGAAAAAACCCCCCAGAGCAAATAGCATTTAAAAACAAACAATATTTCCAGCTTATGCCGTAACTCTGAAATGACATTCAGACACAGGTCATTTAAGTTCCACCATTATGGTTTAACACCAGATGCACAAATTACAGCTGACGGCAACTCTGAAGATTTTGACCCTTCGCTAGTTTCCCTAGAGCTCCTTCATCATTTGCAATTCGCTGCCCTCCTCACAATGCTGATAAATAACTGCGAGGAAAATTACTTTTGAAAAATGAGAAACGAATGACCTTTTGGCCACGCAAATGCCACTAACAAATCCATGTAATTAGACAACCCCGGGCTCCACGAGGATAACAATTAAACCTAACCTCCAAATAATCTGCACTCTATAATCATGCAAGGGAAGTCACCCTCAATATTCTTGAATAGGACACAACATGCCTTCGCTGCGAGCAGAAGCAGAAACTTGTGTGTGATGCCTGAAAAGTAAGCCTGTCCTAGTATATAAAGTTATACGAGCTTGACACCCACCAGAGGGTGAAACTGGGAGCAATAGGGGTACGGCACGCTACTCATGAGATGCTGCCTCTGATGAAGGAAACTGTGTAATTAATGACTGGTTTGCGAGACAGCGCCGCACGAGGGGTTCGGCAGGATTTCGCTCTCCTCTTTTGACAAACAAGCTCTGGCCCGCACAGAGAAGTTGTAAGCCCTCCTTTGGTGAGGCGCCCTTGCACCGTGGTGCTGGTGTGTCCTCAGTAATTAATCCCATGTTTGCCATGATGCTGAAACAACCTAGATAGCTCCAGCTGGTAATTGATCTAAAGAGAATGCTTCTCAGACACGGAGAAGGGGGCTGGAAGGAGTGTTCGGATATACACGTCCTCACAAGAGCGAAAAGTGAATAAAAGTGTAAGGGGTCAGGCGTACTGTAAATGAATCACTCAACCTTCATGTCATTCCAAATCTGTATCACTTTCTTTCTTCTGTGAACAAAAAAGAAGATGTTTTTAAAAGTCAGTGTTGTTTGGAGCCCATTGACTTTCATTGTATGGGGAAAAAAAAATATTTTGTGTCCCACTGAAAAAGAAAGTTAGACAGATTTGGAATGACATGAGGGTGAGTACACAAATTATGACATTTCTCATTTTTGGGGCGATCCGTCCCTTTAAGACTGGATAGGAATGTCTATTTTTCACAATGCTTCTCATTTATTTTGACCTTCTTGAAAACTGTAAGTAAAGCTAAATCTGTCATTGTGCTACCTGTTGCACCTTCATTACGTATTTTGACCTTTCTGACAATATTCTGAGAAAAATTACAGTTGGTGGATCTAATACTGCTGCATGACATCACATTCAAAAATGGAAATCTTTTATTTATTCACCCTCATGCCGTTCCAAGCCTGTATGATTTTCTTCTTCTGGTGAACAAAGAAGATGATATTTTGAAGAATTGTTTGAACTGTTTTTTGTCCATAGCCAACAATAAAAAGCCAGAACGCTGGATTTTCATTTTTTGGAGACATTTTTTTTATATATATATTTTAACATTTCCTCAAGTATTTATAATTTTCTGCTTTTTTGAGGTTAAAAGTAGAATTACATCAGTAAGGAGAGACTCATCACAAACTGCTGCATCAGGTATGACCATTATAATTAATTCCTTCCCTTAATTATACACAATGTTTTAATTATATCTCATTTATAATTGTATGCATTTATAATTATATTGTCACAGTGCACACAGCAGGGAGGAACGAGGAACATGAGAGAGGAGGATAAACTCAAAATAACAGTCTTTAATGTAGAGAAGGCAGGTCAAGAACAGGCAGGGCAGACACACAGGAACACCAGGAGTAACGAGTAGACCAGACGAAACTTACTAAACAGACAGGAACTTAAATACACAGGTTAATAACAAAAACACACCTGGACACGAATTAACTAATGATCACACTAAACAAGGACAGGAAACTAACCAAATATGGACACAAGAGGGCGGGAAACACACGACACAGGACTGACATATATGTATAATTATAAGCTTTTAGCAAGCTTTTTTATTTAGAGCTAATGCAACACAATGAAAAGCAAAAGAAGCATGCTATAACTTATGCTTTATCTATTTTATCATAGTGTCCTCATAAAGCAATGAAATGATTCGGATTTTCTAGTTTCTTGAGAAGCTTTAACACTCTTCTTCATGAAGAGTACCATTTTTACAAGACTAGCTGCATGTGATTTATTCTTGATACACAGTTCAGTGGAGATGCTTGATGTTAATTGTTTGGAGCAGAAAACATTATTACATCTCATATCTAAGACACCATTTTGTATACATGTAGCACTATAAAGACACATCATATTACAGGCGTCAGGCATCAAATAGGACCTTGATCAGTAGATCAAGCGATCAAAAATGAATCCGATTTCTCAGCTATATTCTTTCTTTCCCAAAGTTATAGCATCACAGCCTCAATCTCAAACAGTATCCTCCTCATGGTATTACAGCACAATATTTCAAAGAGCACGCAATCATTTTTACGTGGTATGTTAAAGGGCTTGTTCCTTTCTGAGGTTCTTGCTTGCCTCAAAGAGTAAACAGCATAACAAATAATACTGGGACTGCTGGAATGCCGTTTCAAACTGTACCAACCAGATGGATTTTTTTTTTTTTTTTCTGGAGCCTCTCATTTTTGTTTGTTTGTTTGCCTGTTGCATAATTTATAAGACTGTCCTTCACTTTTGCACAGCTCCACTTCTATGCAAGTTTAATACAACCTACTTCTTCCACACAAGAAAATCTTCTTTGCCCCCTTGTTGTCTACCTCCTGTTTGTGACTTGATACGCAGCCACAGATGGCCTGGATGCCAGAGAAAAAAACAAAGCCAAGGTAATGGAATTGTAAAATTTCCAAACTTAACTGAAAATGGAGTATGATAAACCAGACTAAGACAATGCGAGTCTGTAACATATTTGCTGTTTCTATCTCATTCTCTATCTACCTTGATGGAATATACAGTATGCATATTTAATATAGACAAAAATTGCACATTTATGTCAGGATATATAAATGTACAGTCTGTTATCAGGCTGAAGGTTTATTTTTTCTGACAATGTGCAGAGCTTTTGTTAGCTTTAGACAAACAGTGGGTGTTTTTGATGATGTTTACAATGCACTTCAAATTGATAAGTTTGACTTTTGAGTTTGCAAAGTCAGTTCAGAACCCCTAGCAGGTGCTTTAAATAAACAAAAAAAAAACATAAAATATTATCTAAAAATTCTTAAAACAAGATAAATTCACTAGAGAAGCACTGCATAAGGAATAGTTCACCTGAAAATGTACTCAACCTCAGGCCATCCAAAATGTAGATGTGTTTGTTTCTTCATCAGATTTGGAGAAATTTACCATGCACTTTATCACCAATGGATCCTCTGCAGTGAATGTGTTCTAGGTTAACTTCCATCATTTCTGGCCAAAATACCAGTCCATAATCCATAATAATGCTCCCTTCTGATTGTGATGTTTTTATCAGCTGTTCGGATTATCATTCTGATGGCACCCATTCACTGCAGAGGATCATGTAAAGTGACATGTAAGGCTAAATTTCTTCTTGGATGGCCTGTTCCTTTTTTTGTTTTGACAAAATACACTTGTTTGTATCAAAGATGCATGCTATAAAAACAAGTCTTAACATCTTACTCAAAGTTGCTTCTCAATTAAATCTATCTTGTTTAAAAGGGTTTTTAAAAATTTAACCTGGAAAACTGCTTTCATAATATTGCTTAGGTAAACTCCTAATCAAATTAGCTGCATTACTAGCCGTCACCTTCTATCTGCCTCAAAATATTATGATATAAATAACCACACACTGTGTGCGAGGCAAGTCAATAGTCTCACAAACATGCATCTCCATTTGGAAAAAAAAGCATTTGGGCTCTCCTCCATGGCTCAGATAGAGCGATGAGGGGGAATTTAAAATGCATGAGCTGGCTTTTTTCACATTCATTGTTCATCTCCTACCATATGGGAAGCCGAAGCAGGGCCAGAGGTCTCCTCTCACTAAATGAACCATCTTTCTCATTGCATGCCCTGTGCCTCACGAATAGGTCAAATCATGTTGCCATTAATATTTGAAACACACTAAATTGAAAAAGATGTTCATATAGAGCATGCCGCTTCCACTCTTCTAACATAATGATATATGTATAAAAAAGTCTTCCACATCAGCTCGGGAGATAGGCTTGTCTATTTCTCATCCAGCCATTTATCTAGCTTTTTTGTCCGCTGATGAATTCATTCAAGTGACAATTCCGGTCAGGATAATGAAATGCCACCCAAAGACTGTCCACTGCTTGAATGGGGACACAGCAGATATCTCCTCCAATTATTGTAAAAATTTTCTCACGAAGGTGATCCATCTTTTTTTCTGAGAGCTTATATTAGTTCACATCTCATTGTGGTTGTGACCCACTCTTGCTGAAGTCTGAAAAGCCCCTTCAGCCAGAACTCTGTTCAATTGTGTTCAAATATAGGTTCTCTGCAAGATAAGAATTTAATGTCATTGGCTGCCCTAGTTAGATTAAGGTATGCTGCACTCATCAGTGTTAAACTTGAACCTGAGTGTCTTCACTTGAAGATTGTGACAGTTAGTGGTCTGAAATTGTTTCCTTTCAGGTCCTTCAGAAGAGACGGCATTACGAAATTACATTATTATAATTCTGCATGAGTTTTATGAAGGCTTAACCGTGAAAATATTCAGATTTTTAGACGTGTAAAATTACAAATATAATATTCAAAGTCTGCCCACTTAATATCTAAATAATGAAAGAACATTCAGCTCTATCATTTGCAGTACCCTCTTAAATTAACGACTGCTTTCCTTGCGCAGCTTGTCATATTCTTTGTCAATAGAATCAAGCAATATTACAAGAAAAAGTGCTTTCATTTCGATCATTTCAATACATCACTAAGCTTATAGCCTACTGGCCGCACAGACTTTTCGAAATGCATGGTGTGCAGAAACAATGACGTTTTATGCAATATTTCATGAGCAAGCCTGTAGCAACAGCACTAATGCAAAGTGTGATATTACTTTTGTACAACATTAACATTAACAATCATCAAGTTCACCTGTCTATGCTGTGCTAACAATACATTACATCCAAACAAAGAAAAATCAACCATCACGCGTCCACGAGCAACACACCTTGGCATTCCTGAACAAAATGGAGTAAATGATTCAGGGACTTTTTTATACTAAAACAGTCAACTCTTTGTTCGTTCCTGAATGAATCTTTTTTTTTAACAAACTGTCATGGCAGCCAGCTGCTGAGTGAATGATTAAATGATTTAATCATAAACACAGGCAACATTCCTCAAAGAATTAAAGTTTTTAAATGAAGCGTTTGGGTGAATGATTCAATGACTCATTTGAAAAAGCACTTGTTTTGTTCTTGAATGAATGAGCGTTTTTGAATGAATCAGTTGAGTAAATGATTCAGTGACTCATTCATACTAAGACAGTTAATTGCTTTGTTTGTTCCTGAATGAATCTATGTGTTTGAACAAATCATTTGTTCAACTATCCATTCATTCAGTTTTATTTTAATGATTCAATGATTCTTGTCACTTATTACGTTGCTGAATGAATACACATTTTTAACAAATTGTTGACTGAACTGAATCGGTGACTCACTCATAAATACAGACTCTTGTCTTGTGTAAGCCGATAAAACCTGCAGGAAGAGTGACTAAAAAATCTCCACCACTAACTAGACTGACAGTCTGTCTACAAAGCAAATGCAAGCAGATGCTACAAACAGTGAAAAGTGTCAAAGACAGTGTTGTTGGAATAACGTTGGCACTCTTGGAGCTGCTCGACCAATCAGATTTGAGGACCAAAATTAGCAGACGCACAACATAAACTGTCTGAAAAACTAAAGGCTCAGCGAGGGGTCTGGGTGGCCCTGTTTCTTGTCAGACACTGTCAATGCATGACCATCACAAACTTCTGGAGCATTACGAAATACTCCCCATTCTCTTGAACAAAATCAGCAGTGCTCTAAAGTATAACAGAGGGGAATAATTACTGAGCTGCAAGCTTAGAGTGCTGTTATGGGATTTTTCACAGCTCTGTAACTTGCTAACAGAGGTTTAGCTTTGTTGGAGAGCTTCCTGGAACTGTTGACAATTGAGAAAAGCCATCGTCGGATATAAGACTTTCAATAAAACCAAGGACAGGGCCTCGTTAAAAAGTCTCCCTGCATTAACCAATCTTTCCTTTAAGTGAAAAGCTGGGAATGAGGAATTTGTTCAGCCTTGATTACCTTCCCTATACTTAGAGTGTTATTCTACATGAGCACCTTATTGCATTAGCAAGGCTTGGAAATGGCTGTCTGTTAATATTAGTGTGCCGTCGGACAGCGTGCACAAGCGCGCAAATTAAGCATTATAGAACGTGGCAGCAATTGAAGAGCAATTACGTCTGTGGAAGCTTATGGTTTCACAACAAATTAGTTATCACTTTGCAATTAATCTCTTTGTTTCAGGACCATGGCCTATTCGACAGTCTTAGATCCCAAATCTTGCTTTCATGCACTCTTGAGTCACACGGCAGCAACTGCTGTTAATGTAATTACAGAAAATATGATTGTCACGGAATAATTGTTATGAGAATAATGTTTTGATTATAGTAATTTCCTCAAAGGAATAGCAATTTTCAGCATAATTACCATATATTACAATTTCCGAGGAACAGATAGTTATATCAAGTGATTGTGCATTAGCTTTCTAATCGGAAATCAGTAATGAGACAAGTCACAGGACTATACTTTCAAGCCACATTTTGTTTAATGTTATTGCATATATTTAATGCTTTAAAAAGCATCTATATATATTTAAAATTCTTAAACATATTGTTGCAGCAAGTATAAAAGGTGTCTTTCCAAGAACCAAAAACAAGTCAGAAATATGTAATATCACTATTGTTGGTGTAACCTGGTACGTTGTTCCAAGAGGGCTGTATATTCAGCCAAAAAAAAATCACATAAATATGAAGAGATTTAAATACTATAGGATCCCCAACTATGAGGTATGGCCACTCGGACAGCTAGCATAATGGTGTGAACCAAGTACAGGAATTATTTTAACTTCACATTCTATTCATTCTATTATTTTAACCTCACATTCTGAAAGCCGCTAATTACCATTTTCCATTCTGCAGCTTTATAATCACTAGAGTAACTCATGGATAACCACATAAATCAGAGTGCATTAAGTTTCACAAAAGCTGGTGAAGCCAGCTGTGATTATTCCTGGTAAAGGTGTAATTTATTACTTGTGTGCACTGAAAGGTATCCAACCGGCTGAGATGCTGCATCAACAAAGGCTTGACCTGAAAGGATGTCCCTCTCACCCAGCTGGACAAATAACAACTGTGTCTGGGCAACACAAATGGGCTTGGAAAATAGCTCAAAGTGCCCGTGTTAAAAGAAACATTCAACCCTCCTGCATTACCAGCCGCTCTGGCTGTCGGGCAGCTAGCAGAAAATGTCATGATCTCCATTAGCGACGCAGTATTACAGGGGCATGACAAGAGAAATTCAAGCTTAATAGCTGGTTGTGCAGCAGAGCAACATTTTTTATTTTCTAAATTTGATTCACTATGGACTTATGAATCTCTCCCGAGCTTCTGGTAATCTACCATGCAACATGTCACCAATAATGCAGGAAAAAGGTAACACAGACAAATGGCTGCAGCACTGCAGGACCCTCTGATCATGTGTAGATTGCATGTTTTTTTCCAGTTATTGCAGTACCTAAACACAACTTCAATGAGGCTAAACCTGCCAATTCATGACCAGTCCCGGTGGGTATAGAATAAACAATAAAAGCTGTTAAAAAAAATAAATAAAAAGGAGCTATAAAACCCAAATTGACCTGAACCAAATGCATGTTTGTAAATAAAAACATAATTAAAATAAAAAGTATATAGAACATTTACTTATTTATACATTTATATCTTATACATTAACTATTTGGATCAAAATGAGTTATAAAAAATATTTTACAAAAAAAAATATATATATATACTGTATATATATATATAATTTTTTTCTCCCACACAATGACACAATGTCCAACTATTGCTCCTATTGGCAAAACTATTTAATGTCTATACAGATAGATATAACAAACATATAGCATAAAAAGTGCATCATTCCTAAAATAACAGCATCCTACAGTTTGACCTAAGGATCTTTCCTAGAAATCAAAGAGGCAGTGGATAAGACTTAATTGGCTTGGCACAAAATGTCACACTATTAATTAGCATGAAGTGGCCCAACATCCCACACTCTTGCCAGTACAAGTTTCACACTGACATACCATAAACAAAATAAATCAATAAACAAAAAGAGTGAATTTAAAGGACTTACGATGATTCACTGAACTTCTTCAAGGGTCATTAACACATTTAAACCCACTAACATCAAGAATATGGGAATAATTACAAACATATTTTTTAAAATATCTTCCTGTATACTCACTCACTCAAGGTAGGCGTAAGTTTGTTTTCTTCGAAAGCTTAATGGAACATTAGAATTGCCGAGACGAGTCATTGGTTCTTTTAATAGCGCTTTAGAGTGCTAACTGTTTGTTCTCCTTCAGGAAACCCGTCTAAACACTTTCTGAGGACCACCCCTGGCTAATGATGCTTTTGGACAAATTTAGCTCATCATCGCCAGTCGTATATACCTCACAATTGACAAAAGTGCCAGAAACTGTCTGGGAAATGAACACTATTTGTTTGATAGTGGCCTGACACAGTATGATAGCTGGGTCTCACGCGTCTTGTGAGAGTCGCGTATCAATCACAGATAAATGTGTGCTGAGAGCAGGCAGTTCTGTGGTGGGGAGGGAAGGGAAATGCCACTCCGCCGTTGTGCTTTTTCAGAGGCTGTGCCTGTGAGGGAGAGATGTGTTAAACAGCAGTGCACAAACACCTCCTAGCCCCCATGCGATAAACAGGATTGATGTTTGCGAGCAAGACATTTAACTTGATCCAGCAGTGCTTGAGAGAAATCATTTAGCTTCACTGAGCTGTCGAGAGCCTGTGAAGGAAATGTTTTCCAAACCGATTTTTCTCCTCTCTATCCATGAACTATTGGGAAATTGTTATTGTTTACAGAGTGGAGGAAATTCTTGCATATACAGTAAAATTGCTGTGGTCAGCTTATAGATACTGGAAGACGTCATTCTTTCTTGCTGAAAAACATCCTGTGCAGAAACAATGGGGTTTTAAACAATGTCACGTTGTGTATACTTAATTTACCATGTTCTAATCCGTTTAGCACACTGTTAAGTGCTCATGCTATTCAAAGTACGCTCCACTGACAGTTTGTAAACAAGTAAATGAAAGCCTACCTCGCAGTGTCAAGGGATGTATACCTTTGGCTTGAAGTGCAACTGTGACAGCAATATAAATCTCAATAAACAAAATCAACATTGAATAACATACATTTTAGACACAACATTTTAATTTATTTGACTATTCATGCTGTCAATAAAAATGCATTGAAACAACGACAAAGAATCAGCTTGCATCTATAAAAACAAAAAAACAATGAATTGGTGTTTTTGAATTAATCAAAGCAAATGATTCAAAGACTTGTCGCCACCTACTGGTGCATTAATGTGACCTACAGAAAGTCACTGAAAAATCTCTACCACTAATGCACTGCACGTAGACAGACGCGCAGAGTGATACAAACAGTGAAAAGTCAAAAGTGCTTTAAATGCTGCTCGATCAGATTCAAGGACTAGAACTAACTGTTGTGTAATGGTTGGGCTCATTGTGCCAACATACATTTTAAAACTATATCAATATATTTGACTTTGTAGCCATACAAACAACACCAGCTGAGCTTTGATGGCAGTGCGAGTACTGTGCACACACAGAACAGACAGTACTTCTAGAGCGGGAAGAGTAAAGTCTAGTAATCCTAAAGATCTATAGTTTGCAGCATGAGTGGCCCTAAAATAGATCAGGCCTGGAAGTCAATATTGATTGTTCAGGGAGCTGCCAGTCCGTGTGCCTGCGGTTTCTTTTAGTAGATGCCAAACCCCGATGGACGGAGGGTAGAAATCAGAGCCAGATTTGCTGCAGTAGATGGATTGCACAAGGTTCCTTGTCTTGACACAGCCCACTGCACACGGCATTCATTCAGGCAGTCGGGTTAAGAGCCAGATTCCAAAAGATAAATGCAAGGCCTAATTGGCACTTGAAATAGTCACGTTTCTTCTACAAAACTGAAACATAAGAAGAACGTTAATTGAACTCAGGCATCTTAATGGACTGGGCTGCACATGCAGGGCTGACAATTTATGGTCTGTGACCATGACAACTACATTTTTTGAGTGGCTGCTGAAACACATGGCCCATCTCCAGGGTTTTCCCTTGTACAGTAATGAACAGTCATGTTGCAGGTTGATTATAGGAAACAAAAGCCATTTTAAGGTCTTCTGTTTAGGATGACCAATTTGGGATGCTTTATGTGAGGTTTCATCTAAACGTAGTAAAGTCAGTGGATGCTGTCAATAACTTAATTTAAAGCTGTTAACTGCTATTGACCGCATCTCAGAGGGACAGCTGCTTGAGATTTATTAAGTCCTACCATCTAAAAGACGTGCGTCTGTATTCTGGGGTCAGAAAGTTTGCACTTATGTGCAATTTGTCTGTAAATTTAGAAGGTGAGGGCTTTGAGTCCATAAAAATATACTGACTGAACTTGCAACAATGAACCTGCACAACTCAACTTTGTGCTTCTAAATCCTAGAGGTGATTTGCTTTTAAAACAGATTTTTTTCTTTCTTATTGTCATATAAATGTAACATTTTATTTGTCCTGTAATTTGTTTTACAATGACTTATGATTTATTTTTTCTACTTTTTTCAATGTATTTTAAGCTTAAGTATTACTTTACCCTCTTGCCAGAATTTCAAACTGAAAAAAATGAAAATCACATTCGTAAAAATATAAATAATCTAAGTGTAAAAATATTCCTAAATTATTTCAGTATTTACTGTGTGAAAAGGATGTTTGTTAATTACTGTTAGAATCAATTTTGGCTCAGAATCATAAAGCTGTCTATTTTTGCTGCGCTAGCAATAAACGTGTCAAATCAAAACATGTTTGTCAACAGAATCGCAAAGCAGACTTTAAGCAAATCAACGGGTGAATTACCCACTGCTTTAAAACAGATATTTGTTGGACGTTATTCAAGTTAAATGTACAAAAGCAGGCACACAAACACTTCATAGTAAATCTTACTGAAAATGGCAGATTAAGCAGTTTATATTCTGAAATCTATTTCTAGGTTTTTTTCTGTGTGCATTAAACTACATTTGGATGTAAATGGTCCTCTTCCTGACATAAATGTAAAACACTTTTTTGATTTGATTTATTAATCTATTTACAAAATAACAATTTATAATGTATTAAAATAACTACATTATGTGCATATTTACTTCTGGGTTGAAAACATTATTAATTAACAAATATTTAGTAAAATCTTTGAATCGTTAGGAGGGACCAGGCTAGGCCATGTTTTTTTCTCTCCATGTAACGAATCAGCCATGTTTCCCACAACGGGCGCTAAACAATACACATGTAGGCTATGGGATAACAGTCTCTGGCTCAGTCTGCTACATAAGCCACGCCCCAGAACTGACAGATCTGATCAGACCGCTCTAAATGTTTTGATGGTACCCGGCAGGCTCAATATTTACCCATGAATGGCATACTTACATTAGTCAATGAACAATTGGTTAGGAAAATTAAAATAGGTAATAAGGTAATAATAAAATAAAACTTGAAACTTGAAGGCGAATGGGAGTGTATAAGTGTGGTAAGTGGATACGAAATTCCGCGAAAACAAGTGCACATATGTATAGCTACAGCTATCCACTGTAATTATGACAGCAATATATTTACGACATTGAATTCCACTCACTTAACTGTAGGGGGCTTCAAAGTTGCAAAAATACACAAAACTTTCTACAGTTGCTTTAATGGACAAATTAAACAAGCGAGAGTCTAAAAAATGTGTTTTTAGAAAGTCCACAGGGTCAAAAGTGCCCACAGCTGAAGAAACACCCTGATTTCATTATGCTCTCTTTATTTTATTTCCTCTCCTCACAGTAATTTACCGTCACATCTAATTGTCATATAATAATGAAGTTCTGCAATATTGAGCAGAATCTGTTCCATATGTCTTGCTCTATATGATTTGCATTCTCCTCTCCCCCTCTGAAAAATAATTACCATCACACTGCTTGTCCACCATGGCTGGCTGGGCGGCCTCCCTCTATTATGAGAATTCCCTAGTTAAATACACACGGCCAATTTAAGGGAAACTCCTTATATATTTAAGGCTAATTATTCTGAACTTAGCAGAAGGCCATCTGGAAGAGCTGTCCTCGATCTGGGAGCAGAGCCTAGCTGCACTCCTGAGACTTTTTGTGGGGTAATCAGGGCCATTGTCAGGGGGGACTACCAACATTGTCCCAGGCCCTGTGATGATAGTCTATTCATATTGAGCCTGTAAATTTTACCAACTATCCTGGGTTGGATTACAGCTTTTTTTTATTAGTTTTTTTCTCACAATGCCATTAGAACACAGCAGGAAATTAGTTGTTTTCACAACCTTGACAGAGGTATTCTGGAGAAAATGTGTGAGAGAAGGAGAGCGTTGGAGAAAGATGAATGGAACATTTGGGGCGACTGGGACCACCCAAAGTGTTATATCCTGTTAAAAGCACTGCCCTGTACAGGTTGATTCATGTGGTAGCTTCTCAGAGACACGTCTAGTCCCCGTCCAATTACTATTCCAAAATACGTCAGGGGACCGGATTGCCACAAGTGACTACCACACTGACTCAGAGACACCTGTGTCTTCTGGGCGACTGTGGCAGGTGTCTCAGATCTCTGGATTGATATAATAGGCGAGAGAGATGGTAAGAGCAGGGTTATGGATAACTAGGTCACACTGGACATGTGCTTTATTTTACCTCTTGTTTTACAGGAAAAGAGCAACCTACACCTGCAGCTCGGACTCAGTGAGCATCACCCTCAGGGCTGAGCAGCAAATCCAGAACATGCATGATGATTTATTCATTGCAGATCTGATGAACTTTTGCAACTGCAAACTGCACCAAAAGAACAATAGCTTTAAAAACTTTGTGAAACAGGAGAAACAGTCCAAATGTCAAGCTGAGATGTCTGTACGTCCCATAGAAGAGACTAACAAATGGTCATATTTTGGTTGTATAATGAAAGTCTTTTATGTTAAACAAAAAAAACGCAGCTTTTTAAAAAGCGAGATTTAGTTTAGAGGTCTAAAAGTTTTCTGACATTTGTGTCAAATTGTCTCCAGTAAATGAATGGTGTGGGTGGACAGAATAAACTCTGCAAATATTAGCTTATGTTTGCGCACAAAGATCAAATGTTCACATCAAAGTTGGTTCATGGGTCAGAGATTACATTTCAAATTTAACATAATGCATTTAATCTTGAATAAATAAAACCTTGAAGCTTGAAGTAGGAATGTTTTTAAATAAATTATTAAAATCACATTCTTACGTATCATTTAAAATATTATATAATTATTTAATACACTAAAACTAATAATATAATATTTTTGATCATTTATAACACTATTATTATTAAGAAATACAAAAGAAAAGTTTTTTTTCAGTCATTGTTTTCTATAACATTGCCATTTCTGGAGTTTATGGTCATGGTCATTTGCAATGCAAAATACGTGTTTGAAAAGAACATTAACAAAGATTTTCAATGTTATCTACAAAGCTTTCTGTAAAAAATAAATAATGTTAGTGTCCATGCAATTTGGGCTCATCAGGAGATATAATTGTCTCATCTCTCTGCTTGTTAACTTTGTCTCACCTGAGGATTTCCATCGAATGCTAAAAATGGGAATCTGCAAGAACTTCATTTTCATATCAAGATTAAAATAACAGCTGAGCTCATGCTAATTGTCTCTGGGTGTAAATCTTTGCCAGGAATGCTGGAAACGATTGAGAATTTTTGATGTAATGATCTGCAAAACCATTAAAATTCAACAAAGTTACTGTATCTTGGCAGTTTTATTTCTGGGAAATGTGCCTTTTTTATTTTAATACATAGTGTCTTTTTTCAACTACCAATTAACTTTATGTGTGGTATTTGTAGATACAAAGTGAGAAAAGTCAAAGAGTTTTCTTTTATTATTATTATTGTCATCCCTCTAATGTAAGTGGAGCAGAACTAGATGGAGTTCCTCAGTAAACCATGCAGTATAAAACAAGAAAGATGTCAGTGTCAGCTGACAAGGGCAATATACCAGAGGGAACAACAAATCATTTTACAAACAACATTAAACACAATGAGAAATAAAATGCTAAAGGTATAATGTATTTAAATGTCTGTTGTGAAGCAGAGTCTCTTTGGACAGACAAAAAATCATTATGCATATAGATATAAGAAATGGATACTTTTGCTGGAGAACATTTCCGTTAAGATGACCTTTTTCACACCAAGTTTTTGGTAATTTAATTTTAAATGGCGGAATTGGCCAAAAAGTTGTGAAAATTTTTGTGAAGCTCTGTATGGCTGCTATTTGACACTTTTACAGGAAATGAGAATTTGGGTACTTGGCACAAAGGATGCACATTTCAGAGAACTGAGAACACAGAGGAGCCATGCAAATGCTCTTGTACAGATATCATCATGAGAAACAATAACCATCTGTTTAGTGCTACTGATTGAATTCATTCATTAATACATACCTGGATACTTAAATCTGAACTGTTTAAAATATGTACCCCAAAGACATGATATATCCCTCATTTTGTGTTACGGTCATTTTGACCTCGAGGGGATTTTCTTTGTCCTGAAAATGCTAGTTGCTCCTGAAAAACCTGTGGACTTTGCTCACACATGGTATAACAACTTTATTATTTATTATTGTATAACAACTTAATAATTTATTAATTTATTTATTTGTAAGGATTTGTCCCTACCTTGTTTGTTGGTGGTGAAAAATGACCAGCCTACAAAAAATTGCTTATAAATTTCTTGTTATGCTATATTATTACCAACCATTGGATTCAATCTTGTTTTGTTTCAATTAGCACAGGTTTTGTATTTCTTTTTGGAACTGATTGATCATAGTTCTCATTGATGTGAGCTTATGCAAATCAGTTCTTGAGCAAATCCTGCCAAAAATATTCACAAATAATTATTTATTTTTTCCTCAAATACTGAAGTGCATAAGCTCAGATCAATATTGCCTACGAACAATAAGTTTGAATCCAAAATCCAAAATGATAATATGAGATATATACATATGCAGTATTAGTATGTGTGTGTGTGTCTTGAGCATTGTAAGGGAGCTTTATTACAAGTCATATATTTCAGCAGGTACTGTCACCTTGTGTCCTATTATGTCATTGGTCAATATATGATGCATTAGCACAAGTTAAATGCATAACTAACTTTACATTCGCCCTCCATTTAACATTGCTCTTTATGTTTTCCATTTTCCTCCTCCTCGTCTGGCACCCGGTGTTTGCATTCTTGATAGGCCTGTAAAATATGCTAATTGAATAAGGGAAATGTTCCCAGCATGTTAAGGGCTCGCTTTGCAGCTCCGCTTTCATTATGGATTATGAATGCTGTATTTGAAGGTTTCTAAACCAATTTGTTTGAATAAAAAAAAAGGAAGTTTAATAATCTGTATCACAACATATATCGAATCCTGAGGCTAGATGTGGCATTTAAAAGATGAGCAGACAGAGTCAACAGTCAGGAGGATATACAGTATATAAATAAATAGCTTCAGCCATGACCTGATAGTTCAAGTAGGAGGATATTCTAAACCAACTTCTCTGGGATATTTCATTATATCTAGGATAACATTTTAAACCATTGTAATGAGGGTTAATCTTGAATTCTGCAAGGGAATGTACTATTACTCTTTCCATATGGTATACAAGCCAAGAGTTTAATGCAAATCTTCACTGTTGTGTTTCTGTGGTTTATAATTTATTCCTACAGAATAATCAGATGCAACTTTTCCCCGTACTGTTCTGGGAAGTCAAACTCACCAAATTAAACGAAACATTTTGCTAACAATTATGCAAATGCTATTCAGGAAACAACTGCAAACAAGCCATTGTGTTTCAAATTTTGTCTCCATGTTTTAAACTTCTCAACAAAGTTTTGAATATGACAGTCAATGACAGACAGAGGCACTGAATATAGTGTAATAAAAAGCAGTTGCCAAAGTCACCAGTAGGCCTATATTTAACATAAACAATAGGGTTACTGACTTAATTTACATTTATGCTGGCCTTTTTACTTCAAAATCCAATCTGAATCACAACAGTGTTGATGTTCAGAGTCAGACCACCAGCATGCTTGAGAGTGATATCACTTTTATATAACAGTTCAATAAACAAGACGTTTAATTTTGAGAAACTTACATTGTTGACACAATATTGCCAGTTTCTTTGTCTACTTTTCTTCCGCCAATGAAAAAAGTTCCACACAAACTCATAGCACTGCATGTCTACGTGGAGCACACAGTAGTGTAGAGAGTATCTCTGCGTCCCAATGTTCATACTATCCATTCTTATTAGTATGTAAGTTTAGAATAAGAGTGTCCCAAAGCATAGTATGTTGAAAAGAGTATGCCAAAAGTCCCCGGATGGTCTACTATTTCAGGTAGATTTTTGAAGTGTGGATCTGTGCACACTCTAATGGCTAATATTGCCCACAATCCATTGCGCTTTGGTGATGGATTAATTTCAGAATTACAAACACAAATAAAAAGACGCAATTATATGACGTGATAGTTTGTCCCAAAGCTTGCGTACAAAAAGTGTGTACTTTTTCCTCACCAAAAGAGCATAGTTATACTTTCAGAGCATAGTATAAGTTGGCACACTGGGACACGGCATCAGTGTTTTTGAAGGAATCGATTCAGTTGCGTGAATGATTCAAACGCAATTAATTGTTTCGCTGCTGAATGAATCAAGGAGTCGCTTGAATTAATGTTTCAATGCCTCACTTCACTCATACAGTCACTTTCACCACCAACTGGTGTAATTACATAATTAGCTGAAAGAAAATAGCAGTCTACACATTCAATTTGATACACTTTGGCTAACCCATCCACAATAAAAACTGTTTTTGAAATCTGAATGAAATATTTAACAATGTGATTTGAAACATCATCTCACTGTGTTCAAAAGTATAAGATACTTTAATGTTTTTGAAACAAGCCTCTTATGCTCACTAATTAGGCTGCATTTATTTGATCAAAAATACAGTAAAACAGTTATATTGTGAAGTATTATTATAGTTTAAAATAACTGTTTTCTATTTTTATATATTTTAAAATGTAATTTAAATTTAACTGAATTGTCAGCAGCCATTACTCCAGTGTCGCGTGATCCTTCACTAACCATTCATTATAAACGCCTTTACTGTCACTTTTGATCATTTTAATGTGTCCTTGCTGAATAAAGGCCGTTCACACCAAGGACGATAACTATAAAGATAACGATAAAGATACAGTTCAAAAAATCGTTCTCAATATTAAAGAATAGCAGAGTCCACACCACAACGATAAAGGCACAGAGAAACGATATCGTTGGAATCACTTTCAGAACGATTTTTTCCAGCTGATGAATGATAAAAACATTGACACCCAATCAGAATCCATCCTACTATCACGAGCTTGAGAAGCGGCAGACGCGTCTGCGTTTAGAACAAACAGTCAGACGATATTGTTCGCTGGTGTGGACAATATCGTTATCTTTATATAGTTATCTGTATAGTTATCGTTCTTGGTGTGAACGGGGCTTAAGAGTATTAATTTCTTTTAAAAATGTTTCTGAACAGTAGTGCATGTTTGCCACATGGGTTTTTAATCTCTAGTTGCATACAGTTGAACATTTACCAATTGTCAACACTCTCGCTCCCCTCAGCTGTCAATCCCACAACCGCTCTGCAAGCCTGCCTCTCAGCTCCAGTAGAGAAGGACTCGAACAGGCTCATTCATCTCCACACCAGGGTACATATAAGCCTTCCTCCTCATCACAACAGCAAAAAAAAAAAAAAAAAACACCCCATGTTTCGAAGTGTTAAACATCTCTTTATGATAACGCACAGCTACCAAAATGCTTTGGGCATTCTGCAATTATCCTTTTTTTATTGGCATCCTGAGATATGAAAAATGATGCTAACCTGTCACCCTCACATCTGTGACTGTGACAGCATTTGGATTGTTTGGCTCTTGCCAAACTGAAAGCTACTACAGCACTACAGATCACAGGTCAGTTAAAGATGATCCGATTCCTCTCACCAGCCTGTCAGTTCTTCCAGCTTCCCTACAGGAAGACGTGACAGATCTGTATTCTCAAAGACCAGCGAATTTGAGAGCAGTTTCTTCTCCAGTGCAGGCAGAGCTCTTAACTCCCACCTCTAATCCCATATTATTAGCCTAGAGCTACTACTCGCTATCCGGCATGACTTTCTGTGCTTTTCTCTGCATGTTGTTATCTATAGTTATATCCTAATACTACACTGACTTGATTGGTCTACACTGCCTCATTTTATGCTTTATTATATGTGATTGCGCTGTTTTTCTCTCACTTCATTTTCTGAACTTTTCTATCAACATTTAGGGCACTGAAATTGTATTGTGAATGTATGCACCTGTTTCTTTCTCCTGTGTTTCACTACAGTTACCACCAAATAATACCAAAGAATCATCACTGGCTCATCAAAATACGGCATATAACTCAAAGATGGCAGGAAAGTCTCTCCCCCCGCCCCCCAGTTTCTTTCATTTCACAAATTGGAAACTTCTATTTGTGTCATAAAATCAATATTTTATCAACCACACTGTAAAAAGTGATGCTGACTTAACTTAACTCAAAATTATTAAGGCAGTGGGTTTCCTCAGGAAATTTTTTTAAGTTAAGTCAACTTATCTTGTCCCTTACATTGAGTATCAAAAAATATTCAGTTGTCCTTAGTTTTTTTAAGTTGAAACAAGTTGACTTTTTTAAACTTTTTTTTTTAAAAATTTTAAGTGTAGCTTTTAATGTATTATATAGTTTATTCAGCAGCACCCTCAGTGGTGCAAATATGATAAATACATGATCAGTTTCAATATGCATGGGCTGGAATGACAGGAAATATGCAATTCAAAGAATGTCAAGATTTTTATAACAAAGGGAATTTTTTATATTTTTAAAAGGGAATATTAATAATAATTACATAATTAATTTTGACTAAACATGTATGTTTCTTAGCTGATGTGTAGATAGCATTGTGTTCTCTGACTGTTTAAAGAAATTTCTCTAAGATAAGCTGAATAGTCAAAACACAGCAAACAGATTTCAGTTTTTCCAAATGACATCACAAACTGCTCAAATTAAAACTGATTTAAAATCAATATTAAAATATACTGCACTGACTTTGGGGTACATCAAAACAGAGTTTTCCCAGAAGGGGGTCTGCAAGAGAACTGCAGGGAACTTCATGTTAGATATTCAGAATAAAATACAATTATTAAAAGTGCACGCCAGTTATTTCCTTTTTTTTCAATTTTATTGCATTTAATTCTAAAATTCTACATCCTTTTGCCACCTTAATTCAAATGCATGAATTTAATTGGAATTGGAAAATATGACTTTATTTCTGAAAGGTGCAGCACACTGGTATGATTACAGTATAAAATACTGTTTATTTTTATGCTGAGACACAGTAATGCTTCTCCACAAAGGTTAAAAAAAACCTTCACAACTGAGAAAAAAATAGCTTGATTGAATTGTGATTGATTTAAAATACATTTTCTCACTCCTTTCTCTGAATCTAAGCATTGTTGAACCAAACCTGTCTGCCACAGAACAGATCTTAAGAGACCTGATTTCAGTCTTAATTTTCAAAATATTTATAGTGTTTTGCCTTTTTGGGAATGGTTTATATGTCTTCATCATTTTATGTACTTTTGTTTGCAACCAGTGAATGATATCCTGGGTAGACGGCTAACTGTGAAATCGCAATAATTTCATTTCTGCTGATAAGTATGACAGGCAGTTTAGACTCTTATCTGACATTTGATTTGAGCAGCATTGTTTTGTGTTCAGTTTTTAATCAAGTGTCAGACTGAAGACTAAATCACCTCATCTTCAGTGTTGCCGTGAGTGATCACTTCTCTGATGTGTTTATAACTCAACTCACAAACCACATGCTGCTATATTAGATGTAGAGTTTAGAGTCTGGAAGCTTTGCCTGGAGAGCTACAGTATCACCACATGCACAGAATGTCAAAAAAGTTCTGGAACTACAACAACTTTTCACAGGATGTGAGAGTGAGAGCCAGACTGTCACTGATTATGTTTGTTTTGAATAATTCAAGCACATTATTTCATTGTCAGACTCAGAACCATTTCATCCTTATTTTTGCCAAAACCAAGCATCAACATTGTGGTGCCTGCTGCATGTTTCTGTCTTCCTTTTGAATAGCATAACAAGGGCTATTTTTAGGAGAACATACAGGATGTATATCCTGACCCTTACAATGCAAAAAAATATGGGAATATGCAGGAAAATATAATGCAGTATCTTAGTGTTTACATGTTTTAAATATGTATACATTTTAAATATATTGCAATTTAGGCATGGCCCATGGCTATATATTGATGCATATAAAAATATATATTCCATGTAAATGTATATAGAACCCAAATTCTGGAAATGTTGGTACGTTATTTAAATTTGAATAAAATGAAAACTAAAAGAATTTCAAATCACATGAGCCAATATTTAATTCACAGTAGAACATAGATAACATAACACATGTTTAAATTGAGAAATTGTAAAATTTTATGCACAAAATGAGCATAAATATATATATATATATATATATATATATATATGGCCATTATTCTGTATATTTTCAATATAAATTGCATAATTTCTTATATTTATCATTAATATATTAGGAAATGTAAAAGAAAATGTATTTTCTTTGCGTAAGGGGAGTGTAAGAAATTTCATCTTCCTTATCAAATCATTCACATAAGCACGATCGGCTGATTCTAGGCTTTTCTACCGCTAAACCGGACAAGAATGAAGTGATGTATTGTTCCTGCAGCGTGACAAAGACCTGAAATCATGCTGATCTCTGACACAGCAGGTTTTTGATGGCTCTGTAAAAACGGAACATCATTGCTTTCGGCAAGGTGACGGATGTACTCATCTGCCATAATTCACATTTAATATCTTAATCCCAGAGGTCCATGGAGGCACGTGCTGTGTGTCCTTGCTGTGTATCCTTTCCTCTTCACTCACCGTTAAGCACAGTGGCTCTGCTCTGTTTCCCAACAGGATAAAACATGAATGAAGCAAATACCACAAACAAGGGTAAACCTTTTGAAAAAAAGAAAACTGTTATTCTGTCTTCGTTTATTTACCAATCAATGTCGTTCCAAACCCATATGACTTTCAAATTCCAAAAAGGAAAGTCACAGAGATTTAGATTGACAGAATGATGACAGATTTTTTATTTTTAAGATAACTATTTCTTTAATTAGACTGATGATTTTGTTCTGGGTATGTGTGGAATGCTGCATTCCCGCATCCTGGATGCTGTTTTGGGCATCATGCCAGACAAAGATGCTGCTTACCGCACTGCTGAGAGAGGTCAGACAACACTGGGGCTGAAAAAGGCTGGGAAATGTTCATCATAAAATAGCTTGATGTACTATAATAATATACTGTAACACTCAGGACCTGAAACGTCCTCTCCAGCCAATAAAATGCTCTTTTGGTGTTAGAGAGAAGATTTTGAGTTCTGAAAGTTGTAGCATGTTTTTATTGAACATTCAAAATTAATTTTGCAACTTTCTTCAGGTGCAGCCTCCATGGAGAAAAGTTACATTATGTACTATTATTCCTTGAAAACAGAAGAGCTCTTGTGGTATAATGATGGCAAATGTTGAATTGGCTTAGGTTTACTGCTGTTTTTTCAGCATACATTATTTTGTGTAACAATGTGATGCAGACTTCACAGTTAATAAAGAATAAAAACTGTATCTGACACAACAGCAAACCACAGTAGGTTTATGAGCACCAGGTCACAGCACTCAGTGTTGATGAAAAGCAAGCAAGAAAAGAAAAGAAAAGAAAAGAAAAGAAAAAAGAAAGAAAGATTTATTTTTAACTTAAAAAACAGCACTATACTGTAAGTGGACATGAGAGGAAAATAAAAAGAAGAAATTCATAAAATTACCACAGTATAGCATAAGCATAATAGAAGCATAACAGAGATTATGACAAAGCCTTGACATGTGTAATACATTGATGGGTTGGAGTCAGGATTTGGATTAGGATTAAGATCAATTTTTCTAAAACTTTAGTCGCTGTCTAAAATGAGCATTAATTGCAAAGGATTATGTCAAACTTATGTATTAAATCTTTTAAGTGTCATGTCAATAATCAAGTTTGTAGCTCTGCCTAAACCTTTACCTAATGTTCTATTTTAAATTAATGAAATGTAAGTGACACAAAAAGTAAAAGATGTTCATGACCATGTACTTCCTGAACTTTGATGTTTTACAATGCATAATGCTGCTGTCACATTAAGTAAATATTTATTCACAAATTATTTTATGAGAAGAAAGACGGCTTGTACAAGAAAGTAGCATAGCTCTGCAGGGAATCAGTTGCCTGGAAAATGGTCAAAAATACAGTTAATGTTCATTATATTAAAATATGTGACCAGAGAATCCAGATTATATGCCATAGTTAGTTACACTACAATTATATTCTGATTTATTCATGAGAATGATAATACACAGCCTCCTGTCCTGATCAAACAATGAAGTTCTATGCACACACACATACACACACAAAACTATTACTGATTGATGAAACAGCATTAAAAGAACAAGTGAGGCCTAATATAATGTCATCTTAATGGAAACCAGTTTGATATCCGGTTTCAGTTTGAACATGACACTGAAAATGAACCAAGAGTATTATTAACAAATTCATCATACACGTTTTCTGTTCACTGAGCTCATTACGGTTTGAGTGTCATATCTCACAACAACATAATTATATCTGTTCATGAGCTATTTCTCCCAGGACCCTGTGATGGAAACTGTGAGAACAAGTTCCATTAAGAAGGTGTTTAGTCAGCAAACATCACTGTCATTCTAGTTCAAAACCTCTCAAATACCATCCACAGAGATAAAACTCTTTGCAGTTTCTTCCTCTATTTTGTCTCCTCCAGATTTGAGGGATACACACAAAACTAAGGTTCCAGAATGGACCAACGAATCAAGCATTTCAGAAAGACGTGTGATAAGTGCCCCATAAACGTCCTCCAGAAATACAGAGCTGCACTGAAATCATATACAAATTATCTTTACATTCTTACATTCACTGCTACTCATAACTTCATGCAATTCTTGACATCATCATATGCAAGCACTTTTACTCAAGACAGGGGTTTGTAGAAAGGACAGCACGTTCTTTTCAGTTCTGTCACCACCGCTGGAATGACACAGTAAGGCACTGCTTGATAAATATTTCACAGCTTCTTTACCCAAAGGGTTCCTCTGAATTTCTCTGTGACAGGTAAGAAGCTCAGATGAGCTGCATTGATGTAATGTTTTCACATTTTTTCTTTTACCAGCCTTTCCAATGCTTCTGCACTAAACTGCCCCGAAAATGGACTAGCCCAGAAATTATTTTTTGCTTAAAAATGTGCTGATGTTTTGGATTTTTTGCATAATTTATAATCAGTGTAAAATATATTACTGCTGTCATTCAGAATAAACATAAAAGTAATCTCATGAAATCATCATTGGACATTTTTAGTCCATGCTTGGGCATGTGCTAGCTAAAAATAAACAAGCAGAAATACACATTTAAAATGTAGTCTTTCTCTTCTGGAATAATGGACCGAAAATACTGATGACTCATTCTGCAGTCAAGGGTGTCTAAATTGTTGTCCACTAAAATGCTCTCTAAAATGAGGCTGTCTCTCCCCTAATACATCAACCACCTATCTCTGACTAGCAACAGCAAGTGACAAATCAATTCATGACTTAAATGCCTATTTTTTTTAAATAAAAAAGATGTTCCTCAAGCCCATTTAATGTCCTGTTTCAATAAGAAATACATTAACAAAGTAAAGAAAGCTGCTTATCAACCCAGTTCATGAGGTCTTGAAATGTGAATACAAGCGGGACCCTTAAAGTCGCGAGGAATCAGAAGTATCAGCATATTTCCTCTTTTGTATTGTGATGTACATCCGAGTGTAACAGATTATTGAAAAAGAAAAGCTGTAGGATGGGGACTTGGCTCTATGCATCGGTTGTTGATTGGATTTAGAGATTAGGCTCAAATTTCACTCGCCGACAGTTTTCAGGGCCAAAAAAAAACTAAATCTGAGGCAAATGGGTGCTCATTCAAATGAGTGATGATTGCATAGTGTGAATTATTAAAGATGCGATCTGAGAGAAGCGCCAATGTCTAGGAAATATGTAGTAGGTTAAATATTTGGACATGTTTGTGACTGAGTCTTGCAGTGTGAAATGTGATTCGACTGGAAATGACATCGGTGACAACCTACTTCCAATGAGAGAGCAAGATGCAGGGCAACCACTCTCTCCTCTATAGTCTTCCATTTTATTTATTTATTTATATTGGGGGGGGGGGGGCTTGGTTTGCTGTAAATCACCACACAGACAGACAACCTGGACCACAAGCTTCTTCTGGACCACCATTTTCATTTGGAGGAATTCTAATCTTGCACAAGAATTCCACTCATGCGTGCTCTTATGTCATTTCCTGTATCACTATTTGTGCATGTGTTTTGTAAACAAGACAGTGTTGTCATGGATTCTTCCTAGTGAAATATTATGTAATGTCGTGCAGTGTATGTGCAGCATGAGTTGCTGGCAAGAAAGAAACAGCAATGAAGTGCACATATTGTAGTCGGGCTTAAAACTGAAAGAAAAGAGAAACATCACAAGCAATTGTCATAAAAACCAACAATATTCATAGTTTCACATTCATGCCAAGATTGTTAAAGCTTACCATTATTTTGCCTGTAAAAATGAATGAGGAAGATTTGCTTGACCCAGCCAGGTTGTCCACTGAAAAAGCTTCATCTGCGGTAATGACAATACTTCCCCCAAAATCACAGCTGCAACAATTAAATGATTTTGTGGAGAGTGAAACCATTCTTTCTGATGACCCAGCACTTTGGGCTGAAGCCCCAAATCCAAACTTTGCTTGGAGTGGGTCCTGGGTTGGAAACACAAAGCCTTGATTGCAAAATCAATTACTGTGAATTGTAGGCCAGATACAGACTTATGTTTAGTTATATGGAAATGGTGTAAAAGAAAAGTGTCACAGAAATGAACACACAAAAAAAATGTCGAAGTGAATAAAAAGTTTGCCTGGGAGCAGTGTTAGGGGTCACACTTTACAAGTAACATAATCAGATTACTTTTTCAAGTAACTAGTAAAGTAATACATTTCTTTTTCATTTAGAAGGAAATATATGAGTTACTTTTTCAAATAAGTAATGCCAGTTACTTTATTTTCCCATGTATTGACTGACAGCTCTCCTTTCCTCATGTTGAGAGAAATCGGGAGTAAGTGCAGAGGCATTGTGTGCGCTGTGTGAACACAATGTTACTGTAGTTCTAAACTAAATGTCAACATGCATTTATTCATCTCACCTACACAAAAACAGATTCATTGCTCCTCAAAATGAATAAAATAGTCAAATGCAAACTCAGAATATTACTCTAACCTGCAATAATTAAATGATAAATAAGACAAATATCATTTAGGAAAGGAAGGAAGGAAAGGAAAGGAAAAGACGAGACGTGTGGCCAAGTATGGTGTCCCATTCTTCTAATTTGTGCTCTGCATTTAACCTATCCAAGTGAACACACACACACACACACACACACACCCGGAGCAGTGGGCAGCCAATGCTGCGGCGCCCGGGGAGCAGTTAGGGGTACGGTGCCTTGCTCAAGGGTCTCACCTCAGTCGTGGTATTGAGGGTGGAGAGAGCGCTTATCATTCACTCCCCCCACCTACAATCCCTGCCGGACCTGAGACTCGAACCCGCAACCTTTGGGTTACAAGTCCTGTGAGGTGGTCCTGTGGTCCTGTGAGGCACGACATCTCGTTCCACTGTATGTCCCCACATGTAGCGGAATGACAATAAAGCTCAACTTGAACTTGAAGTCCGACTCTCTATCCATTGACTGCCCCAAGGAAGTAGTCCAAATAGAATTCTCCCTTTTCTTAAAGGGGCTACATCCATTGTTGTAACACCACAGACATGAATTTGGGGGACACTATTTTTTTCTTAAATATAAAAAATATGTATTTTTTAAAACAATTTAATAAAATTGTACATGTTAAATAAAATCTTTATTCACAATATAACCACTTTATTTGTGTTAAAAAAATTATATTGTTGCGATTACATTCCATGATACCTCTCTAAGGTTTGGCGGGAACATCCATATTTTGTTACAAATGCAATCTCTAAAACTCAATTAAATATGTATTTTTAAATAAATTAACAGTACACAAATTGTGTTTACCCTACAGAATACAAACATGCAAACATTTTATGATTTATTGGTATTTAAAGTTTATTTCAACTGTTGTAAAGTAGAGGGACACCACTTGCCACCACAAATGAAGAATGACCCTTAATATATATATATATATATATATATATATATATGTAGTCAATATGAAGCCTGTTTTTCACTTAGGTCTATTTTTATTACTTAAAAATATCAGATTACTCAATTGTCAAAATAATCAGCAGATTACTTGATTACCAAAATAATTGTTAGTTACGGCTTTAAATTAGTTAAAATATTTCAAAATACAACTGCATTGTTTCGCAGAGCTCAACGTCTTGCTTTTTTTGATTAAAAGACAAATATTTTGTCATTGAAAATTTCTTAAAAATAGTATTCAAATATTGTCTTGTTCTAGTGAACCAAGTGTCTGTATTTTGTCTCATTATGCGAGCTAAGTGTATTGTCACACCCCTAGTGTCCATGAACGTGATATAGTTCATAATTTTCCAATTGTATGATGGTTAATCATATATTCATGAAAAAAATAATAACTTTGAATAAGGAAATTGATAACTTTGCCATAGTATCCTTTCAAATGTTAAAGTTGCCACAGCCATTGTATGCTTTGCATGTGCTGCATGTTATTTGTACCATTTTGTTTTATTCATTTATTTATTAGAATTTGAAAGATAATAATGATATTGTGATCTCTGATTTTAGTCCTTGAAAACCAGAAAATGTGCTTGAAAAGTCAAAGTGGAATTCTTTAATTGAAACTATTTCAAAGTAAGTCTATTTAAATCAGTGATATTTCAATTAGTGATGCATGTACACTACCAGTCAGAATTTTTGGACAGTAAGGTTTTTAATGTTTTTTTAAAGAAGTCTCTTCTCACCAAGCCTGCATTTATTTGATCCAAAATACAGCAAAAGCAGCAATATTGTGAAATATTTTGACTATTTAAAATAACTGCTTTCTATTTTTCAGTGTCACGTGATCTTTCAGAAATCATTATTTTATGCTTATATGCAGTTCAAGAAACATTTATTATTATTATTATCAATATTTAAAACAGTTTTTTCAGGATTATTTGATGAATAGAAAGATCCAAAGATCAGCATTTATCTGAAATAAAAAGCTTTTGTAACATTATACACTTATACCATTTGGAGTCAGTATAATTATTTTTTTTGTTTGTTTGTTTGGGGGGGGGGGGGGGGGGTAATACTTTTATTTAGCAAGAATGCATTAAATTGCTAAACAAAAAAAAATAATGATAAAGACAATTATAATGTTACAAAAGATTTCTATTTCAGATAAATGTTGTTCTTCTGAACTTTCTATTCATCAAAAACCTGAAAAAAAAATCTACTCGGGTGTTTTCAACATAATAATAATAATAATAATAAATGTTTTTGAGCAGCAAATCAGAATATTAGAATGATATCTGAAGGATCATGTGACTGGAGTAATGATGCTAAAAATTCACAATATTGCTTTGATTTTGGATCAAATAAATGCAGGAATTCTTTAAAAAAACGTTACATTTTAAAATATATTTAAATAGTTTACAGAATAAATAGAAAACAGTTATTTTAAATAGTAAAAATATTTCACAATATTATTGCTGTATTTTGGATCAAATAAATGCAGGCTTGGTGAGCAGAAGAGACTTCTTTAAAAAATAACAAAATCGTACTGTTCAAAAACTTTTGACTGGTAGTGTAGGTTTTCAACTTCAATTATGACTTCTAACATTTATGAAAAAAGATAAATGAGGTGAAATGTTTAGTGTGTTGCTGCCGCATTCCGTCCAGCACAGCTTCCTTTCGTTCACAGCGGTGTACTTTTGTTCCTCCTTACAAGTCCAAACTTAACAACCAAATCAGTCAAATATGTAAGTGTGGTAAAATTTACTCACATGAGTTAACCTAGAACTAGTTTTTGATTAAGTATTGATAATTGTGAAACTTCCCTGATATTTAAAATGACTAATTTCATGAAAGACTTCATAACGCTGTTCATAACGCCTACCAATAACCATGCTAAATAATCATGATTTCAATATTGACTAAAATAATTGTGTTCATGATAGTTCTGCCATAATTGAGCAGCTCTAACTAGTTTACTAGTTCATCTGTAAAATGTTTCTTCTGCTTCATCTTATCACAGAGGAAGGAGTGGATGAAGAAAGTTTTACCCAACTGGATGACACCAGCATTGCTGTACTAATTCCAAGAACTTTCAACGAGGAGACAATGGAACAGAAGACCTTACTACAAGCAGTGGATCTGTGTTGCAAACTTTTCTATGTGTATGAGATCAACTACCCAAAGCCTTTTGCTCCCATTTGGGAGTTTTTTCAACTACTTGCACTCATTTTCAAAACTTTGCCTCTTTTTTTCAAAACTTTACACACAAATCAAAGGAATTGCACACACAAAATGCAAAATGCCTCACATCTCTTGCAAAATGAAGCACTGCATTCAAAATATCACAAACACATCTCAAAAGCAAACACCTTTGCCATAATATTAATTCCTGTTAAATTGTTGTGTGTTACATAGAGAATGGTGTGTTGTGTTTTGCAAAAAGTGTTTTATGAAATTGAAAACTGAATCAAAGGCCGAGAATTAGTATATGATTTTGCAAATTTGGTGTGTGCTTCTGCTGTTTGAGTGTCAGCTTTCAGAAACTGTGTGACAAGTAAAGATTTTGTGTTTATGCAGTTGAGAATTTTTTTTTATAACTTGTTTATGATTATTGATTTTTATTGATATATGTTTGTATGTTATGTTTGTTTTATTTGTGTACTGTATTTGCACATTTGTGTATGTTTTGATATGAATGAATATGAATTGAGACACATTTGTTGGTTTTGAATTCACTGTACAGCTTGAAAATATGTTAGTTGTATGTGCAGTTTTGTGTTTTGAATTTAATATTTTTTACACATTCTTGTACATTTATTTTGTAAACATGAATGAATTTACAGTACTTACTAAAAATGTTTTACATTTCAAAATATATTTGTTAAAAATGTATTATTTGCATATTTAAATAAACAAAATCTGTATTTGAAAACAAAGTAGTTTTATAATGTAGTTTTATTAAGTAATACTGATCTGAATTAATATAAATAATTAACTCAACTGTTGGGTAACTTTTAACCCAACTGGATTTGAATTGGGTTAAAATAACCCATAGATGGGAAGGTGCTATATCAACCCATAGTTGGGTTATTTTTAACCCAACAATTTTTAGTGAGTAATAAGCAAAAATGACACATTTGGGTTTCATTTTTGTTAATGCTGAATAGTGTTGAATTTTCTTCTCCTGCGTCATATTCTTCGTGCAGTTTGTTTGAGCTGTAAAAGTGACTTTCCCCAACAACTTTTTCCGATGGCAATAAAACATGGAAATATTGACTTTAAAGCCACTTTCTATAATGCCTAGTCTTCATCTGCTATAGTGCCATAATGAATGAACTTCCCTTAATTTGGCAGCTTTTCTGAGTAAACATTGATTTATGCAATTATGCAACAAGATCTACATGCAACATATTATTTCATTAATTCAATTAATATTATAAATCAATTAGCAGGCCTAAAAATTGGGAGAATTTGTCTGATAATACACCTCCCAGGTGATTGTGCTCTGTCCACTAAGACTTTTTAAATACTAAGCAGGTCTGTAGTGAGACAGATGGTCATTTCATTCTCTCAGTAAACACGGATCATGCCACAAAGAAGTAATCTTATTAGCATTAATAGTAAAGTCAAGCTATGTTATGTTTTAACCTTCTGCTAATTAATCATCACGTGTTGACAACATAATATACACTTAGCATTGTGCTAATTACAAGGTACAATAAAAAGGTCAGCAGAGTGTGTAATATCTCAAACGGTCTCTGTTTAGTGGGAAAATTGTTCACAGAGCATTTTATTGCTGGGATGTAACTGCAAAACCTTTTATGGGTTGATTGCACACCATAATGCAAGAGACAATTAGATCAATCATGATTTGCCAAGAAGGACAATTCTGAGTAACTGTGCTCTGCATTCAGATTCCCTCGGCCATTATGAGCAATATGCAGTAAGTGTTTCAAGAACATTAAAATTGTCGACAGTATTCTGGATGTACGTAGGAGGTTCAGTGATGAATTCACTCTGTCTTATGAATTTTAAAAGATGAAGATAGTGTCTTTCCAAGCATCATCACTGATATAGTCACTGATATTATGGGTAATTGCATTGGTTTATCGCAGTTCCTCAGCATTTCATGTCAGCATACATTAATTGCTTAGATGCACATTAATGTGATATTAATAGTTTCAAACTAATAAGACATAGTATGGTGAGAAAATTATACAACTGATGAAGCTGGTAGCTGATTAGTATCACTCTCTGTAGGATTGTAGTCCCTTTAATATCCAAGACAGCTCATTTACATGCTGATTTTATTATTATTTATCAAATACATAATGCAACAACCAGAAATTCCCCAGATGCCACCTGCCATAAATTGAAAAGAGTTTCTGAAATGTTTCAGGTCAGCTTGATTGAATGAAAAAATTTAAAGATTGACCGATTGATTCATTAAAAGCTTGTCTCACAAAAGGATTGGCATTTCTGCAGATGGTAATATAATTCACAGGCTATTCTGTTATTTTCTTAATTAAATGTATAAAGCTGCAGATAATAAGCTTGTGTTTCTAAGCATCCCTCATGGATCCGTTCTTGCCTTGTTTTGCCAGAATATGCATCTCAATCTGTCTCTATGGTTTTAAGTGATAATGAACCAAACATTTTAATACAATCTCAGATATTTGAATATGTTCTGCATTAATTAACACTATAAACAAACAATGATAGCCTTTATTATAAAAGATATGATATAAAATTAAATGTCACAGGATCTCAATTAGAATGACAGCCTTAAACCGCATATTTGAGCAGATTTTCACTTAATACTAATTAAGCTATAAAACACCATAATCAGGGTTTCTGCAGGTTTTATGAAGGTCAATTTAATACTTAAAATAATAATAATAATAAAAAAACTAACTAAAATTTGGAATTAACTTCTAGTGTACCGTTTATAAAAAAGTGCTGTTCTTCCTCAGTATTTTGTCTTCTTGCAGCGCAAATGTCTAAAGATTCTTATTAAATCAATATAGAGAAGCAAAATGACATATAAAAGACCTTTTGATTAAAACAAGAACAAACATTTGCCAACATGCTTAAAAAAAAAACCTTAATTCAAAGGGAAAGACGTTTTCATACCTCATTGGGGGAATTTTGTTGTTTTAAGCATAAACTCACTTAATTTTCTTCAATTGTTTCAGAAAACAAGACATCAGCTACCTTCATTTTGCATTTTAAGTAAATGTATCTTGATTCAATGCTGTTTAGATATTTGCATTGAAAAACAAAACAAAAATACTGTGGAAGATATTCATTTCATAGATGTCAGGATGTTTCCACAGTTATTATTGAGAGTTTTTTAGATTTTCATTTTTTTTAAAAAAGCACATTTACTCTAACCTTAATTTTACTTTGTCATTAAGTTACAGAAAGTTTGTTTAATACTGTTGTGAGTGTTTCTAATACAATGGCTGGGGGAGTGACTACAAACCTTTCTCTTTCATCTGACCAGCATAATACAGTAAATCGCTATTTTGTGTTCACCACTATAGAAATGTACCCAACTATGACAGCATCTGCTTCTGAGAACCCCAGAAATATAAAATGTGTCCATTGTGCCAAAATATTAATGCAGGCTTTTGTCACACTACACTGCAACTTACTGGAAAAAGTGTCTTGTTATTGGAAAAGCTACATTTTTAACAACAGCTGACCTACTGTCACCCATCTGATAAATGCAGTAAGGTTAGTACTGCATCAGTACTTCTAGTTAGTACTTCCTAACACTGTTGAGAATATACCAATATCCTTGTAGGCCTGACATTTAGCATGTGCCTCCATTCTAGCAGAGCCAGGGTTCTTGGACCCTGATATGATGAAAAAGGTGGTAAGAGGCGTTTTAAGGTCCAAATGATGATGCTAGTTTGAGGAGTCACATGGATAAATGTTTACTTTACACTGCTATACATTCTCATAAAGACACTTGAAGGTCAATATTTCTCTCTCTAATGAAGATTCCCCATGCCGCAGGGATTAGAAATATGGGTAACGTTCAAAGCAAAAGGGCAACTCGTTAATCTAGCCTAAAACTGAAGGAAAACCCATAGTGCTAAAGCTGAACATTGCCAAGTGCCCTAGAAATAAAGTTATTTATTTTTTACATGCTCTGGAACATGGACCCCTCCCCCTGCGCTGGTTAAAGGATCGTTTGCAATCAGAAATGTTGTTTATCCCAGCGCTCCAATAAACAAACAAATGTGAACACGACTGCAAATAACATGATCAAATAGAATACATAATCTCAATTTGGTCAAAAACAAATATTTACATCATAAACCCAGAGATGGTGTTTTCAAGTCACAGATGAATAAAATGAGTTTCATTAAATTAATTGCCCAATCACCAACTGAATAAATTTGACACAGTTTACGAGTCAATTTATCCATTTCATTCATCCATGCATGAATTTCAGATATATTTCAAGATGTTTAATTCTTTGAGGTGGCCCCAAATGTGCAGTAGAGCTTGTAATCACACCAAAAAACAAATTGATGCTGTCGGCTGTACTGGTTCACTGACTGGCTTTCCACACCAAACCCTGTGTTCTTCCTATTGTGTGTGCAACTCCATGTCTTAACTGAAATTGCATTCACTGGGTTTGAGGAGCATTTTCAAATAATCTGTAAATCACAATTCTAACAGTAGTGCTGCACCCAAATTTCCATATATTCAAAGTGTATTAAATTTGACAAAGAACATACTTCTCAACCACTGATGAAGTATAGTATGCACTGTAGGTATGCAGGCATATATATATACTGTATATATATATATATATATATATATATATATATACATACATACACACACACACACACACACACAAACAAATTTAATGATTAAAAATAAAAGGAATTAGCTAATGGTAAAACATTTGCTATAATTTAACAAAATAGTTGCTGCTGAGCCCACATGCAATCAAAACCTCCACTTCGATTCTGTATGGAGCTTGATTATTTTCAGTTGTTAGTCCAATCACAGTAAATGTAATTACGCGATGTAATTATGCAGTTACTGCTATAATTGGTTGAACAGTCATGTGTGAACAGTGAGCACTTTCTGGAGCACTGGTGCTCAATGTTCACAGTCAGTGCAGTTGATCATTTGCTGTTCTTCACAGGTCTGCTTGTTAGTAAGTCCATTTGCAGACAGAGTTGCTCAGTACTTGATGCCCAATAAGGACTTCAGGTTGTTTACGATAACAGTGAAATATTGATTGTTATTGGGACTAGTCAATTTGGTCACTGCTGTAGAAGACTTAATTGACTAGTCTCAATAACATCCAATTTAATATGTGTGAAAATATATAAAAAATAATAACACTGAATAATATTAAAAGTGTGCTAGTTTCAACCATCCTGCCCAACAAGAATGTTAATATGTTGAATGAAAACAGATGGAAGTTTAGATTAAATGGCATTTTAGTGTATTTTGTGTTGTCACAGTGTTATTTCTCTCAGTGTCTGTATCCTTACAGATTGAATGGCTGGGATTAGTTAGAGCCTGATCTATAATACAAAGAGCTTTTTATATTATTATTAGGGCATGACCTCAGTTAATGAATTTTTATTTTATTGAAGCAATCATTGTTAGGCTTAAGGTAGCATGAAGGTGATCCTTCAATGGAGGAGACAGAGATGAAGGATATTTTGAAAAGACTAGAATTTAAGCAAATCCCATTAAATTCTGGACATGTCAGTCTTGATAAACTGAGAGTTTTCACAAGAATATTAGAAGTGCTAATAGAATGAAATCTCACAGCAAGCAGAAGCAATAATCAAGGACAGGCACTGGTTGTGCATTTTGATTGTTAAAGCTACTTCATTTCTCTCTCTCTCTCTCAGAAACAACCTCATGTTATAATCATATATGCCATGCATGACTCATTTTAATGTTTTGCTCAATGTCATTATTCATAAGAATTCTGAAAGTCAAATTTGAAGTTTGAATTGTCATTTCAAAATCACACTCTTCTTTCACCCATGAAAATAATAGTAAATAGAATAAAAACAGATATGATGGTGAAAACCATCTTTTCTCTCTACCATGATGTCTGCATGCTCAGTATTATGCCTATATTCCAGGCACAGAGAGCACCAATAAAAGTTGATCACTTTTGACAAATAAACCAATGCAACATTTGCAGCTACATAAAGTAAGAAAATATAATCTCTCCTTATGGAATGTATTATAGAGAACTGATATTTATTCTGCCTCTGCACAAAATTGGTTTTAAAAGATATAGAAAATAAAAATAGCAAAAATGGCCATGTTATTGATGATGGCATCAAGGCATTAGCATTGTTTTTGTACCATGGTACATGAATATGTTAAATAAACCGTGCACCTATAAACACTAAAATAATCCCTGTAAAGGTGCTACCTCAAAGTAATATTTAAAAAAAACTTTGTGTAATCAAATATACCTAATATGGTCTTCATGTAACTGACTAAAAAAAAGTTATGACCAGTCCAGAAACAAATAAGATGACTAACTTCTAACAAGTCTTAGCATTTTATGCAACCAGCCCCTAAACCTATATCTGATCTTCTGTAAAATTATTGCCTATGCAAAGAGAAATTGAAAAGCATAGGGTGGACCAAAATCACCAACAGCAACACAAAACAATTCACAACAGAACAATATAAACAACAATAAAGAGAGTTGATACTACTATTGAATTTAAATTAAGCTTAAATAAAACTATTTACATAGCCTCATAAATCCCCATTATTTGTTAACATTTACTGCCAAGCAAGCAGGACTGGTCAGATTCAATCAGAACTCTGAAGTTTGGCCAATTAAGCAATAAGAAGTATGTGGAACGATATTCTTCTAAAACTTGTCCTGTCAGTTTGTTAAACTTACAAAACATTTGAACTTACAAACCATGCTACAATACGACACAGCATGAAAATGTGAATAAATTAAAGGGATAGCTCACCCAAAAACGGAAATGTTGTCATCATTTACATGTTGTTACAAAGATGTAGCCTACAATTTTTTTCCCTTCTTCTGTTGAACAACAAAAAAAGAATGTTGGTAACTAAACAGTTGCTGGGAGCCAATAGCCTCTTTCACACAGCAATATCAGTAAAATGCCATAAAATTACCAGAACGACTTTACCGCTAAATACAAAAATGTGCTGTTCACACAAGCAACAATGTTCCGTCTTTTTCCCGGTAAAGCACCATTCACACATCAGTTTCAAAATACCGGTAAATTCTGTGACATCATTAACCGGAAACAACCTCTAAACGGCTGCGTGTCCCGGTGTTGAGTTTGTAAACATGGAGGGGTATATGCGGTCAGTGTTTTTGTTGATGTTTTTATTTTTGTGTCAAACGTTTACATTCATGCAGTTGCTTTAGGCCCAGAGACATCGTATTCAACGACTTTTGACATTTATTTGACTTCCATAAACAGCGCGGAGTAAATGTGTCATCTGCTTTAGAATTTTATGATTGGCCCAAAGTAGACGTCTTGCGTCAGTGTGTTCCAAACTCATACATGCTCATAATCTTGTTCTGCATTCACACACAGCACATTACTGGTAATTTATTGGTAATGTTACAACATCTCTTACCGGTACATTGCCAGAACAAATTCCTGTTCACACATGATCTCTTACCAGTAATTTACCATGTGTGTGAAAGGGGCTATTGATTTCCATAGTATTTTTTTCCCCCATACATTGAAGTCAATGGGGACCAGCAACTGTTTTATTACCATGAACATTCTTTAAAATATCTTCTTTTGTGTTCAACAGAAGAAAGAAAGAAACTGATTACAGAATCTTCATTTTTAAAAGAACTATCCCTTTACATAGCATGTCAAGATTTACATAAAAGTAGCATGCATGATACTACCACACAACTTTTCTCAAGAGAATTCATCATTTGAAAAAGTTTTAACACTATAGCATGCTTTTCTGTTATATAATATTCCCAAAAACAGTTTTTTGTGGTTGTTGTTGTTTTATATTTTTTGAGTTTTGCATTTGCATTTCACAGCAAAGAGGTTTTAAAGGTCTAGCATCCTCTCATGCACAGAACCACTGAAAGCGTAGAGCAGATGCATCCTTATGAGCGTCAGGTAACCATAGAAACAGACTCAACTCACGCTGCTGATGCTGCGAAACCTCCGCCCACTGGCAAACATCACAATAAACACTCCAGTTTGTTACAACATTATTTGCATAAAATGCTTGCACAGATTTATTAACCTCTTTATGTCGGGCATTGGTCTGCAGCATGAACTTAAGGAGCAAGCACTTGTCATTCTGGGAACAGACAATAATGAACAGATGGTGGCTTCAGTAGTCAGATTAAGCACACAAAGCCGTGACGGGACTGTGACAGTCAGGAAAAGATGTTAAACGAGTTTCAGTGCTTTGAATTCACCTGGAAAGCTGTTTGAAAACCCAACGGGACAAACAAAATCCTTCCAGTCTGAAGTGGAACTTTGTAAAGTAAGTTAATGGCTTCTCAGTGACATCTCTATTTTTGTCATGCACATCACCTGGATTCTAGAAACAGCATTAATTCAGAGATTTCATTTGATAGAGTAGATGTTTCACGTTATAATCGATGGCTGTGAGCTGATAACAGCTTAAAAGGTAAGTCATAAATTGTGAATAATACTAAAAATAGTCATCAGTATCATTTTGCGTCTTCACAGAGCGCACAGTAGATTTATCAATACTGCGCTCCTGTTATATATCATATTTATAGAGCTGATGGGCTGTCAGTGGGAAAGATAAAGTTACTGAATTAACTGAAAAGCTCATATTCCTGGCCTGGGCCTTTTATTAAACATTTAATATGTGGGTCAATATTTTTGTGCAGGAAGTGGCTTAACTGCCATAATTTCTTTATAACAAAGAATTACATGGATTGGAGTCCTGAAGCATATGCTTACCCTCAACATTACTCCGGACAGAGTGTGAAGACACACAATAAATTCACAACTTTGAGTGCTTCAAGAAATGATTAACCATATATAAAAGCATTTGGATAATTGGATTGATTCAAAAATCGATATTGTGATCATATGAATAGCCATTAACAGCTATTTCATCATGTTCTCCTCAGAGCCTTTTAACCTGCAGTCTTTCTCTCATTCTTACGGTCCAGGTAACGTTTTTGCTGATTCAGTCCCTTGAGAATGAGGGCTGAAGCAATATTCGGCTGCATGCTAATGTGGGAAGTGATTTTATACTGGCTGAAAATGTGATTATCACAGTTAAAGTTGAGCATCAGGTGGTAAAGAGCGCTCAGATATTGGCTTTTCTGTTGCTATCAAAATGTTGATAGCAATTTCTTCATGAACTGTCAGTCAGGATTTTGCAAATGGGTTTTTAAATGAACCCAGCATGTGATATTTTGTTCAAAACATTTCAGATATTGTAGTATTATCCAAATACAGCCCTGTATAAAATGCCTATGGTTTGCCAGGCATACCATCTGGATAAGAAGGCCCACATAAATGAACTACAATACACCACATATATTGAATTTAATAGACTTGTGTCAGAAATGCTATTCATGTCTATCTCTAGTCAAAAGGTTACTACTCAGCTCTTGAGAAGGGCTTAGACTGCCAGTGCTGCAAGGCTGTTCAAATAGCAGGTTAATCATGATTTATCTTTGGGACTTTTGTGGCATCGATTCTGTCTCACTTTCCAAGGCTCTTCTTTCTGGTTTGAACACTGGACACAAATGGGAGCACTGAGGATTATTCAGAGCAGAGAAATAAGAACTGAATCTGAACAGCAATATTCTGATGAGAAGCTGTAGTAAATGTATTTATGAAGTACTTAAATATCTATATCAATAATTCTCAATCCTGGTTCTGGAGCCCCCCAAACACTACACTTCTTGGATTCAGCTCATCTGCTTCTTAGCAGAGCGCAAATGAGTGTCAAATATGGGAAACATCAGTTAACTGAGAATCACTGAACTATACATTGACATTTATTCAATTTAGCAGAGGCTTTTACCCAAAGTGACTTACATAAGAGAAACATCACAAGCAATCGGTCATAAAACCAACAATATTCATAGCATTCAATGTTAGGTTTAGTAAAAAAAACTATATTAGTAAACTAGATAGAGGTAAAGCCTATAGAGTATTAAGAGTTGAAAAACCCTGTGCGCCTCAGAGTAAAAAAAAATAAAACAGGTAATCATGAGATAAAGCTAAATATAAGAAATAAAGTCACATTGTGAGATTGTACTTGCAATTTATGGGGGAAAAAAGTCACATTTGCAAGATGTAAAGCTGAAATTATGGGGGGGGGGGGACTTAAATACACCCTCAAGAACTGTGGTGAGTTTTATGTATATAGCTTAAAATAAAATTGTACAATAAAGTAAAAGAAAATAACAGTTTCTATGGAAGTTTATTGTTTTTTATTCCTGCATCATTTGTACATATACACAATTATGCTGTAGATCTGAACACATGTAATATTTACAGTTCCTTACAATCTAGTTGTCTTTCTTAACATTGTGATGTGATTAATTGTTTAGGGCCTCTCTTTCATAACTAATAAATGGTCTTGTCGGTTACGAGGGTCACTGAAGATGGTCTAGATATGTCTATTGATTTGTTGTCTGTTTTGTGCATGTGTCAGCAACTTCCTTGTTATCCATGCTGAATGCTGAAGAGACATCATTGGCCAATCTGGCAGCCCATATTTGTAAGAAACCATTAGGCCTCTTTGTAGCTCTTGTCAGCCCTCCCATAACAAGCCCCCTGCCTCAGTCAATCAGTTTATTTTTAACGGCTTTACATACTTTGGAACACAATTGTGCTTTTGCATTTAGCCTCTCAGTGTAAAGCAATACTTCACTCTTTTGGCACAGAAGTGGCCTTTTTCAGGTCTCCTTTTTCCTTCGGAGCAGAAATAATTAGCTTCTGATTGTGCTATGATTAACATCCCCACCTCCTGAGCGACTGGTCCAAGCTCCATAGAAAAATATGCTTTTTGTACAGTGAGATAATATCTGTCCAAACAGATTAAGGATGTGTCCAACCAGTATGTCCGCTTCTTCGGCGGGAGACCCTGTGCTCTAATTAAAGTCACATACTTTTGGAGAAGATGAGGTATTTGCATAATTACATTACACAGCAGTGGCTGTTAATTTCTGATACACTTTGAAATGCCAAAGCTCGAAGGAACATAATTAGAAATCGGAAGTTGACCGATTTCTTTCAGTGTCCATTACTTCATAGTCTTGCTTCAGTGTGTTGCCTCATTCTACTTGTCTTTGTTGAGTTGGAGCATAATGTCATCATTCCTCCCATCAGTGTTCATACTGTTTTCAGGGTGTCTAGGCTTTGAACTGCTGAATCTGAGCTTTCTCATGTCCCTGTGGCATCCATCTGCCAGTAGACGACGTGGTGATAGTGCAGTCTTGCCTCTGGCTCCACACACACAGGAAGACTCTCAGTTCTCTATATCTGTCAGCCTTCCATCTATACGCTTTGATCACGCAGCTCTGGGATAGAGATCGCTTCTCTGTCGAGGGGACACACAGTTCCTTGACTGATATGAAAAGAGTTAGTAGTTAAACGCAGGGGCAAGCGAAGGGTTTGGACATTTGGAAATACTCAATGAACAATTAACGCTAATCTTGTGTCAATTTTTATTTAAATCTAATGAGTCTTGTTAGAAATATCAGCTACCTTCCTCTGTCATGGTCAGCATACACACAGTACAGTGGTTTAAATGAGAATTTGGACATTTAAGCTACTCTCAGATAGCAAAATGTCAAAATGAGTGGCATTTATTTTGGGGGAAAAAAAGATAGCACAAGCATAATTTTAAAGAAAAACATTTGACAAAAAAAGTTTGAGAGAGAAGATTTTAAATAATAAAACAATGGATGCACTGTTCAAACTTAAGATAAAAATGGCTTGAACACTTTCTGGTTGTCATATTTACCAGATTCTGCCCTAACCAGGTTCGACAAGACATATTTGTCTGTCCACACTGCACAAAAACACAATGCAATAAGTCACAAATCACAGCCAACCAGAAGCATTCTTGCTGTTTGCACAGCATGAAATGTTTATATTCTAGGAACATGATGATACTGTCAATCACAGACCTCTTAGCTCCTCCTCCTTTATTCAGCTTATCCAATAAGAATGTGTCACATCCAATGAGAAAGAGTCATCATTATTTGTTATTCTTACCATCATTCACAGATGAAGGCATGGGAATTTTGAAGGCACAGAGATATCTACATAACACTATTCTTTTATCTGCCTTACAAGCCTGAGCAGGACCTGAGGGAGCGAGAGACTCGGTCTGATTTAACTCCTCTTTGTGGATGACACGGAGGGATCAGGTTGCAGAAAGTGTGTGAGACAGAGAGGGAATATTTTATTTAGCACCGTCACTTGCTGTTTCTACCTTAGGGAAGCTCAAGCTTTGCTAACATCACACTTGGTCAGATGTGAGATATGAGCATGTAAGTAACAAAACAAGAGATAGGCCTAGATGAAAACCTCAGCAGGTTTTCACAGCTTTTAGTCCATGTTTGTTAGAGTTGAGTCATTCCACATGGTAATGTACTCCCAATCAGACTCTCTTGAATGAGAATGTCCCTCCTCCTAATACCACATGGCACTTAGAAGAAATAACAAGTAAACTCTTTGACAGTTTACAGGGTGATTCAATAAATACTATAAGAACTCTCATGTGACATAATTTACCTACAATGCTGTGAAAAAATAAGAACACACCATGAATATAATAATAAAAAAATCAACATATCAGGACACAGATATTGGATTGGGATTTCACAAGTGTCAACAGAGAAAAGGCTATATAATTTAACAAACAACACTTGAAATTTTGTACAAACATTTTGTACTGATCTGTACAATGATGGTACACTCCCATATTTAGCAATCTAAATTGATCAAATATAAACTTAGAAATTAGATGCATCAATTAGTAGAAAGAAGAGGAATTTAATATAATGTTATTAAAAAAAGAGAAAGGTCTGGTTTGGACATATATCGTCATGCCAAGTACCGTATGGTACCATCATGCCAAGATCAAAACAGCTGCCTGAGTCTATCAGAACGAAAGTTACTGAGAAATGTTATTGAGAAAGTTATGAGTCTAAGTTTCATGCCAAGGGGCAAATACCTGGTAAATATGGGGGTACACTTTTTCTTTTTCCTTTTTTCCACAGAGCATAATTGAACTGAAGACATTCTTGTTGAAGAAAATACTTAAAAGACAAGTTATCACTGTCATTTGAGAAATTAATTATAATCTTCACCCATCAGTACTGCTTCCAGTAGCCTAATAAACTTCCAGTATCAATATGCCCACATATATTGAAAAAAGGACAAAATGTTTCATGGGGTGCACTTAATTTTTCCACAGTATTACATTTAATTGCAATGTCCTGTCAGGTCAGATTAGGTAGTGGCTTCCATAATATGTTTGTGCCGAAAGGTCCTTATAGGTATGCTATTGACATAATTTACAACAATTTTGATACTAAAGTGGTATATACTGTAGATCCTATAATGGCAAATCAAAAGTGGAAATTGTCTGAAATTGTCAAAATTGAAAAAAAAAGTTGGGTGTTAGTATCAATATGTTAGTCTTAAGGTTATCTGTATGCCCGTATGCTCCAAAACAGTGAAAAAATTTGCATTTAGAAGATAAGCATTCAAAGCTTGCAGTTCGTCACTTCCGCCAAAACGGCTCAATGATTTTTTTGACGTCACATCGTACTTCATCTTCTCATCAAACTTTCTGTCCAATCAAATGCTCTCTAGAATTCGAAGCGCCCGCCCCCTACACTATAAATAGACGCTGAAGCCGCGGCTGAAATAGGTCACTTGTTCACAGAATTAGTATTTTCTGTACGGTGAATGGCACGTAGTGCACTATATAGGGGACAGGGAACGATTCAGACAGTGTAAATATGCTTTCCATTGAGGAAAAAAAGAAGTCTGGTTTTGCGTTGTGTCACGCTAACCACCGCACCACACACACATTCTGCTCCGGTCCAGAGACACGAAAGCACGGAGCGGATCACATGCGCGAGTCGGTGCAGACCACAGAATGTTTCGGACCTATCTGAATTCTACACAGAATGCTATATTTTACAGCAATATGGATGAGATTGTGGCTGTCATACCCTGTCAAATGCGGCTTTACATAGCTCAACGTCTCTGAACGGCATTAGCCCAAGCTGTGATATAAACAAATGCTATTGGCTATTTTAAATGGGGGTGGGGCTGCTTGATATGTACCGCCCTGTCATCCTGTTTCAGTTAAAATGACATCAACACATAAAGCTGCGTTTTTCAAAGCATTTCACGGGACCTTTAAAGTCATTTCTATGATTAAGCCATAGACATCAAGGCCTTTAGTGCCGGCTACTGAATGTACAGTACTACAGTGCTCTTTATTATGTTAAAGGAATATATCACACAAAAACATGTCCGGGGAACATAACAGAAGATATTTTGAGAAATGTCAATACAATGGAAGTCAATGGTCACCAAAACGGTTTGGTTACAAATGTTTATATACAGTATATATATATATATATATATATATATATACAGGTGTATCTCAATAAATTAGAATGTCGTGGAAAAGTTCATTTATTTCAGTAATTCAACTCAAATTGTGAAACTCGTGTATTAAATAAATTCAATGCACACAGACTGAAGTAGTTTAAGTCTTTGGTTCTTTTAATTGTGATGATTTAGGCTCACATTTAACACAAACCCACCAATTTGCCATCTCAACCAATTAGAATACTTCATAAAACCAATAAAAAAAACATTTTTAGTGAATTGTTAGCCTTCTGGAAAGTATGTTAATTTACTGTATATGTACTCAATACTTGGTAGGGGCTCCTTTTGCTTTAATTACTGCCTCAATTCGGCGTGGCATGGAGGTGATCAGTTTGTGGCACTGCTGAGGTGGTATGGAAGCCCAGGTTGCTTTGATAGCGGCCTTCAGCTCATCTGCATTGTTGGGTCTGGTGTCTCTCATCTTCCTCTTGACAATACCCCATAGATTCTCTATGGGGTTCAGGTCAGGCGAGTTTGCTGGCCAATCAAGCACAGTAACACCATGGTCATTGAACCAGCTTTTGGTACCTTTGGCAGTGTGGGCAGGTGCCAAGTCCTGCTGGAAAATGAAATCAGCATCTCCATAAAGCTTGTCAGCAGAAGGAAGCATGAAAGTGCTCTAAAATTTCCTGGTAGATGGCTGCGTTGACTGTGGACTTCAGAAAACACAGTGGACCAACACCAGCAGATGACATGGCAGCCCAAATCATCACTGACTGTGGAAACTTCACACTGGACTTCAAGCAACATGGATTCTGTGCCTCTCCACTCTTCCTCCAGACTCTTGGACCTTGATTTCCAAATGAAATGCAAAATTTACTTTCATCTGAAAAGAGGACTTTGGACCACTGAGCAACAGTCCAATTATTTTTCTCCACAGCCCAGGTAAGACGCTTCTGACGTTGTCTCTGGTTCAGAAGTGGCTTGGTAGCCCTTTTCCTGAAGACGTCTGAGCGTGGTGACTCTTGATGCACTGACTCCAGCTTCAGTCCACTCCTTGTGAAGCTCTCACAAGTGTTTGAATCAGCTTTCCTTGACAGTATTCTCAAGCTTGCAGTCATTCCTGTTGCTTGTGCACCTTTTCCTACCCAAATTCTTCCTTCCAGTCAACTTTGCATTTAATATGCTTTGATACAGCACTCTGTGAACAGCCACACCTTTCAGTAATGACCCTCTGTGACTTACCCTCTTTGTGGAGGGCGTCAATGTTCATCTTCTGGATCATTGCCAAGTCAGCAGTCTTCTCCATTATTGTGGTTTCAAAGAACAAGAGATACTCGGAATTTATACTGTAGGGATGGTCATTAATTGAAACTCAAATGTGTAAGCTCTAATCATCGAAATGTTTTACTTTACATGCAATGAATCTAAAATATTTGAAAGTTTCACCTTTTGAAATAACTTTCACGACATTCTAATTTATTGAGATGCACCTGTATATATATATTCCTGTGTGTGGAAAAAAAATGCATACAGGTTTGGAACGACATGATGAAAGTAAAAGAGGACAGAATTTTAATTTTCATCCCTTTATCAATCAAATGTTACAACAACAGACAACAACAATACTTTTCTATTAAAAAAATCAATTAAAATGAAGGCAAATGCGATTTCATTTCAGTCTACACAACTAGGAAAAGTGGGTGCAACACACCTGACAGAAACCTCAGTGACTATGACAAGTGGAGCAGCCAGTTACTGCCCTCCTAGCCACTCGTAGTGAGAGATTTGAGGGCAATGTTTCTTCCAGGCAAGCAGTCCAAGATTGAGAGCACACAGGAAAGGAGAGTCAAATGTGACTGCTCATTAGTTTGACTAGCCTCATGCAGGCAGGTAGAGCAGAGAGCTGGCCATTTTACTGAAGTTGATTCCCTGGGGGCAGAGCGATGCCAAGCTGTGGGAGAAATCCATGGTTCTGCAGGGTTGTGAAAGAGCCCTGAAACTACATTTAAAGCTTGAGCCACTCAATGTATGTCATATTCGCTGGAGGTTTTCTTATTTTGTATTCTATGCACAAGTTCCTTATTTATCCAGTTTCACAACTAATGCAGATGCTTTTTATTCATCCACAGGAGCTATGCCTACAAGTTAAAGGAATAACTCACCCAAAAATAACAATTCTGCCATTATTTACTCACCCTCATGTTATTCCAAACCTGTATGCTATTATTTTTTATGTGGAAGGCAAAAGTTGAAGAATTCGTTTTTAAGAATTAAGCTCCTGTTCATACAACAACAGTTCAGAATAACCATGTTTTTCCTGATGTGACTGCATTCTGATGAACATTCAGTTGGGTGCTGTTGTCCATTTTTAAACTTAATATTGTCAAAATGTACAGATTGCTTAGTTAAGGTTGCTTGCTGAATCTTTTGATTGAATCATATTTTGAAGTTGTGAATGCGAGTTTGCAGTCTGTACTGAATGTGATACAATTAAAAAAGGTATTGTTGTCATGATGTATCAAATATTGTTTCCTGGTCCAAGCCTCTACTCCATTTCAAGTGAGAATACTATCTCAACAGCTGCTTATAAGCACTATTCTTTTATAACACAATCTTAAAAAAAAATAATAACTTGCAGTGTACCCTACAGTCTTCTGACTCATGGTGTTCCAGACACCAATATTTTAATGATTCAGAAGATATAAATTATTGTGGCCAGTGGAGATTTCAGTATATATATATACTCAATAGGTTACAATCATGACCGTAAGTCTATATTAGCACCATTTGTTGTTTTCTTTTGAAATTTGATAGAGCGTTTGCACCCGGAAACTGTGACGGGTAACATCAGAATTTTCATTTTTATGTACAATAGTCCTGTAGCGCTATATGTAACTTTGAGATATTTCTGTTTTTCAATTTTCAAGGCAGTAACCATGCTATTTTGCAACATATTGCATTATTGGATTGTACATATTTGCTTACAAACATCTACATGCTTGTTTTCCAATCAAAACCTACAGTTCAGCGTTCCAGAAAAGCATCTGGCTGAAGAAACGCATCAAGTGGCTAAATAAAAAAACAGTCAAGATTGAGGAAAGACAAACATGAGAAACCCAGACCTAGTTATCATTGCCTTGCTGATCAGCTGTGTAATAGATGGTACCGTCTACAGCCAGGTAACTTGCCGCAGAGCCACATCTCATGAATGGCACACTCAGCCAAAGAACATCAGCGTGAGGTGGACCCTCATGGAGAACACCTGCAGCAGCTTGACCCAGTGCTGGAATAGACAAACAGAAACAAATGGACGCTTGTGGACAACTGGGCCATATCACTTTCCTCAGCTTTGCCCACTGGAATTTCAACTTGGAGATGTGATGTTTGTTTCTGCTGACAGAAAGCTGGAAAAATATGGTGTCCACCTAATCAATGTGTCCAAAGATGAGTTTGAAAATTGCTTGATTTTAGAGCCACGAAAGGAGCAGTTGGTGTTTGTCAACAGTATTAATGGCACTTTGCAAGTGGAATCAAAATGGCTGACGTCTGGTATGAATTACTTCATGGTCGTTCATAGAGGCAGTAGTCATCTGTGTAGGCTTGGCCTACGCATTGCACTTCTGGTAAAGCCTCAGTACTGCCAGAGCTCACCTCTTCTCCGTCTGTGTTCGGGAAATGGTGAATGCAGAACTGCATTTAAAGATGATTCATTTAGCTGTCAGTGCCACAAACACTTTTCAGGACATTATTGCGAGAACATTGATGGATGCTATGAACAGCCATGCTTAAATGGAGGAACCTGCCTGAGCAAGAGAACAGCCTACACCGATCTCCCACCTTATGAATGTCTTTGCCCAGCTCCACTTACAGGTGAGGAACTCTAGTTTGCCAAAAAGAACATGTGTCTGTTAATTAATACCTTTTGCAACTTAAAGGCATATTGCGAGCTCAATGCAAGTTACGCTCAATTGACAGGTTTTATTGCATTAAGCAAAACAGTTAGAATTATGCACCTACAATGGAAGTACTCATGAGTTGGAATTTAAATTAAATTGGTCACACTCCACAGAAAGTTGGAAAGACAGGAAGAATAATTTATGCAATTTAAAAAAAAATTAAGCACATGTAATGCATTCTAGAAAATTAAATTTTCTTTGACCCTGGTCCACAAAAGTTAAACGATTAAATATGATGAAATACATCAACGTAATACCTTTCAACCTTTCAACCTAAATTTTTTCTAAACTTTTCAATTTTCAATCTTTTAACCTTTGAATTTCAGTAAATTTTATTTCAATTAATTTGAATGCTTTCTTACATTCAAAATCCAATTCTGATTTCTGTTTGCTGATTTAAATTTAATTTATTTTTTTATATTTATGAATGTTTTCAATATTTAATATTTATGAATTAAAAATATATTTTTAATTAAATTATGAATGGTGCACAACACTGTTTATTTCCATTGAAAATGCCTATAACCCATAATTTTTGCTTTAAAAAAATAAAATAAAAATAAAAATACGGGACAAGTCAAAAATATTTTCTGTTGTAATAAACATTATGCCACAAATGCTGCAGACTCAGCTTAATGCTAGCTTAACATCCCTTTAATGCAGAGTCCATTATGAATCAATGCTGACCTTTCAATCATAATGGATGGGGGCAGGTTTAATGGGTGTCCACCCACCTACAGAGAACAGCCTAGTTTCTTTAAAGACACTTATTTATTATTTATCTGTCATAATTGCAAGTGTTCTACATTTAGCACTGTGCAATTATTTCAGAACTAGAGCCCCTACGGACCATTTATTTGAATAAGCATATTTAAAATGATTTTATCCCCCACCCCCATCTCTTTAGTTCTCTGATCATGGTAATTATTCTCATATGTTTTTGTGCCACCTGAAAGCATTCTTTAATTGCGTGATACTTTATAGTTTTCCTCCTCCTACCATTTAATTTTGTTCTCCCAGTCTTTCTTGTCAATAAAATCGGCATCCAAATGTTGTTTAACTGTTGGTCTCTTGGTGAGCACCAAGGAGAGTAGAGTATTCATAGTGGTGTAATGTTGTCATACTAGCTAATGTGGTTTGTTTTTATGTCTACTGAATAATTCATTGTACTTCTGTTAGAAGCACTGGAGGCGTTCCTTTGAGACCGCTGGGTAACATGCTATCACAACTAGGCCAGTGTGATCTGAGTCACATTAAAGCAGAGAACCGAAATTGATCACATTTGATAAATATATATCATAACCAAGTCACTCGCTCCATTTTCAGCTCAAAGACATTAATATTTTGAATACATGCCTTTCCCTTACAAAATTTGTTTAACAGTTTTAATACTGAAAGCAAATACCCTGCACTTAATAGCATTCAAGCAAATACCACATTCATTTTAAGTTACTGAATATATATATATATATATATATATCAGCGATTGCATTAACCGAAAAGTCTCCATCATTGACAGAATTTTTTTAGCAGTGACAGAAAAATCTGAAGGCCGTCCGTCACTTTGACAGATTACACTGAGGGTGATCTATTGTAATTACACCACTATGAATCATCAGCTCCAGAACAAAAATAAAACTCACTAGTCTTTTGCTATGCCTTTGATTACGATCCCAAGAATCACAAGCACTCAAAATTGAATTTATTTTAAATAAAAAAGAAAAGCACATAGTAAATAATAAAATAAGAACAAATAAATGAATGACAATCAATAGCACAAACAAAAACAATCAGAAACAAATTAAATTAACAGTACTTTTATTTATTTTTTCAGTTAGGTCTAACTATAATATATAGGTACTGAATTACAACAGAAACTGAATAATCTATTGAACTGTAAAATAACACTGGATAGTCTTCACTGTATAAATAGGCAGTAATGACAGACAGCAGCAGGTTTATTTAGGCTGCTGTCTCTTTAAGACCTCATGCACAGATCTTATACTGTTACACAGGGTTCTACGCTTACTTTTCTTTTTAGGAGTGCTTGTCCTCCTAATTTAAAAAAATTAGGAGCACCTTCTGATCAATAATCCAAAATTAGCCTTCCTAATACGAGGTGAAATTTGACTCCTTAAAGTGATTTACAGGGACATTTTCTTTTTACCTTTGTAATGGCATTTTTCTAATTTTATGTCATCTTTTATGTCAAATTCAAAAAATTATATTTATAAGCTTTTTAAAATTTCTAATCAAAACAATATAATAAGTAGAATAACACAAATAAGTTACCAATCATATGAAATTAGTATTAATAAAAAAATTATTTGAACTACAGAGGTGGCAGTGGCAGAAGAACTCAAAAGTGGCTTGAAGGTACATTTTCAGAGGATTAATGAGGCTCAGAGGTGGCATGTGTAATTAAATTCATAAATTCATGTTGAGATGAATGTTTTAAATATAACATTTTGAATATAGAAATATTAGCTAATTGCTTTAAATAACTGAAATTATACGTTAAAAAGGAAACTAAAACCGCCAGCAGGTGGCGGCAAATCACTGATTTTATCACTGAATCATTCAATTGATTCGTTCGAACGGCTGATTCATTCATGAAGGAAGCAAGTGACTTCCTTTATTAATGGTTAATCATGAATCAATTCGTTTAAAAATGCAGGTTCACTCATGAATGAAAGGCTGTGTTTGCTTTGAGATGTGAAGCAGCTGAGCTGTGACTTTATTTGGAACTATTTTCGTTGATGAAATGGAACACAATCAGGCAGTAGTGTTATAGTCAGACAACGTAAGTCACTTATCTTCTTATTTTTGATCTGTTGTATTAAATCAATATCACATTTGCAATATTATATATATATATATATATATATATATATATATATTCTTCTTTAATGGATAACAATTGTCTGAAATCGCATCTAACATGGAATTATTGAATAAAAACCCTATGATATTAGCCTATAACATATATATATATATATATATGTATATATAAAACCTAATACATAATAACCTTCTGTCACAATTCTAGGAGTGCCGATCTTATGCCAAAATAGGCCTAAATAAATAAAATAAAAATAAAAATAATAATAATACTTTAAGCATAAAATGTGCCTGGTTGACATAAGATTTTGTGCCATCTAGTAAAGAGAAAATATAGATTAATACACTGACTGTTATGATTGGCTAACCTTTTCTCACGACATAAAAAAGCTTACTTACAACTGATCTATAAAGATCAGTGTTACTTACGCCCAGCCCTCATCATCTTTGCTCATGATATGATCACTTTAAAAATACTTAATAAAAAATAAAAAAGGGGAAAATTGTGTCATTATTTACCTAATGCCATTCCAAGATCCTTGCTGTATCCTTTTCTTTCTTCCGTGAAACACGAGAGTAGGCAGAACTGCCTTCTGTGAAAGTGGAAATTTTAAATGTCGAGGGGGGAATCATAAAAGTAGTCCAAAGGAATGGTCTTCTGAAACGATGTGAATGTTTGTGGGAGGAACAGAATGAAACGTGTACATTTTCAACTCTTGCGTTGCGGTCAAATCATTTGCGGTGACGTTCAATTCAAAAATTGCGCCTTTGGAGGGCTTTTGTGTGCTGACTGTAAACAGCACTGGTTCACGCGTGTCACATGACCAATTTCTTCGGGCACGTTTTAAAAACGCTGTAAGTTGATGTTTGAGAGCGACGGCAGTGATATCTGTAAGAAAAAAAAAAATTAAATGGCATAAATTTTACTCTCCTCCTCACATGGTGCTATCGTATGAATTAAGGGGGCTTGGGATGTTGTTTACCATTTTATAGACTACTTTTACGACACTTTTTGTGTTTTACCGAGCTTGGCATTTAACCACCTTCCACTTTCCTTGTATAGCAAATACAAAATGCCTGGATAATAATACTGCATTGGAGCATTTATTTCTTTAATATTTGATGATATTTACAATGTTTGCTTTATAAGTTCGAACCATACTGCACTATTTAAAGTTTAGTAAAGTTAATATTGAATGGATTGCAGAAAAGCAGCATCTCTCTAGAAATCTTTCACATTGTTATCCAACAGTTTTTACATCAAACTTGTCAAGAATCAGATAAAGTACTGAATAAATATGCATGAATTCAATGTAATGTCTATATTTTCACACCCTAGGTGTCAACTGCTCTGAAATCAATGGACATCAAAATTGCAGTAAAGGGTGCAAAGAAGGAGCTTGTGTACAAGTCTCCTCAACTTCCTACAGATGTGAATGTTTCACAGGATATACAGGCAAGTATGATTACAGGTTTTGCTTAAAATCAAAAACATTCAGTTAGAAGTCTGTTTTAGAAAGCCACTGCAAATTATGCACTTCACAATAGAGCGATATTTCTTCTGAGGTCCAGTAATGGATGTTTAATTTTTTACTGTTTGGCTTCATTTGACTCATTATGTTTTGATAATGAGTCATGTGATTAATGAAGGGTCATTTTGGGTGCCTTCACAATGGCAGCGCAATTATGCAAACTCAAATGAGTGAGGCTTTTTCTATCTCTGCTCACATTAAGCTGTATTTCCTAAGTGAAGAAGCATATTTGAAAAATGGAACGATTGAAGCCTTCATATAAGAAAGTCTTCAGAAGATTATTGGTGCATAAATGGCCAATTATTTAATAAAGGCTTTGGCTGTGGCTTATTTGAGTTATATGCTCAGGTTGATAAAACTCATGAATGGGGCCTTTCCTGTGGAAAAGAGACAGAAATAAACAATGTATGTCCTTCCCAATCTGTTTATAAGGCATGACCATGACATGCTTTTGGAAAGTAATGAGTCTCATTTGCTTCTGTAAAACCATTGCTGGGCTAATGAGCATCTCACCCACAAATGTGTAACAAAAGTTTCATCGTCCCTTGGGTGTTCCTGATAATAACATCATGATGAAGTCTCCAGTCTGAGGTCCAGGTGGCCTTTGCTTGTTGATTAATTGAATTTTGTGTAGCAGCAGTTTGTTCAAGCAGATAGCAGCCTTTAATGTCATGCCTACAGCTTTAATGTGGAAGAAAAATGTCTAGTTTGGCTGACACAGATTTAGGACTATCACAGTTTATGATGAATTTCCACTTGAGATTCACCACTCACAGTAAGACGGCCATGGAACACTTGAAATCTGCATCACGAAAACTGGCCTCTTTTGAGAATACCATCAGCTTCAGTGTTTAAAAAAAATAATCAAATATGATTTTTCAAGGGTCGCTAATGCTTTCAGACAGGCAGCATTTTTTTTGAGGATCTGACTCAAATCCTTTTAGTTGTTTGTAAGTAGCTAATTTCATGTTTGCCAACCTGATCCACACCACATAATTATGTGGTTTGAAATCCAATAATAAAAAAAAAGGTCAAATTGGTTAGGAAAAATTTTAAGTTTATTATTTATTAACAAATATTTATTATCATATACATTATACACATTTTCATGCTGTTCACTTTATTTAAACAATTTATTTTAATTTAGCACCACTGTATCAGGTGGTGCATCAAACATGATTGCTTCATGTTAAGTTGACTTAAAACAGATACTCTTTTGCGTAACACTGTTTACATTTTCAAACAACCTGTTTCAATCAAGTAACTCAATCAAAAAAGGCAGTCAAAAAATGAATTTTGCTGCTTCATTCAGTTTATTTAAGGAAAACAAGTCAATTATTCACCCAGTTATTGAATAGTGAATATACATGAATGTGTAAATAAATACAGTTAAGCATCTGATGCTTATGTTGTATGATTTTAGCATTACACAGCTAAAGAGTTCAGCACTGCGGTAAAATGTGACAGCTTTGAGTACCTTCATGTTTGCTTGAGTGTAAAGTTCACTTTTGGACATTAATCCTTTCTGAAGTATTCAAAAAAATCTTACAATGCTGGTAGGGTTTTGAGAATAAATTATTTGCGTCTGATTTACGCAGCTTCATTTTACTAATGATTCAGCTCAATTAGACAGAACTGTTGCGCTTTGACATCAGTACATCAACACAGTCTCTCACATATTCTTGGAGCACCTTTTAAGGAAGTGAAAGTAACTGGTCTCCAGTTCTGCTCTGTTTGGGCCCCCTGTGGGGCCAGCAGCTCTCTGACTTTGCCCAAGCTGTCACCCCATTAATCATAGTGAAGTTAACGGCTGGCCCGGTACTGACTGCCCTTACGGACCAGAGCCTACACACACATAATAATGAGCCCCACACGTGGGACACTTCAAATGAGATTTTCTTTTGATTCCACTCTCCTGTGTACCTTATTCAGACTGCTAGGGGTGTTTGTATCCGCATGTTACAGAATTAATAGGATATGCCCTATTGGATACACTATTAATTTTGCTATTCACCTGCCCCATGGTTTTTGTGGAAATTCAAATGGTGTAATTGTCTTGTTTCTGAGTGGTTTTAATAGGTTGGCTTCTGATTTGGTTGGGTGATATCTCAAGGTAGTGCACAGCAGGGTGTCGCGATCCATTTCATATCACTGCTTTTATGATTTTCATCAACCTTCATGAAGTCATCAGCCTTTATCAGACATTGAATCATGTACCTATATGATGCATTACTGTTTCAAAGACCTCCTGCGAGGAAGGGTTGCCAATCAAAGATAGTTCTTGTGGAAGAATAAAATAATATGGTGAGCTTGGAGTTTTTATAATGTCAAGAGCTTTTCATTTTCAATTTCCCACTGTGAATCCCAGAGAAACACTGCAGAGAGACGTACAGTTAGACTGACGCCCAATGGTGTGTCCTCAAAAGCAGTTGGGCGCCTCTGGGACTGATGACCTTTGTATCATCCTTTGAGCTTAACACGCTAGAATATGCTTTAAAAAACTGAACGACAAAAGGAAAGGAAAACACAGTAACAAGGAAGATAAATGAGTTAGCTCCTGCTGAGGAACATGGAGGGAAAAAAGCAAAAGCAAACAGAGCACCTCTAGGGAATAAAATCTAATCATGTTCACCTTGAACCTACAGTGCTGCATAGTCAAGTCTAAATTTAACCTGCGGGGAGCGGAAATCAGACTGATGTTCCAATCCACGGTTACCTTAGAGGAACCAGCAGCATAGATGTTCTCGGTCCAAAGCCTTCAGCCTGTTTGATTGGGTTGTTCGGTTCAGGGAAGATGGGGACTTAATTTGGACCCTTGAACCTCCACATTAGTGAAGCATTGAGAAAAGTAGGGGGGGGCGATATGAGCTTTATGTTCTCATTTTTCATCAGACCAAATGAGAGTTGTGGGACGCCATGCTGAGACTCTCAGTACTGTTGATATGCTGGATCAATTGTCCGCTGTCATTGCAGTCGTAAAGTTTGAACATTTGTTCTCACTAAGCAGTCAGAAGCTAATAGTTATTATGAAGATGATTTGGAAGCTAAAGAGTAGCTGTGTTAAATCAGACTAGTATTAGACAGATGTATTTAAAAAAAAGCATGATTCTTTCTACAATTGGATTTTGTTAAATTTCTTGAATTTTCTTAAAAGCCCTATCAGAAACAGGTAGTGCCATAATAGGCACTGGTAAACAGAATAACATACTTTAATAAAATAACTAATGATATTCAGCTAAACAAAAGATCCCGAGAGGGAATGTGCTATTGAAAATCCCAATCTGTCTGTGATTTGATCTTTGACGCAAACCTAGCATAAGTAAAGACAAATCTAATAAAGAAAAGGTGAAGCAAAAGTAAAGAAAAGCTTAAATCAAAGTACATACATAAACCCTGACACAAAATTTCAGGTATAATTTTTAGCATTTACACAAAGTTTTCCCTCAAGTGAGTTGTTGCTATGCTACAAAGTAACAATGTTGCACTGTGATAAATTGCCCTGGAACTTGATGGATTTACAAATGTGTTATCATAAGTAACAGATTGATTACATTGTGTTGCATATAACTGTTGTAAAAATTAAAACAACAGGAAGAACTGGCAAATAAACAAATTAATTTTATTTCACCTGTTTTAAGACAAAAATACAGACTTACTGATGAATCTTGATTTCATCAGTGTGATTTTATGCACAAATGCATGTGTACGCACAGTTAGTGAATGAGACCCAGTGTCTAAATCAGAAATGCTTTGACAGAACCATGTGTTTTTATTCATTTTAATTATGATAATTTTATTGTCATTCGTTCTCAATAAATTCTTTCATTGCAGGTACTTACTGTGAGCGAAAGAGGCTCCTCTGTGATTCAAACCCATGCTGGAATGAAGGTCGCTGTGAGGAGACTGCTAATGGATATGTTTGCACATGCCCAGGGGGCTTCACAGGCCTCAACTGTGAGACCACCACTGAGGCTGACAGCTACTGCAAGTCGAACGGATGTCAACTGGACGAAGCTTGCGCCACAGACAAACTTGTGAGGCCTTTTCCTTTTTTTTTCTTACATTGCTCATAATGATGTTTTTTATTTATTTATTTATTTGCCTGAGAGAATGTGATTAATTTGAAATGCCACATGCAAATTTCTGTGACACTCCTGAAGCAGATCATCCTGTGTCATGTTGAAGGTTACAATAACCATTAATAATTGATTTGATAGCAGAATGGGTATGGCATATGTAACAATTTTTTTGATTGGACTTGAGCAAGCTGTTGCATATTCAGTATAGAACAAAAAATGGAATTATGGGATATTTCTGCCATGTTCACTTAGAAATGTTTCCCTGGATTGTTACAGTTACAGTCTGCTGCTCGTGAGCCATTACTGTAATGAAGAGATGAATTTAGAAGAAAGTGGGCCAGTGGCAGACTAATTGTCTGATGTGACCTTCATTTACCCCGTAGTGAAATTCAGCACATAGGCCTGTCCGTAGCAGATTCTCATGAGATGATTTAACCATTTGAGAGCATGGACAGTAAAGATAGACTTTAATCTCTCTCTAACACACATACACACACTCAGACACATTAAATAGATTTTTTTGACATTGATTTGGTCTGTCTGAGACATCCTCCTAAGAGAGCTCATCTGTATGAAAATGAAATAATCCTTCACGCCGCTCTAGAACTGCACCGATGCTTATACCAGTGGGAGTCTCCGTCTTTCATCTGGGATTGTTCTCTGCTTCTATTACTCATTTTTGAACGACTGAGTCAGAAATGTTATCGATGTCAGGATTGGTTAGTGCAAGTCGGAGAGCAGAACTGGCTAATGACTTGTCTATTGTACTGCGTTTTCAGTTCTGGATGCTCCAGTGCTGGTTATTTCCTTATTTTTCCTTATTTAAGTCCCTAATTTTGTTTGTCCTGTAGGCAGATGTCCAAGGTTAACAACAGGGTGTCTGTGCTGTTGCCAGTGCCTATGTCCAATCTAGTCCTGTTTTGCACATTTCCTCTAAAATATAGGTGGTTCTGTTGGTCTCAAACTAGGAAGCGGTAATGTCAGTGGTTGCGGAACAGGATAACAACTCAAAACACAAACTAAATCACTCCAGCTTTAATCAAGTCTGTTTATACTTCAAACAAGTTCATAGGCTGTTACTTTATTGTCTCACCGTACTGCTATGCAGTCCATTATTTTATATGAAATTAAATGATTTCATTAACAAATATAATATAATATAATCACTTTTATTTTATGTCAGACCATTACATCAAGGCCAACTTGTGATGGTGTAAAACTAAATAAATTACTTGGAATGTTTAAATTTGTTATCAAAACTAGAAGTAAGACTCATAAATAAAGACTATGATGCACTATGTTTGTTTACGGCTGGGTTACATAGCCGGTTACTGTGTTTGGCTTTCAAATTACTGGAAACGTGGGTTTGCAGATCTCCTGGGACGAGCCCCTGCTCTGGCCAGGCGCCAACTCTATTTTGGTGTAAAAGTGTTAAGTGATGCAAATATAGAGTGTTCAAGCTCACCTTAATGTGTGATTAGATTTAAGCATGTTTCTCCACTTGACATGTAACTAACCCTCCTTGGGTTCTTTTTCTTTGATACAGAATTCCACATGTATTTGCGCAGACCTGGACTGTTCGGAGCAGGCGGAGGTGTGTGGCACTTTGCCCTGTCTCAACGGTGGCATCTGTATAGTTCAGAATGGCCAGTATCATTGCAGGTAAGAATACATAAAGATGTATTAGGTCAGATCCACAGGATTGGCATTACTGATTTTGATGGAATTGCGGAATCCAGACATAAACACGGAATTTACAATATAACGTGGAATGTGATAAATTTCGGATAGATAAATCAAAAGTAGGTCAGTACACTTAAATCAAGACTCGATATGGTCTAGCACAGGGGTCACCAAACTTGTTCCTGGAGCTGGAGTTTTTTGAACCCTAATCAAACACACCTGAACCAGCTAATCAAGGTCTTTCTTGGTATATTTGAAACTTCAAGGCAGGTGTGTTGAGGCAAGTTGGAGCTAAACTCTGCAGGACATCGGCCCTCCAGGACCGAGTGTGGTGACCCCTGGTCTAGTGTCTGTGAATATTAAGCTGCAAAAATACATTTTAAATATGAATCCTGCTTGTCTCTTTGTGAATGAAGTACATGTGGGTACATGAACATAATCTCTAGAACTGCTCTAAGAATCTCTAAGAGTCACTTCATGAGCAGTTTCTTTCAAGAAAAACTACAATCATATCATATACCAACAGAAGTTTAAAGGTCTTCACAGCAACCCATCAAAATAAAAGTTTGGTTTACCTTGAAGAAACTGTGACAGAAATGTAATACTTATTACTACTACTAAAAAAAAAAATAGTAAAACATTGTTTTTTAAGGAATGTTTAGCAGAAAAATTATTTACCAGAATTTATTTAGTTGAAACATTTAAATACACAACACAGTATTTCTGGAAAAAAAGAAAGAAAAATAAATAAATAAAATAATAATAGATTTTTTTTATAGAAAATCAATTAACTAGAGATGCTTTTGATTATTACAATTTAATGAAACTATTAAAATGGAATCCAGAAAATTAATGAAAAACACAGAATTTGGTAAAAATAAAACTGATTTTGAGAAAAAAAAAAATTGGTCCTTAAAAATGTCATTTTTTTACTTTTAATAAAATACCATTAAATTGAGTGAATTTATTATTTTAATTAATTAGACATGATTTTTGATTAATACTATTCAATATAACCATTAAAATAGAGTGTAAAAACAGAATTAGGAAAAAATAAAATGGAATTTGGGATATAAATGGAAATAGGGCCCTACTTTAGAGCATGTTATTGCAGTGTCAGAGTTGTGGTGGTCTATTTTAATGTCCATGTTGTGCTCTTATTTTCAAGTTTGATATATTGCTCTTGTCTGTGTTTATGGTTTGTTGCTTTCATTGATCCGACGTGTATGTTGTTAATTAGTCTCGTTAACCTATTTGTCTTGTGTGTGTTCGACTTTATGCGATACTGCACAGACCAATCTACATCCGAATTGAACAAGTGCACGTCTATGAAAAATTTAGTCTGACTTGAGACAGTGCCACTTCCACGATACTGTGACATAAGCCATTGAAGTACAGAGAGAGCAATTCGGGTACAGCCGGCTTGCTCAGTCAGTGCAGCTTCTCCAGAGCGGCTGTACAAGCTCTGATGATGACACAGCTATTTCACGATTGGCCAGACTCAGTGATGACAACGATAAAGTGCATTTTATGTTTATTCTGACACCTTCAGTTCCCCAGATGCTCCTAAATCAGGGTATTTATAACGGTAGAATTTTTTTCTGTATGCTGAATTGTGTCATGCTTATCAAAATAAAACTGATTAAAAATATAGAACACACTTTAATGGTATTTAAATACCAATTTGCTGAACTTAATTCTTTTATATACAGGCACTGTTTCTACTTGCTGCAAAAGACTAAAATACCTGGTCTTGTCTTCTGTAGACTTGTTTGGTTGGTTGGTTAGTCCCTGTTCATGGTTTCTTATTTATATTTTAGTGATTCAAAATAATTTCCACTTTAAGCTCCTTGCCCCATGTATTCTGGGATGCATTTTACAGAAATAAATATTAAGTGAATAGGATTTCACATTGATTTTTTACATTGTCTTGTGTGACCTCATATGCCTAGAGGCCTGTAATCTAGAAAAATAGCCAGTCAGAAATATTCTCCTTCTGAACCATATCTTTGATGACCAATCATGTATAGTATCTTTTCATAGTTTGTTAATTAAAGATATTCATTTTACTTTGATCAACTGCTTTGTGATGAAACTCCCATTTTGTACTGCTGAATATCATGTATGCTGTGATTGTGTGTTTCTTCTTGGTATATGATTTTACTGGCCAGAAATAGAAATACAGTCTGTAGACACTGAAATGTTCATTAAATTTCCAGTGGAAAGGTTCAATATTCAGCCTGTGACAGCTTTTGAATTACTTCCTGCTGATAATGAGGGAATCCGCTACAGTTTCGGCTGCTTTATGAGTTCTTCCAGTCCTTGGGGGGTTCATAGCTATGTCTTCTCTTGCTCCTGCTCATCTTTCTAGTTTTTATTTGCATAGATCACTTGAATCAATACATTTGATGGCCCCTCTGACTAAATGACAAACGGAAGATAAGATAGGGATTGAAAGGGGAAAAAATGAATTAAAAATTGAGAAAAAGCATGACTAGAGGATGATTGTGTGTGTGTGTAAAGAGAAGGAGAGATAAAAGCAATAGCATTTGGTCACCTGGGAGTCTGTGTTAATAATTGAGTGATCTTGCCTATGTGTGACAGAATAAGATCTCTGAAGTCTTATCACAGCAGAAGGAAGGCTAAGATCTGACTAAGGCCGAAGAAACAAGAGGATATTCTCTATTTATGAAGCATGTGTGCCAGAGGTTGAACATTTAAAAGACATGCCTGTCATGCGTTTGCTTAAAGGATCTTTTAATATTCCACAAATGGAATAGACATCATTATGAGACACCTGTGACATCTAAAAACAGCAGAAAAGTGTCTGCATTTCATCATATCATCAGTGATTGTTACTCTGGGTCATTTTTACTCTTAGAAGTCTATTTTTATATGTGGCTACAGTTAATGTCATCTTCTTGTAGATGCCGACAAGGTTTTTCCGGAAAGAACTGTGAAGAAATAATTGACTTCTGCAAGCTGCTCAATATTAACTGCCTGAATGAGGGATTGTGTCTCAGCCTAGTTGGAGGATATAATGTAAGTAACCTCATTTTTTGAATGGTTAATTTGTATGCAAATAATCATCCCAACATCCCAACAAAATATCTCCCCATCTTAGTGGCTAATGCACATCTATTAATTTATAATAGTAAATTAGTAATAATTTATAAGTTCTCAGTCTTGCAGTCACATTATAGCATCCTTGATTTATGCTTGTGTCTCAAGGTTTCAGCCATCCTCTTCTATTTCAATATCATCTTTCTGTCACTCCCATCAACAGATCTGCCCTTTGAGTGATGTGTCACAGTTATACACTGTCGATTGATGCAGTCACATCTGTTTTTGTTATGAAGTGCTCTAGAATATGCGCTTCACATGAATTGATTTACTTCAAGTGCAATTTGTTAAACTATCAAAATTGGTTGTTCATATGTGGGGATCTGACACAGTCATGCAAAGTGTTTGCATGTATGAGTATAAATGCTGTTTTGATATAATGGAAAAAATACATTTGAAGCAATGAATAACCTATTATTGATCTTGATTTTTAAATGAAATGAAAAATAACAGAATTCAGGTTTGGAACATGCACGTGAATCAACAGTTATTTTCATTTGAAATTTGAAAATACGAATTTTAATTCTAAATTAAACAGTTTCTTTAATCAGAATATTCAAATATTTATTTTACAAGGTATAAAAAGCACAAAATGAGGCCTGAAAAAATATCTACATTCTCAAAAATGAAGGGAAAAAATAGTTTTTGAGTATGTCAGCATTAACTTTGAAAGATGAAGTGAAAGTTCTCTATTTTATGTTACAGTAAGCTGATAACATTCCGGGAAGCTCAAAATGTGTTCTTGAAGACTTCATGGCTGATATATATACTTTACTTAAAATAACTTGGCGAGGAAAAAAAACAACTCGAGAAAACTGCACAGATACGGACTTGCATTGGAATTTTAAAGCACTCTTTCTCTGCAGAAGTTTCTGCAATGTATATAAACCCTGGTTATTATAAGAGCTCATTTGGTTAGTGTGCAGTTTGGAGACATCTGGTTGTTTAATTTCTAATCACTGTCATCCTTAATTAAAACTTTGACATAGTCCAGAAAACAGGCCACATTTCTTCATTAGCAAATTGGTGAAGAATCTGTTTGTCATCAGCAACATTTTTCTTCTTAAACGTTCCTTTTCCCCTCCTTATAATTCTTGAACTCTAATATGCTAAATAATTGCCTTCTGAGTAATGATTCTTAGAATTGCCAAGGACTTAATTAGCTAAGAACTCAGATTTAAGGATATTTAGTAAAACTTAATTTGTAACCAGCAACATACATAGCATACAACAGCCTTTCATCAAAAGCTTGAATGCATGTTTAACCAAACTATAAGAGTATGTTCATATATGTTTTTTTTATTTAATACACAATTGTAGATGCATTTAGTGTTTTGCTGATAAATTTAATATCAATAATTAATGTTAATTACTAAAACATCTTTTTTCCCCACAGTGTCTCTGTGCACCAGGATGGACGGGGGAGTTTTGTCAGTACTTGGATAACGCATGCTTAGCCTATCCAAACAGATGCTTGAACGGAGCTACTTGCATCAGTATGAGTCAGCCAACTGCACCCCCGCACTATATGTGCACCTGTCTCCCTGGATACACAGGTTAAAAGAAAACTATATCAACAAACTCCAGAATATGTTATCCTGATTTATGTTTGAGTTTGCACAGAGTTTGGCAGCAGAAGCTTTTTAAAGCCACATTCAGATTGTTTTTTTCTACAGTAGGATTGGAGAGGAGAATTATTGTCACGTTTTCATACCATGTCAGAGATTGCATAGAACAAAAAAAATGTTTTCTTAAATATTAGCTATATCCATGGAATTATGAATAGAGGATATAAAATATATCTGCCAGCCACCATATGTGTTATTCTGGCGACATTTTTGTTACATGACACTTAGACTTGAGGATTTCAGGACTGAATTTATAGTCCATCTGAATTTGACTGAATTTGAAGCAAGGAAGCAAACTGGATACAGACTTAGATTTTGAATGAAAGAAAAATTCTTGAAATAATATTTTTCATATTTTAGGTTAATTTCACAGAATCCTCTACTTTACCCAAACCTCTTTAAGATAGACCCGAGCATTGATGTGTAACCAGGGCATTTATATGTTCATATCAATATTTATTTTTAAACATAGTTTGTTGTAAACAATGTGAACATTTAATGGAATTGGTTGACAATTTAGATGCATGTTGTTTTTTTCTGACATTATTGAACTTTCTTATCCGTAGAGAGGAAAATATTCTACCAATCATAGAAAAAAATTGTCATATTTAGTCAATGATGTAATTATGTTTTGTTACAAAATTTGTGTTAGGCCCATCCTTGAAATTGCAGTTCAGTAAATTACTCTTCTTGTCATTCAGCATCCTGTGGGGCACGGCCAGTTCTATTCAAATTCCAACTCACGAATTTGAAAAGAAGCCAGTTGTGAATTTTTCCCTAGCCTGAATGACACAGTTTCATGTCCAACATCTATATCATCTGCTGTAATGTGACTCATGAGTGTGTGTTCCACCGAGACGAGTCTCACTGCCCTGAGGCATCTCTTTACCGTAACTCATCTTTGCACATTGCCCTCCTAACTGGATTATTCTATAATTTGTTTCATCATGCCTGCTAAATGAAGGGCAAATAGAGGTTAGAGAACACTTAATCGGTAAATCTAACTGGGAAAGCAAGATCTTTCATTAGCTTGGCCACCAGCGCATGAGCACAGAATGAACTATTTGCCTAAACAACCCAGAAACAAATAAACAAGCAAGACAAATGATTTACTGGATTTCATCAGTCGTGACGTGTTGATCTCGGTGGCATGCATTGCGGTTCAATGGTTTTGCGCAGGAAAATGTGACGTAGTCTTTTATAGGCACTTTACATGAATTATAGATCATCTACATTTCATGACACCTATAAACCGTAACATATTATGAAGCCGTATTATTTGAGAAATGCCGTCCCTGAGAGATTTCTTTCAGTACCACGCAGCAGATCTCGTATTTTCAGTGGGATAATCGCCAGTGCTTCTGTGTCCTTGTTATCACCTCTCAGTCTCCTTGATGGCTCTATTTCTCATCTTAGCAGATGAAGAAATCCATCTTTCCCCATCCCAATTGTCAGCGACAAGAGGCACCTGACAATTTCTGCCTCTCTGTGAGCTGTATAATGGATTAGAATACTATTAGGAGAAAACATGTCACAGCTCAAACCTCAATGTTTTATTTAGACATCTCGATGATGCTAACGATATCCCCATCGATTAATGACCCCACAGACTTAAAAACGACCGTCCCTGTCCCATTTCTCACCATGGTATTGCCAGAAGGCCAATGTGAAATGTCAAGTGCTTTCATTATGATCTTCCCCGAAAAAGTCAGACGACATGTTGAGGGAAGATAATGTGACTTCTCCCACAGCAGAGAAAAGCGTTGGTGAAGCAGATCTTGCACTGGATAAGACTTTCAATTTTTTTTTTCTACAGCTTGTCTTGCTTTTTCCATGCAAAGATTTGATTCCATGTTATGTTACTTGTTATGTAACTGTGTGGATGAACAGCATTAATAGAGATCTGCCAGTGAGTTGGGAATATGACCTTCAGAACACTTCTTGGTTTGCTGTTGGATACTAACTGCTGTAAATATGAACACAAAAAATCAGAGATTCAGTGTCATATGCCCTAATTAGTAATTTTCAAGAAAAATAAATAAAATAAATTATTTTGTACATGTTATGTTAGCAAAAAACTTTTATATATATATTGAAGAACAAACTATGATCATTTTTTTAAAGATTTTTATTTTGCCTTTTTATTTTGATGGGGTCGACAGGAAGCAAAATTGGTGAGAGAGAGGGGGATGGGATCAGGAAAGGTTCACAAGCCATGACTCGAACTCAGAACTTCCAAAGCGCAACAGCGCTATGTCAGCAAACTGCCCACGAGCCATCGACACTGACAAACTAGGATAATTTAATAAACATAAAAATGAATGTCTTAATACATAAAAACCAAAACAAAATATGGAATATAGTGCATTTTGGAATATAGTGCATTAGTACTTTTTGAAGCTTGACAGCAGTATGAGCCAAAGGTTTCCATGAATAAAGCTATTTTAGAGCTATTTATATACTATTATAGTATGTATTAATGTTTTGAATTTTTTCAGTATTCATTTTAAAATGTGACTTTTTTTTAGCAATTTTATTACATGCTTTTGTAGTTTTTTATGTTGCTAGCTTTATTGATTAGCCTAGTTTTATTTTTATTTCAGTTTTAGTAATCTTACTTATTACATTCATTTAAAAAAATAACCTTTATTTCAATGAACAAAAACAATTTATAATAGTTTTAATTTTAGTTACCAATAATTACCTAGAAATTCATGCAGGTTCAGAATGACATGAGGGTGAGTTGATGCAGGGTTTTTTTTAGGGTGAACTATTTTTTTAGTCTGACATCCTTTTTCCTGTGCCTCCTCACTTCTTTTTCATTGCCTATTTTCCACATAAAAGTTGAGTCACACTTATATACTGTCCCTCTCTGGCATCTCTCAAAGTTCCATATGTTGAATAATTTTGCATACTGTCTGTCTGCATTAACTGTCTGAACTGTGACTCAGTAAATGGCAATCTGACCTGTTGCTAAACGATTTGGCCTCTCTTCTCTGTGACGTGCACCAAACCGTGAGCCATAGGGGGGGAAAGTTTCCAAATTTGCTTCTAAATCCCAAATGTCAAAAGTGAAGTCAATATATTCAGGGGAGACAGAGCGTAAAAGCTTAACTAACACTCCATTCACACCCCTGTCTTCCTGCAGGACGCTACTGTGAGGCTGAAGTAAATGAGTGCGATTCCAGTCCCTGTCAGCACCAGGGAACATGCACTGACTTTGTTGGATACTACAAATGCACCTGTCCTTCAGGTATGAGTTTCTCTTACTCCTGAGAATGAGCTTTTTTTTTTTGACTGTGCCACAAATCCCCACCGTGCCAGCACCAGCGGCTCTGACTGACAGCTGAGCAAATCACTCCCGTTCTCACACTGCCAGAGCTCATTAGTACTGCAGAATTGTGTCAATATTGTGTTATGAAATGCTCTTCCCTTTTGAGGCCACTGCATTGATATGGTTCCCTCCCGTAATTGTTGGTTCTGCTCACTCTTTCTGAGGCATGATTTGCATTCACTGATGCAACCTGATGGCTCACTCTAGAGATTGGCAACTCACTGGCGGGGTTACAAGCATGCTTCTCTGCCAGCTGCTCCCTTCCGCTCGATGAGTAGACGACCCAGAGTCCCAAACGCCCCCTCCATAAACCTGCCCACGCGTGCTCGCCGCTCAGAGAAAGAGATACAAAAGGGAGAATCATCTGAATGACTTCCTCATAAAAGGATTGAAGATGTTTACTCTAAAAAATAAAAAAGCTAGACTGGGCTATTGTGAAATAGTGGACATATTTAAAAAAGATTGGTGTGAATTGGTGGACACAATTTTGCAAAGATTATTGACTCAAAGTATGTGAAATTAAGTTGAATTGAGTGTCAAATTAAAATGTGCAGGCATGGGCAGTCTTTTTTTCATTATTTCTCTCATTCCGAACCTGTAAGACTTTTGTCCTAAGTTATGGATCATATATCATAAAAGCTATTTTTAAAAGAGTGTTGGTAACCAAACAGTTTGAGGCATTTCTCAAAATATATTTTATGTTGCACACAAGATAAAAAAGTATTACAGGTTTGGAACAACAAGAGGGAGAGAAAATGATGACAGAATATTTTTTGTGTTTAATGGTATTATAAATATTTTTTTCCCTTTTTAATTGGAACAGGAGGCATTCCAGATTGTTTCTGTTTTTTTATTATTTAATTGAATTATTACTTAGGTTGGTGTTGTTGTAAACAAAAGATTGCAAAATATTTAAAAAAAAAAAAAACAACAGCTGGATGAAGCACAGAAGAGTAGGGTCTCATATAGGGAATAGGGGTCTCAATGTTTTTTTTTAAAGTTGGGTTGTTTTTAACTGAATGTGTAAATAGACCAAGAAATAAAAATATTTGACAGCAGCATCATTTTTTTTTTAAAGCTATGGAATTATAAGTGTAGTCATATTAAAACTGTCTAAAAGCCTGTTTAAAAATATTAAAGCCAAAAAAGGACAAAAATCTACATAAATTCACCAGTTGACCTCTCTAATCGACTGTAGTCAACCATCCTGACCCATCCTTGATTTCCATAAGTGTGATTTTCCTGCTTAAACCTTTATGTGAATGAATTTTGAAATGATTTTCATTATGTAAACCAAATGCAAGCAAGCCAGATTTTTTTCTGTCTCTAAAAGCCCTTGACCAAACTAGCCTGGCCTCTTTCTGACCTTTACAATTTTGTTCTTTTCACTTGGGCTGGCTGGCTTTGGGGCTTTGAATAAGCTTTCAAAAATTGATTGCCTTTTTCTTTTACTTTCTTTTTTTCCAAGAAACAAAGAAGAAAAAAAAAGAAAGAAATTTGATTTCCAGCTTCCTTCATGTTCATTGATTGACCTTATTGATTGAGGCACAATGACATGAGGAGCATATGCAGTGCGTTCTCAAAGGCATTAACAAGAGTGAAGGCGTTTCAGTCTTGTTTAATCTTTTAAATTCTGGTTTTGCACAAGGTTCTTTTAGTTCCCAATCAAGGAAGCAGGGATGCTGAAGTGCAAGTGATTCTTCAGATAGGTTTGTGTTTCTTACCTCCCTTTCCAGGATACACTGGGGTTGACTGTGAGGTTGACGTAAACGCCTGCACACTTCCAAATGTCACCTGTCCCCCTGGAACGTTCTGTGTGGATTTGCCAGGTGACCAGCTCCATATATGTCACACTCAGTGCCCTCACTATCTACAGGTAGGTCAGAAGGGTTCAGCCGCCACTAGCCCAACATAATCCAAATCACTTTCATTGTAATGTGTTCAAGTGTAAATTAGCATATCTGTGCATTAACACCATGGCTACAATAACACTAACAAAAGTAATAAGTACATTTATTTACAAAATAGATATCAACTGTAGTAACAATAAACTCAATCATACTTGTGTAAATACTCACAATGTTATATTTTTTTTCTGCAAAACAAGATGGCTGCTGATCAGAAAATTCTCAAATCAAAGCTTAAATGACTTTGTTGATCAGTTGTGATGTGGCTTCCATGGAATGCAACATGATTTGATTTGATTGATTTGAAGCAAATCATTCATATTATACCAACAAAGCGTAATTTTACTTCCAGTCAACTAAACTTATTCACATTAGGCCAATGACAAGACAGAAAAATAAAATTGAGTCAGATCAAGTATAAACAGTTCTTTAGAGTAATGTCAAGGCATATGCATTAGGCATATTTTTCAGTGCATGAACTCATTCAAAATGCATACACCACCCTCTCCCACTTTCCACTTGAAAAGAGCAGGTTAAAAATGTTATGTTCTTAGCACGCTATATTCTTTTGAAGATGTGAAGCTTGCAGGCTTTGTCACTGAACTGTATCACCAATGGCAAATTGCATATCTCTTTTGAACATGCTTGATCATTCGGATTTGTTTTACTTGTGTTGATAATCACCACTAACGTAAATGGCAATTAAAATGCATTAGCTTGCCTTCATTAACCAGCATGTTTTATTTAACACTGGGACCAAGCACGTCTGTTTACAAAAGACCAGAATTACCTTTACACACATATTTAAATGAAGGATTGTTCTGGAATAATGGTTGATTTTCACTTTGACAGCCATGTGCCAATGGAGGACATTGTGTTCTTAACAACATCACCAGTTACAGTTGTGTTTGTGCACCTGGATGGACTGGGCCGACCTGCTTGGTCAACATAAATGAGTGTGTCCAGCACAGGTGTCAGAACAGAGCCACCTGCGTGGATGAAGTTGGTGGATACAGGTGAGTCTGGGTGAATTCATTTATTTATTTATTTTTCAGATCTCTTTACGCAAGGTTTATTTAGAGTACAGCAAATGCTGTGCTTAGAAATTAAGTGGATTCAAATATTATATTTTTATATACTGTATATATATTTATATATACAAAGATAATTATAAACAAATTAAAAGCATTTCAAGTGTCATTATAAATATTAGCATGAACTCAAATGCAAATAAAATAAATGAATAAATAAATGAAAATTCTGTAATTATTTACTCATGTTGGTAATTATTTATCCTCTTGTTGTCCCAAATCTGTATGCATTGTTTCTCTGCTGAACGAAAGCTAAACAGATTCATTTTTTTCCATACACAAACAGTTTATAGTGGCCATGATCTGTCAAGCTCTATAAATGACACAAATAGACACCCTAAAAGTAGTTCATATGACTCTGTTTCAGGTCTTCTGAAGCCTTATACTGTTGCTTAAGTCTGATAGCTTTGTGATATGAACAGGGTAAAATGTAGTCATTATTCGATGATAACCCTCACCTATGCTGTTGCTCTCAAATAAATATGGCAACTGCTGCTGGTTGAATGTCAATAGAATCAAACATTGATTTTTCTTGCAACCAAATGTCATTGCAACAAAATACTGCCATAGGCCATAAATTTGATTTCTAATCTGAGGTGGGGGTAATAATATTACATTTATTTTATTTTATTTTGCACAAAACTGGCGTATTGTTTTAAAATTAAGTTGTGTGGGCAACTTTTATTGTTCTTTTATAGTGCCTTTTGGATTTGACAGCCCAAGCTCACTGTGTATGGAAAATATCAGTATAAAGATTTTTTTTTTAAATAATAATAAAAAAAATAAAAAAATTGTTTCATAGATACAATAAAAGCATAGGGATTTGGAACGACATACTGGGTGGGAGGAAAACTAAATTTTTATTCCCTTAAAATTAGCATGATGTTGTCCTATTGTAGTTCTTTCTCTCTTCTTCTTTTTTTTCAAAAATGAGTGATTTAGATGGATTTATCCTTTCAAACAGGGTGCCTCTCTCAGTATAAAATTAAAATTGATATTCTGTTCAGGTTCAGTTGCTGTTTACTGTCTCATTCTAGAATTAAACCACCCATAGCTGCTAAAACAAATAGCATGTTCCTGTGATAGAAAGCAAAGCAAATTACATTGTCCTCCCCCATGACTCAGCCATTTATTTTCATACCGTGTCCGGCTGTTTTGTTCACGATTCCATTAAGAGATACTGTTTTATGCATTCCAAGTTGCCTTTGCGGTCACGGATATACTGGAGTCCACTGCAAACTTGACATTGACTTCTGCTCTGGGCACCAGTGTTCAGAACACGCCGTCTGTCTGGACCAACAGCACAACTACACCTGTCACTGCATGCTGGGATATGAGGGAACGTTCTGTGAGCTTGAGACAGATGAATGCAAAAGTGCACCATGCACCAACAGTGCTACTTGCATTGATTTGGTGGCAGGTTACCAATGCCTGTGTGCTCCAGGATTTAAGGGTAAGCTAAATGTTTTACTCAGTGATACTACTGAGGCAGGAAACCATCTCTGGGCTTTTGACAGCCATTGACTTTCAAAATCTAACATTGTTGTATTCCTCAAGATTAAAAAGAAAATGTGGTCATTTAGCCTAATTGTGATCCATTGTTAAAAATTATTAAAATCTTTATAATTCATTTATTTTTTAAATATTTGTATGAACTTTATTCAGGCTTCTTTCTAATATCTAATGGCCACTTATTAATTATCAATAAAAGCAATGCTTAAAATCTAACATTGTTGTATTCCTCAAGATTAAAAAGAAAATGTGGTCATTTAGCCTAATTGTGATCCATTGTTAAAAATTATTAAAATTAAAATCTTTATAATTCATTTTTTTTTTATATATTTGTATGAACTTTATTCAGGCTTCTTTCTAATATGTAATGGCCACTTATTAATTATCAATAAAAGCAATGCTTATGATTTTTTTCTAATTGAATACCTTGTTTTACTTGGAAATATGTTACATTACGGAAGTAAAACATGCTGCAAATAGTTATTTATATTGACTTCAAAAAATTATCACAGAAGTATAGCATGATGTGATACAGGCATCTTGTTATCTATTTGTCTGTGTTAATGTCCATCATGCAGGTCGAACATGCTCCGAGAATATGAATGAGTGCTGGTCCAGACCCTGCCTTAATGGGGGCACCTGCATTGATCTGGGCAATGACTACATTTGTATCTGTCTACTCGGTAAGTAAAGTCCAGCACTCTGTTCCAAAACAGCAGATACATCCTGAGCCGAAAGCAGCTGTGCTACACCATGTATGATTTAAAGAACTTAATATATAGTAAGAATTATGTTGAAAAATGTCATTGTTCTTGGGAAGGAGCCACGGGTCCATATAGGTAATTATTCCCCAGGAACCATTTAGACTTTAGTGAAGATCTTATCTCCACAGCTCACATGCATCTGTAGATTTGAAACGTTATTGGGTCCCAAGAAACATGTCTTGTGTGACTCATACTCCCTGTTTCCTAGATAATCTACCAGCCCAAGGGGAAGAGAATCCATCAGTGTAAATTTTCTAGTGTTTATTAAAACGGCCTCTCTTTAATTCTCTTAAACATGATGGTGACAGAAAACAGACCTCCATCTTGTCAGGACAGGTCTCATTAGAGGGCACGATACTTACGGGAGATGGTGTGGTGTTGGAGGCCTTGATCAGGTTAGAACCTTAAAAATGCATTTAGATTTCGGAATTCAACATTCAAGATTGAATCTCAAAATAATAAGTGATGGGAAGCCATTTTCAAGGTCCTGTTCTCAGGAAACAGTGCCTGAAAATCTCAGCATTTCATTTTAAAGGGTTACTGTTGATCTTTCGAGAAATCGTATTTTGCCACCTTAGGCCTAGGCCTAGGCATTATATTATATTATATTATATTCCGGAAATGTTGGGATGTTTTTTAAATTAGAATAAAATGAAAACTAAAAGACTTTCAAATCACATGAGCCAAAATTTTATTCACAATAGAACATAGAGAACATAACAAATGTTTAAACAGAGAAATTTTACACTTGTATCCACTAAATGAGCTCATTTCAAATTTGATGCCTGCTACAGGTCTCAAAAAAGTTGGCACGGGGGCAACAAAGGGCTGAAAAAGCAAGAAATTTTGAAAAGATTCAGCTGGGAGAACATCTAGCAACTAATTAAGTTAATTGACATCAGGCCTGTAACATGATTAGCTATAAAAGGGATGTCTTAGAAAGGCAGAGTCTCTCAGAGGTAAAGATGGGCAGATGCTCTCCAATCTGTGAAAGAGTGCATGAAAAGATTGTGGAATACGTCAAATTGCAAAGGCTTTGCAAATCTCATCATCTACAGTGCATAACATCATCAAAAGATTCAGAGAAACTGGAGAAATCTCTGTGCGTAAGGGACAAGGCTGAAGACCTTTGTTGGATGCCCGTGGTCTTCGGGCCCTCAGGCGACACTGCATCACTCATCGGCATGATTCTGTCATTGACATTACTAAATGGGCCCAAGAATACTTCCAGAAACCACTGTCGGTAAACACAATCCGCGTGCCATCTGCAGATGCCAACTAAAGCTCTATCATGCAAAAAGGAAGCCATATGTGAACATGGTCCAGAAGCGCCGTCGTGTCCTGTGGGCCAAGGCTCATTTAAAATGGACTGTTTCAAAATGGAAAAGTGTTCTATGGTCAGACGAGTCCAAATTTGACATTCTTGTTGGAAATCACGGACGCCGTGTCTTCCGGGTTAAAGAGGAGGGAGACCTTCCAGCGTGTCATCAGCGTTCAGTTCAAAAGCCAGCATCTCTGATGATATGGGGTGGATAAGTGCATACGGTATGGGCAGCTTGCATGTTTTGGAAGGCACTATGAATGCTGAAAGGTATATAAAGGTTTTAGAGCAACATATGCTCCCCTCCAGGCGACGTCTATTTCAGCAGGACAATGCAAAACCACATACTGCAGCTATTACAACAGCATGGCTTCGTAGTAGAAGAGTCCGGGTGCTGAATTGGCCTGCCTGCAGTTTTTATTTTATTCAAATTTAAAAAACATCCCAACATTTCTGGATTTATATTATTGGTTAACATTTCATTTTATTTTAATATTTACTAAGTGCGACACATATCATATTATATGAGCGTAGAATATGATGTACATTGCCTGAAATGTGTATTTTTTTATATTAGCAGTAGGTCATGGGATAGAAATCACACTGTTTCCGGAGAATATGCCAGAACTTAATATAACACAATTCACTGTAAAATTTTTAGGAGTGCCATGACAAAGAACAATGAATTTCAAAACAGTGCTGCTCAATGTGATTTTGTAAAAACTTTAACATAAATGCAGATTATAAAATGTGCCATGCTCTCAATCATGCACATTTTTCATCTCAGTCCTGTCTACTGGGCCGTTGATGTGCAACAGGTTGGGTGAACTGAGTGGGCTTCCTGGCAAGAATGGAGCTGGTTTTAGTCTCTGCATCCTCCTACAAAGCTGACAAGTATGCATATTGTGTTTGAATCATAGCCCTCTGGAAAATAAATGGATATAAGCTGCCACCACACTGTGGATACGAATGATATCTAGACAAGGGGTAGTCATGAGAGTATGGTGATTTGATGACGTTATTTGATGTTAAGGGTTACTCACAGTACCAAGAACAACTTCAGATGCACATAATGGCAGATTATATTCCAACCAACATTTTCTGTAAGGACTCACGAGGATCGTGTTCATGATACTACAGTGTGATCATACCAAAGCGTCGTTTGCATGATTTTCTGAATCATTACTCTCAGCGTTTTCCCATGCATTAGTGAATAGCTGGCATTATTATCATCTTGTTCTTGAATGCACTACATATAAAACATTGAATAACCGCCTGCTAGCTGGATGTGTTCCGTTTTCTTCTTTCTGTTAAGCCTATTTGTGATTTCATTGTATAAGTTTATAGCTTTATATATGGAAATATTCATGTTCATATAATTTTTGTGTGTCTCTTCTCTGAGTGCAGTGTGACATTTTATTACTGACATCCTCTGTGAACTGCAATGTCAGGTCTTTCATTTAATTATTTCACATCTATATTCTCTTGGCATGTCGGCTCGCCCCTGAGAGCGAACGTGTTCTCATTACCCTCACGGTTCAGAAGACCAATAAATACAAATACTTGTTCTTATAATCCTTCAGCAGACCTGTATGTGTATGGAGCTATGCATGTAATTATATTTTAATGGGCTTTGTCATCCAGTGTGGTTTAAAATGTGGGTCTTTCAGAATACTAGCTTGATAGGTGAGTTGTTTGTAGACTATATACTGAATTATTTTGCAAACCGCATTTCAAATCATGTGTCTTTCTTATATTGTAGTTAAATACCAAGGAAGTTCATCTTAAAGGTACAGAATGTAGCGATGTGTAAAAATGCATAATGTGAGTATTTTTTTTGCTTTATTTTTCCATCAAAAAAAGTATAAATATTACCTTTACGGGAACAACAATCTGACTCTGAGACACTACCATCAATTACACCCATCATGGTACACCCAATTGCCCCTTTAACATCAGTCTGAAATGTTTGTTTTTTGATGAACTTTCTATTCATCAAAGTAATATATCAAGGTGTTCACACAAATAATAAATTGTTTTCAACCTTGATAGTAATAAGAAATGTTTCTTTAGCAGCAAATCAGCATATTAGGATCATTTCTGAAGGATGTGACACTGAAGACTGAAGTCAAAAATTGTACTGTTTTATATATACTGTATATTATTATAACTATATAAATAATATATAATACATATATATTGTTTCAGCTTTTTAATCAAATAAATGCAGTTTTGTTGAGCAGAAGAGACTTTTTTTAAAAACATTAAGAAGTCTTACATACTTCAAACTGTTGAACTGTAATATATATTTTTAATAAAAAGACAGTTTTAGTACCCACTCCTGAGTGTCCTTACTCTCAAGTAGAATTGCAAAGTCTACATGAATCATTTTTATTTTTCAATGAAGCTGACAAACCTACCAATTCATGTTTAAACTTACCAGCAATACTTGTGAGAGGAGATTCTAGGAAAGTGTGGTCGATAAACTTGCATGCCCCTGCCGCTGTGCACAATCAGCAGGTATGCATGAAATGTGCATTATTCTTTTTTTTTTTTTTTTTTTTTTTTGGAATGAAACACTATTGAGTATGAGTACATGGGCACAGTATACTTGCATGCCTAGAACTAACTTTTAGTTTTCTAAATGTCTTTAGTACTCATAATGTGGAAGAAGCTGATGGAGACTGCAGTCATGAGCTATTCGAAGAGAAGACACTAGTGGAGGTGATTTATTGTGGGATTTGGTTGTGCATGTGTTCAGAATATAATTTTTTCAAAAGCGAAAATCTAAATTTGCTTATATTTTAAAGCTGCAACAGAACAGGTGGTGGGCTGCAAATGACCCGTGGGCTGTAGTTTGGACACCCTTGAGCTAGGCTTTTCGAAAAAAAAAAAAAAAAGTAGGTATTTTTTGAGTGTGTCGTGGTACTTGGGTGCTTTGTGGGAGTGAGAATAGCTCGCAGTCCTGGAATGTGTCAGAAATCCCATTTGGAAAAGGCAGCACTGTATGTGTGACATTCCTTCATGCTACATTAACTTCTCGGTGAATTGCACGCACAATTGGTTGTTAAATACCGCTTACGTGGTTTGGCAGAAGTACTGGCTGTCCATTAATGACTCTTTTCCAAACATGTGGCAGTTGAAGAGATTGTTAGGTTGATTTATGCTTTCGCACGCTTAGGATTTATAATGATTTTCAGAACACTGACAGTGGGTCTTGTACCTGTGATGGTGCTTGTCTTTTCTGATCTAATCCAACTTCACTTCAGATGAGTCATGAGTAAGGATTTGCGTAGGAGAAACCCAAGCTAGATCATCAGCACAGAAGGGTACATTTTATCTGGGGTGTTTCTGTCAGACCCTCAAGGTGTGTTTAGTCTCCCATTTCCTCCCCTTTGATAACGATTGGATGCATTCGAACATAATAAGATGGCCAATGTGTTGGAGCTGAATTTAAGATATGGACACTCATTGCCAGGGGAGGTTATTAAGACTGTAATTTGTTTAATTATTGGCACCATGCATCAGTTGGCCTCGTTTCCAGCAGGTATTGATCAAATATTAGTTACTGCATGTTGGTGTGTTTTATTTATAACAAAGGTTATCGACATACTCGTCTATCAGCTGCGTGTGGACAGTGTATCTGCACCAGCAGACAAATGTGATATAGATCAGCACAACAGGGCTTTATGTGCAGATTCAGTCTATTAGCATACAAGCCAGCAGGTAGTCTGCCAGAGGAATCGATGGCTTCATAAATCTGAGTCAGAAAGGGCGTCTTCTGCACACAAAACATATAAAAGCCATTAACATCCTCTGGAAATGTGCCGTTTTACAGCTCTGCTAACAAGCTTTAAGAAATCTGTCAAAGTGCTGCCTAAAATGGGAGAAGTGTAATATTTTTCAGTTAGGCATTGCTTTAGAAAAAAAAGTGAAATGCATCTCTGGGAGTCTTAATCTGTCCTGATTTCAGGCTTCTGAGGGAAGGTTTGCTCAAGGGACCTGGACCTTGCTGAACTACAGCCGAGCCAGAAACACAATGAAATGTGGAGAAGCAGAGAATAGAAAGAATATCACCTGCGTATGTGAGGAAGGTCAGTTTAGATGTTCAGAACAATACTTTGTCATGATTCTATTCTATCTATTCTATTCTATTCTATTAGCGTGTTATTATTATATTATATTACACTACCATTTGGAAGTTTGGGTTCGGAAAGATTTTTACAGTAAAAGCAGTCATATTTTGATAATCATTTTCTATTTTAATATTTTAAATGTAATATTTTTTGTGACGCAAAGCTGAAATTTCAGCAGTCATTACTCCAGTCGTCAGTATCTTATGATCCTTCAGAAATCATTCCATATGCTGATTTGGTACACAAGAAACATTTCTTCTTATCAGTGATGAAAACAGTTTTTGTGGCTTAAGTGAAACTTTTTTTTCTTGATTCTTTGAATAGAAAATTCTAAAGGACAGCACTTATTTAAAATAAAAATCTTTCATAACAATGTAACTTTCACTTTTAATCAATTTAATGCATCCTTGCTAAATAAAAGTTAATTTAAATATAAATTGCATTATACTGTATTACTCATTGCATATTTGTTGAAAAATCCCTTAAACAACAATCATTTTAAACATTCCGTTCATTTTGGTAGATGAGTAAAGCATTGACTTGACATTACAAAAAGTCGGTTTAGAAGTCGTTTCTTTTTTTCATATCATTGAACATCATTGACTTTCAGTTGACAGCAAGTCATTTTGTAATAGAGTTTGTCAGTCTGTCTGAGGCAGATTAGGGGCTGTTCACACAGGAGGCACTTTTGCATTCTGTCTGCACTTTTTTATTTATTTTGTTGGTCTGTGCGTGCATGTGTGAGAGATTGAATTCTTTGGACACTCGGTCTAGCCGTTTTTGTACCTGGTACATTTAAATTACATACGCTCTGTGAATAGAGCACAGTAGTTGGGTTCCAGAATTATTTTTTCAAAAACCATTTTGTGGTAGCAAACCTTTCAACACCGATTTACATTTTGTAGTGACAAATTTCAACTTTACAACTTAAAAAAAAAATCATGTTTAATTTCACTTTGGGGTACTTATATGCACCCTTTAAGGAGAGATAAGTTACCAAGATGTACATCCGATGGTACTGTCCCAATTTTGTACTTAAAGAATATCAAAGATAGTGAACAAGACTGTGAACTTAACATTTTTAAAGCTAAAAGTAAACAAATCTGAAAAAAGGCAAAATATGTAATAATTTAAATCATCTCTAAGCTGGTTTGTTGAAGGCTTGGAACTCTTCATGAATTTTTAAAAAGCTTATGGGGAAAATAAATAGGGTAAAATACTTCCAGTGCTAAGGTACTAAAAAATGAAACCTTCACGGTTGCGCTCTGTACGCTGCGTTCTTGGTATGAATGTTCTTATACAGTAAATGCCATTTTACCAGATAGGAAATTATTAGAAGCTGTTGTCAGAATCTCCCAACCTCCTTTATATTAATGGCAAAAGTTTCAAACACATTATATCTCTTGACTGTCTGAGCTGCCTGCACCACAGTGGTGTTTTCTACAAGTGCCAGAGATTAAAGAGCTGAGCTACCTTGCATCATTATTCTACACAGCAAGTGAGGATTTCATTTGTGGCTGATGATTTTACAACGTTTAATACCACTATATCAGTAAGCACATCTTCATTAGTCTACCTCCACTTATTCCTGACATGTCTAAATGAGAGATTGCCAGTGATGTCCTATGCAAATGAGAAGCTCATACACACTTGTTCAAGGACGACTTTCATAGATGTTTCTTGCCATGGTGATGTTTTAGCGGAAGACATAAATGCATGACATTTGCAGAAATTACATCACTTTAAATTATTTTACATTGCATGATTGGTTCATTTTAAGACAACTTAAAGACCGTGAGGATTTGAAATTACTGGCTTCATATTATATCAGCTGAAGGCTGTTTGCCTCAAATTTTGATGGTGTGTGAATAGAGCCAGAGACAGTATGAGGGGGAGTAGACGGACCGCTTGAGGGAAAATGAATGGGAGAAATCGTAATTCTTAACATGGCAGCTGTAGGAATGGGAGTCGTGAGCAGTGTTATTTTAATATTATTGATATACTGTTATAGTTCTTATTGCATTTTAAATTAGCTTTTTCATTTTCCATTTTTATTTTTTTTTTTTTTTTTTTTGTAATTTTGTTGTATGGTTTTATTCCTTTTTTATATTACTATTTAGCTTTAGTTTATTTTCATTTTAGTTTTAGTTTTATTTTACTAACTTTCAGTTAGTAATTTTAGTGTTTAAACATATTTTAGTTCCTCGGGCAACATTTTTAATTTTTTTAAAAAGATTTTATTGTTGATTTGACATGAAATGTAATTGATTGAAATGTAATCTTTGACAAACAGGATTTTAGGTGTTCAAGTATGTAGTAGGAGCATAGAAAAGTTACCCACAACCAGGATGGCCACCGAGTTGGCTATTTTGCCTCAAAGGGATAGTTCACCCAAAAATTAAAATTCTGTCATTAATTACTCACCTTCATGTCGTTCCAAACCTGTAAGATCTTCGTTCACAAATTAAGATATTTTTGATGAATTCCGAGAGCTCTCTGACCTTCCCATAGACAGCAAGCATCCTATTTGTGCGCAAAGAAAACAAAAATAATGACTTTATTCAACAATTCGTCTCCTCTGCGTCACCCTATAGCACCATTTTGGAGAGTATCACATACATAAACAACATATGCAACTTATGTACGCGGATACGTTGTTTACGTTCAGATCAAAGCGTAAACAATTTATCCGCGTACATACGTTGTAGTCGTTATTTTTGTTTTCTCTGCGCACAAAAAGTATTCTCATAGCTTCGTAAAATTACTGTTGAACCACTGATGTCACATGGATTATTTTAACAATGTCCTACTACATTTCTGAGCCTTGATCGTGTAAGGATCCTTGCTGTCTATGGGAGGGTCAGAGAGCTCTCGGAATTCATCAAAAATATCTTACTTTGTGTTCCGAAGATGAAACGAAGGTCTTACAGGTTTGGAGCGACATGAGGGTGAGTAATTAATGACAGAATTTTAATTTTTGGGTAAACTATTCCTTTAAAAGGACTTTGATAGAGCATCTTAAATCAGTTGTATTGTCCTTTCCCTACATTAAATCAGATGGCTTTCCAGAGAAACCATCTACCCTCATCTGCAAAAGCGAAATCTTGAGGGTGAACCTTCTTACACAATGTGTATCTAAAACACACTGACAATAATGAAGGGTCCCTCTGGCTGTTCAGTAATCCCTCATATTGCTTCCAGAGCCGCGGTGACAGCGTTGTTAGGTTGCTCAGTCATGACAGATCTCTAGGTGGAACTGACAAAGTCCTCCCTTTATAACATGCTGGGTCTCCTGCAGAGCTCTAATGGGATCACATTTCTTCATGGTTAAAGAAGATACAGGAAGGTTTTTAACCATGAGCACTCTCTGTCTGACTTGCTAATGGTTGTTGCTATGGGCTTCCGAGGCAGAGCGCGCCATTATGGTTGTGCTAGTTACCAAGTGTGTTACATTTGGTTTAATGCTATTGTTTATTTACTTGCAGCTAGCAATAGTGACAACTTTCTGTGTAGCACACCACTCTTGTTTTTGTTGCGAAAAACCAACAAATGTGTAAATCTATTGAAAATTATATTGTTTTATATTGTTTATATTATTTTTGTTTATAATTTCAGTTAAAGTTTTTCATATATACACATATGCTGTATTTATTTAATCAAATATACAGTAATCTATTATCTATTTTTATGTTTTATAATGTAATTTATTCCTTGGCAAAGCTATATTTTCAGCATCCATTTCCCTTTCAGAAATCATTCAAATATGCTCATTTCGGGCAAAAAAAAAAAGCAGAAAAAAAAACTTTTAAACTATAGTGTTTTTCGTTTATTTTGATGCATTAAAAATTATTCATGATTTATCTAATTAATATTCATGTGTTAAACCTTTGCCATTTTGTGACCTGTCCAGCCCCCTAAATTGTCCGCACCATTTTTTTTTTAACAAAGTGACGCTTATGGACTTACAATTTGTTTGATTAGCAGTCCTGTTAATGCCATTTTCTCATCCAGACATGGATGGATGAAAATACAAAATGTGAAAAGGTAGCCTAATCTACTGAATAGCACAAATATCCTGATAAGAGTCACTGTGTGATAGATTTTAGATGGCCATTGTTTGTATCTGTGTATGGGGTCCGATCTGAATGCATGTGTATCAGTGTGAAGATGATTTTGCTTTGATCTTGGCTGTGCCTGGATTTGTCACTGGCTTGCTTAATGCAATAAATCAGAGAGGCAATGACTGCCTCTTATTAAACATGATTAAATGATCCAGTGGGTTGAGTCCGTGTGTGCCCGCGGAGCTTTCAGAATCAATAACAACCCTGTAAAGCTTCTTTTGAGTGGAAAACAAAGTCCTACAAATCCTAATTGCCTGTGGGATTAAACTAACCAAGGGGACTGTAGTAATGACTCTGTTCTGCTGTGCACGCTTTGGCAGCCATCTCTGTGAGATAAATCAAAAGAGATATAAATCAGATTCTGCTAGAACATAACTGTGTGGAGAGCACAATATGTACAGGTGACTCTTAATGTGATGTCCAATGCAATGCATTTCTCTTTTTTTCTTTCTTTTTTGTGCTCTGATGAGATGCAGTGCCTGGTCCGTAAAATCAATTAAAACTAGCCCCATTTTACATTTGGATGTTATGGTGCAGATCCAGTTGTGTCATAAAAGTGCTGTTGAAGTGAAGACGATTAAACATTTAATTTGCACAATGAGTCATTTGCACAATTGCACTGCCACATTTCTCTTGTCACATAATGCTGACTGAATGAAGCCCTCTGCCAGTCAAATTATTATAAGGGTGCTTATGATCCACAGAAATGTAATCAAACTAGTTTGATTTATTGTTAGTTGAATCCATGTGGAGATACTATTGTTGCCTCTTGAAAATTGAAACAAATTGGCAACTACTTGCAAGGAATCTCATGTGTGAGGTTATGAGGATGAAACTTCCTTTTTCAGTAATCTAGGACAGTATTCAACATTACTGATTCAAGTGTGTGATTTCTGTGCCTCTAGAAGCACCAAACAAAAATAATGCAAACTAATGACTGTTTTAGGTTTCCAGAAACACTCTCACTGTCTTTCATTGGTCAGACAAGGAGATAGTCCCACCCCACACTCAAGGCATTGGTTGAGCAAGCTATGTCAGGCTGGTTGTGAATGGTCGAGCAAGCAATGTTTTGATAGAACCTAAAACACTAAAAACCAAGCATATTAAGGTGAGATAGAAATATCTTAACAACAGAAGAAATTACAAACATCACCACCTGTAAGTATTTGTGCAAACCTGTGCTAATCCATTTAGATTTAGTCATTTAATTGCATTCTCATTCTTTTATTTATTTAGTTCATTAGGTATGTGTTTTTGTTTTGTTTTGCCGCCTGATTGAATCTGAATGCGCCCAAAAATCAATAATGGTGATTAATCGGATTGTTACCATGGCAGCAGCCACATATCCAAGCAGCGTCTCGGGTTTGATAACGTCGTCCTGCTTGTTAAACCAACTAAATTACCCCAAGTCATTTATATCATTAAGTTGAGGGGGGAAATAAATCCTTACAATTTGCCAATCATTTCTTGGCTCAGTCAATGCCCTACCTGTGAGACACATTGCTGATTAAACCTTGATTGCGGGCGAGGACTGCTATGCATTATTAATGAAGTCAGGATAATTGTCAGATTTTATGACATGGGGAGAGGTAGAAATTGGTTCCATGGTCAGTTTGAGGAATGATGAGAATTTGCCCACACCGATGGTGCTGATGGCCCAGCATTAGTCACGGGCCTCCTGCAGCCTTAGCCTGTGACAGAGCTAATGACAGTCATTTTGTAGTGTGACCATGCGCTGGAAAGCATTTATGGCGGCATAAAATGTCAGAAAATTTGAGTCCTGCACTTTTCTGCATTTCACGCCATTTAGCGTTTCTATCTTTTTATATATAAGCTATGTGCAGATTAAAGTGTGTTTAATGAAAACACTTTAATCAGCTGTTTCAGATGTACGTTCCTTATATGCTAATTTTCCTGGTGCTTTAAATGTAGAACAAATATCCTTTCTCTTTTGTCCATTTGGTCATTTCACTCAACAAGCTTGGAGATGGTTCTGTCCTTAACCAATTGAGGTAATACGTTTAAGGCAATTGTCCCAATTAATTCCTAATTTAATGAATATCCACAATTTCAACCAATATTTTAATGTATTGTGTGTGTGTGTGTGTGTGTGTGTGTGTATACACTACACATTCAAATAAGCTAACATCAGATGTAAGCTTAGTTGTGTACATTGGAAAAAAATGTAACTCAGAAATTGCTAGTATATTTCACAAACATTTACAAGGAAATGGCAAGTTACACATTGAATTAAATGTGAAATTTTAATAATATTTCTTGTTTTCTAATAAAACATAACCTTTTGTTTTATGACGTCAGAATTTTTTTTTCAAAGTGTAGATGTGTACTGAGTGAGTGCACATTTTTTATGAAGGGCATAATAATTAGTGCAAGTATTTTATTTTTGTAAATGGTAATGAATGATTTTGCAAAGCTATATTATATTAAATGCTGTATTTTAAAGGTGGAATGTACGGAACAGCTTATAGACAGTAAGTATAAAGTTAATCACACATTTCACTGTTTGCTTTATAAAAAACTTTTTTGGGGGGGGTTACATACCATGTAGAAGTGATAGTAATGAATAATTTTCAATTCAATTCATTTTGAATTCAGATGTAGTTATTGGTTCTACACGAAAACTGTTTTTGTTAAATTCAGTTGTTTTTTTGTTTTTTTTAAACGTGTGACATGTCATAATAAAGAATGCCTTCCTAGTTGCTACCTATGAATATAACTTTAAATTACGCCATTTTGCAAACTTTGACCACACATGTTCTCTCCGGTCTCCAGCCATTCAAGACACACCAGTAACCCTGAATGTGAAAATATACATTTTTAATTGGCTAAAAAATTTGCCACTCTCATTAAACTTAAAAGACACTCAATTTAGTGACACATGGGACATTTTGCATGTGATGTAGAAATCACTCAAAACACCTTTTAAGATGTTCCACTTCGATTATGTTGCTGCTTTCAAGGTGGCTTCCAGTGTAGACAGCGAGGCTGCTCAGTAGGTATTGGTACTGAGCCAGCATGTCTTAGTTTTGCCTCCATTTAGCTGCAAGCATTTCTGATGTTTGGCACTGATGTTGAGAGAGTCTAGTTGCATCCAAATTTGCTTCGTGGGGTTGAGGTCAGGGCATCCACAGCCATCCAACAAACTATTTCTAAATTAACCTCTTTTTCTGCACTATGGGCAACATCTATCTCAAAAAGCAACTAGAAAGCTTAGAACCATGTAGTATGTGTCACTTTTTTGGCATGTATTTCTCTATGTAAAGCTTAGGGGAATTGCCTTAACAATGAAAAAGTATTATTTCTCCTTCTCCAAACTGTACAGCTGGTACTATGCTTTCGGGCAGGTAGAGTTCTCCTGGCAAATCCAGATTCATCCTTCAGGCTGGCAGATGGTGATGAGTGATCCATCACTCCAGAGAATGGATTTTAACTGCTCAAGAGTCCAGTAATGGTGAGCTTCACACTTCTGCAGCCCACACATGAGCTGGTTTGTGGCTGCACAGCTGTTGAAACCCATTTCATAAAGTTTCCTGCGAACAGTTGTTGAGCTGATTTTGCTTCCAAGAGCTTATCATTGAATGTTAAAATTTTTTGCGCTCATACATGCTTCAGTATTCAGAGAATCATGCATGTTTGGTGTGGTGTACCACTCTATGGGTGTTATTCTTGAACATTTCTTAATTGCAATAACACCTCCAGTTAACCAGAACAGTGCAGGAATGTGGCTGTTTTCAATTTATGACTGATATGACCAATGACTGCATTTATGTCAACAATGAAAGGGTCTAGAATAGCTAAATGTGCTAATTAAAAAGGGTTCGCTTCTACTTCTGCTCATGTAGTGCATCAGCAGGGTGTGTGGTTAACCGAAAGCTGATATATTTACTTCATGTCATTCAAATGTAAGTTCTGAGGGCACCTACTGTGAAGTGAAGCAAATTCACAGTGGTTCTGCTTTCTGCACCAATAATTTTACTTGCATTGATCTAACGGGGGTTATGCATGCATGTGCCCTCAGGGATTCATTTCTAAGTAGCTCTTGTAAAGAATGTTTTGATTTATTCAGATTTTTCTATTATGTTACAGCGAGCCAAACTAATCAATACTGTATGTGGCTTGTTAGAGCGCAAAAAGCAAAACAACAAAGATCTAAAAATAAGCCCATCTCCTAGAGGAAATTTGTTAACTCAGCGTTGAGTCACATCATTAATGGAATTATTTGAAATGCAAATATTGGAACGCAAGAGAATTAACAAGTTGTGTCCAGCAACTTGCAGGGAAATGTTTCTGTTTTATACTAATAATGATCTGTTGAGCTTTAGTTACTTCACTACCATATAAAGCATGTCTTCTTATTGTATTTCTACACTGAGGTCTTTTTAGAATAATAACAGGCAGAATAAGGAGGGAATGGGATAAATTACAACAATTAGCATAGTAGCTGTAGAAAATTAACTCTCACCTTTCAATTAAAAGAGCCAATTGTCTCATTGTCAAAGCCATCGCCATTTTTACAGCAGTGTTAACTCTTCGACACACATGCACATTGGCTGAACAGTTGTTTTCAGCTTTTTATAGTATGGCTTGACCTGAAGAGGCCAAATGTGTAGTATAGTTTTTCATGTTTTATTGGTGATTTGACTGGTATTATAATGGAAGTTTGCTGCTTCTCAGATTTTTGACTCCTGAAAAAATGCTACAGTAATCATGTGTATTTTAGTTAGTTCTAGGGACTGTATTACAACATTTTTTTCTGCTTTTATGTCTATGTGTATTTCTCCAAAGGAATTTCAGAAGATATATTAAAAAATCTTCTGGCACTAGGCATCATACAGTATTTTCTCCAAAAAACTACATTTTGATCAATATTTAGACTGAATTCTGTTCTTTTTCAAGTCGGTGGCCCGCCAAAATCTTTTTCAGGGTTGTAATTTTCACAGCTGCATTGTCCAGGATTGCACTGTACAAGTTAACACACAGGAGAGTACTAGAAGCTTTCAACATACAGATAAGCATAGATTAAATGCTAAAGAGTGCCAGCATAGCAGTCCCTCTTTCAATGTTCTATGTGCATTGTGTACACTGACATTACAGAGACATCAATGTCTCGGCAACATGCTCTGAAAGAGGAATGTTGGCAGTTCAGATCTCCCATTGATTGTACTGAAAGATTCACAGACCTTCTCTGCTCTGAACAGCTGTCTCAATGATACTGCCTCATTGCTGTAAAAGAGGAGATTGGACGTTTAGTATTAGTATGTCTTCTTTGAACGGCCTTTGACAAAGTATGTTTACTCATTTTTGACTCTTTTGTAGATTTTTTTTTAATGTGAAGATGTTTTATTAAGCATGTTTCTGTGAGTTGAACGTTTAAATGAAGTAGTAAAAATAAAAAAATAAAGTAAATTAATTAGTGTAAATAAAATTATATGGGTATTACGCAGTGGGTATAGTGTCCAATTTTTGACATTTATTATGCATGCAGTTTTTATGGCATTAATTAAAAGGACTGCAAGGAGCATGTGTGCGTTCATTTGTGAAATGTATTTTTTACACATCACTTTCACACTTCTATATAAGTGAGCAACATAATAGATAGGAAATGGTTGTATGTAAAATAACTGTTTTATAATGAAAAATATTGATGTTGAGAAAAATGTTTAACATAAAATTGTGACATAACCATAATATTTGTGAATTTCCCAAATGTGAAATGCTAAAGAAAAAACTAAAAATCTGTTTATGCATCTATTTTTTTTTTTTGACATTATTGACATGAACTACATATTGTCAAAGCATTGTAGAGGGAGGACTAGAAAAAAAGACTAATAAAAAAGTAAACACTTCCAATTCAAGGTGTTGTTTACTCTTCAGTTGTTGGCCGTCTCAGATTAGCAATGTCAATTACATGCCACTTGATTGGAGCTTTGATGACAGGATGTGTTCTTGGGTTGTGACCTCTGCATCACTTGAGTTGTTGTGCTTTTTTATCTGCTGCCTCTCCAAGATAAGAACTGTTCCACGGCTGTCACTGATTGCACATCTCTGGATAAGGTCTTCCCATACGCCGGCTCTGCTATAGTCAGAGTGGACAGACCTATTTCAAATGCCCACCAGGTGAAATACGGTTCCTATAGCACAGATTTCGATTTTTGTGTAAACCGTTTTACTGGTGAGGTTGGCTTAAGTTTTATTAGGTTTACTTCATTAAGTTTATTGGCATGATGTATCTGTTTGTCTTTGAAAGGTCAAGGTCCCAGAAATACTAAATGAATACAAAATATATTTTTTTTTGTGAAATTTCCTGTCATTTTTGCATTGCATGTTAATTGACTGGTATAATATTTGTGTTTTATGTCTGTTTATGCCACTTCTTGAGGACGTAAATGCATGAAGTACCAGCATTTGGCAAGAGTGTCAACTGAGGCATGACAGCTGAATAACTAATGCTCAAGTGTCTCCATTGAGCCATTCCACATCAATCAGCTCTTTCATCCCATTTCACACAGGATTCACTGGACATGACTGCTCCATGCCAGCTACGGGCTGCACTTCCAACCCGTGCGATACGAAGGGCACTTCCATGTGCGAAGAGCAGCAGGGTGGTTTCAAGTGCACGTGTCGCCATGGCTATACGGGCCCATTTTGTGAAACTTCCATCAGTCACTGCGTTGAAGGATTGTGTCATCACGGATCAAAGTGTGTGGATCTCCCGCTGGGCTTCGTGTGTGAATGTTTGCCTGGTAAGAATAATTTGGTACAGTCTGTCTCCTGCCAGTCCCTCTGTCCACACCTTCACTAAAGCATCCATTTAACCCTCACCCCATTTTCATCTCTTCCTCAGGGTTACGAGGACGATTCTGTGAGGTAAACATTGATGACTGTCTGGATAAGCCTTGTGGTGCTCTCAGTATCTGTAAAGATGGTTTCAATGCCTATGACTGTTTTTGTGCGCCTGGGTTCGTCGGTAAGTCCACTACAAGCAATTTTCTAGAGCAATTTTTCCTTTGCCCAGTTTTCTAACATTCAATTCCCCTCTGTTGAGCCGTGTTTAAAAGGTCTGTGGCCTCAAATCTGCTCCTGTATTGTAAGACATTAGTTGACCGTCTGCTTATCAAGGGGAATTTCTTAAACCGCATTACCCTGCCATCACATTTTCTGCCATCCATTTGACCAAGTAGACAGGAGTGTTGTTTTTTTCTTTTCCATAGCACCTCATCATTAGCTGTGGGTTATTTTATTTGAAGGGGCATCACGGCCCCCTGTATTTGCAAGGAAATCCTTAATGAAATGAACCTTTCCCCTTCTTCTCAAGGTAATAACTGTGAGATTGAAGTAAATGAGTGTCTTAGTCAACCCTGTCAGAATGGAGCTTCCTGCTCAGATGAGCTTAACTCCTTCAGCTGTCTCTGCCCTGCCGGGACCACAGGTACATTATTCCTTCCTACCGTCGCAGTTTCACAGGATGAGTTTGGGTGACAAAGGCCTCACAATTACATTTTGAAACTGACAACCATGTTTAAATGTAGGATTGACTCCTTAAAATTAAATTTCCGGATGGTTACACAGTACAGGAGTCACTCCCTACAGTGGAAATGATAACCTTAGCAACATTTTGGCCTTTTGAATCCTTTTGAAACATTGAGCATTGTTTATTTGTTTATTTATTCATAATTAATCTAGTAGTAATATGAAATAAAAACTAGATTTGTCTTATTTGTGGATCTTTGTGTAATATCTGTGGTACTAGAATTACCAAAGGGAATTGTTCAGAAAAGAACCAAACTCACTTTATGAACTCTCATCACATTTCTGGGGTTTTCAGAAGTGGAAGTCATCATAATTGGGAAAACTACAACAAATATAATTTTTGTGTTCCCATTTGCCTCATCTATATTAGCGTTTCTAACAGGGGAAAAAAATTGAGAGAAAATTGATAATTCAAATGTTGGTCAGAGGAGAGAAAATTATATAAATCAGCCATTGTATTAGAAATACGCATGCAGGTGCATTAACCATTTTTCTGTAATTTTATGCAATTTCATAATTCATGATTTCATAAATGTAATCTAAATGCAAAAAACATTAATTTATGTTAATAACTGTGAAAAAATGTCATCACAGTCTGTGAGAAGGGTCCATTGTTTGAACCAGAAGCTGACAACCTGTTCAAACAAATAGAGCAATGTTTTTAAATGGCCAGAGAGAAGTTAACCTGCAAATGGCTTACTTATAGTTGTCTCAGCACTTTAAACTGAGATGGAAGTATTTTAATATAGATAAAATTACACACTTCAGCGTGACGAGATATGATGATTTAGTGTGTCATGTTTAGTTTACAAACAACCCTTTAAAACAGAGGGGCACTTTTAGTTCTTATCCAGCCACATTAAATTTCTATTTCGAGAGTAATTTCCACTTAATTCTTTCATGTTCATGCAAATTGGAAAGGAAATAGGCTCATTTGGTGGTATGAGTCAACTCAAGCTCTCAGTATATTTTAGGAACCTCCTGCCCAATGGAATGTAAATTCATCTACTTTCATTTCAAACCAGGAGGTGTATTGCTCGAAGGCTTAAAAGGGATTTTAGATTTGTTTTTACTTTTATTCCAGATTCTTTGTGCGGTGAAAACTTCAGCTTATAATTGGTTGGCATGGGAATTTCTACGACAACTCTCATTCTTATTTTCTTCTTTTTGTGTGCCTTTCTCTTTTTCTCTCATTTCTCAGGGAGTTTATGTGAAATAAACATAGATGAATGCCAGTCATCACCATGCATGAACAATGGCACGTGTTTGGACCTCTCAGATGGCTTTAAATGCATTTGCCCTTCAGGTTTCTCTGGTGTGTCTAATGTTTAGAACATTATCGCATTGATTATCTCTCCGTTGCTTCTCTATTGCTCTCATGGGGCCCAGCTCAAAAATATGACTCCACAGCTTAAAACTATACATAGTACCCAAATACTAAAATGTCTTAAGTATGAATGTCTTGTCATATTTTTGTCATTTGTGGAAAGCTGTCTCTTAGGTGTTTTCTGAGAGATATGGGCTTTTTTCAAAAATGTTCTGATTTTTCTGCTTGATATTGTGCATTAAAGGTCCTGAGTGCTGGCTGGATGTTGATGAGTGTGTCTCATATCCCTGTAAGAATGGAGGCACCTGCATTGACCAACCGGGTAATTACTACTGCCGATGCGCGGCTCCATTTAAAGGTAATGAAGACTGAGGGACTGGGGTGAAGGGTGAAGAAAAGCAAAGTTAATTAACTTCAGAGAGCATTCCTCTCACCTGTCTGAACTCATGCAGTCAGTATTGCCACATCAAGACAACTTCATTTTCCATGTAATAATTCCAATTATAATCAATTTAAATTGTATAAATGCCCATTAAAATGTATAATTCAAATATATTTGAAATAAAATAATACAAAATATGTAAAACAAAAATAGAAAATAAAATCCTGTGAGAGACTGGCACCCTCAACATAATCTGGTTTTGCCAGTGTGCTTCATACTCTACTTTTTGATGTAATTTTTTATGTCAGAAATGTTTGAAGGTAGAAATTAAATTCCCTTTAATGCATTTCTGCACTTACAATGCATGAGTTTCATTTACAATGATTTTAGGATCCTGTTAACCTCACAACTGACTTGCTGTTGAACATTTTGGTGATGATAATGTATTGAAGTAGTAAGCCCTGTATTCATATACACACATTACGGTATGCTGTTTCAGTTCAGAGGTTGATCGAATCAGACCTAAATGTCAGGACAAATTCCCCCTAGGGTGCTGTGCTCTTTGACTATGTTATTCAAATCAGGAAACTGCAGAAACTATCTGCTGTGAGAAAACACCTGTTTTACACAGCTATATTTTGTGCATTAGTGGGATTTCTGTGTGTTTTTTTTATTTTGTGTGTGTATGTTTGATGCTCAGCTGGCCAATTCCGGACACCGAATGCAGCTCATCTAAAATCGATCAGGCAGCTCAGTCATCGCTGCTTATACTCAAACAGAGATCACGGATCACGCTTCCATTAGACGCGCAAATTAGGTTGTCAGGGATAATGATGATATCGGTTATTCTGTTTTGAAATTGAGGAAAAAAGGCGCAGACGGCTTCAATGCTCTGAGAAATGCCCGTAGTGTTTATGTGGAGGGATGCTGGGAACATTAACCTACCCATTACCCAGCTATCCTTTACTAAATGATCTAGTGTCTAGACTGGCTAAAATACAGTGCACGGTCTATCCACGTGTTAATTGAAACCCTGAGAGTTCAAAGTGGCCATTACCCAACAATGCCATGGAGTGTAATTAGACAATCCAAGGCATGTCATTAATTTTCATTGAAGTTGTTCTCACCTATCAGTCTGAAATGTGCCAGTATGTTATGGGATCTTTTACTGTCTTCAATTAATGTACATTTTTGTCTGATCCATTTCCCTGTAAAAAAAAAAAAAACTGTTTGCACCAGTTTAACCAGACTAGCCTGACCAGCTTCACGACCAGTTTTGGTCAGTTACCAATTACCCTTATAAGGTGTGTTGAGATGCTTTTAAGCTGGTTTTACACCAACAGTTGGAATTAATAAAATGACCCAAACTAATCTAAGCTTTTTTTTCAGCAGGATTATACGAAAATAATATAAATATTATGAGTTATTTATATATATATATATATATATATGTATATGTATATGTATATGTATATGTATATATATATATATATATATATATATATATATGTATATATATATGTATGTGTGTGTGTGTGTGTGTGTGTATATATATATATATATATTTTTATTATTATTATTATTCATACATAAATACATGCATACTAGGCCTGATTTTTTTTTTAATATTTCATTTTATTTTAAAACTTTCAAAACTGTGCGGTTTTATCCAGGCCTAAAAAAAAAGTATCTTAGGTGACAAATTGCACTTAATGCATTTGCAATTAATGCAATTTCTATACTGTAATTAAAAAATCTATTAATTAAATGTATAAATAAATCCTTGTGCAGTAATCATGAGTGACTGAAAAAGTCATTATTGTGATTGTTTAATTGAAATTCAATGCAAAAAAAATATTGTACTCCACAAAGTGGTTTCATTTTAATTAATTAGATTTTTTTTAATGTATGTCAAAATAAATAATAAATTGACAAAAAATATATATTATTTGTGCCTCTGTCTTGGACAAGTCAGGGAAATTCAGTGGTCAGAATATGTGAGACCCTTTTTAGAAGTGACAAGGCTGCCTTTGACTTAAATGTGGCCTTTTAAGTAATTAATTATGAGAATTTGTAGAGTAAACAAACAGTCAAACATTTTCTGTTGTTGTTTTTGTTGCAGATGGAATTGTATTTCTCATCCTGTATTTGGAATTTCAGGGATTAACTGCGAGTTGCTGCCCTGTGAGGCCGTTAATCCGTGTGATAACGGGGCAGAGTGCGTGGAGGAGGCTGATCCCGTCCTCTTCCCTCTGGGTTTCCGGTGCCGATGTCGCCAGGGTTTCACAGGGCCCCGCTGTGAGATCAACATAGACGAGTGCAGCTCCAACCCCTGTCTGCACGGCTTCTGTTACGACGGTAAATACTGTAGTTATATCTCAGCCTTGAACTCCCAAACACAAAACGTTTCCCTTCAGTCTGATTATCACACTGATACTTAAGAAAGGCACTCTATGTGGAGCAAAGGCACTGTTGGTTTACCCCTTTGACAGTGTTAGCCGTGACTTAGTTTAATAAGCAGTTTTATGAGACACAAGTTGCTTCATTCAGTATGACCAGGCCACAGTTGCTTTGGTGTGCTCTTGACAAGTGTCTTGCTCCAGCTGTGAGCGAGGATCCGTAAGGCATAAATGCTGCTTTGTAATTTGAATAATGGATGATAAATGACAGAGTTAATACAATCAAAGCCCAAGGCAGGGTGTTGTTCTCCCTCAGCAATCCAATAAGCTGTTTTTGCCCTTTTGTGTTGCATCTTCTGCATAAATCATTACAAAAGCCATAGATCAAATACATGTTGTCAGTTAAGGATTACAGATTGCAAAGCACTAAATAGGCCTTTGCAATGAGGTACTTACAAATTGGAACACACTTGATGTTGTTGTACATACAACCCTCCAACCAATGGAAGACAGGCAAAGTGTTCAGGAAACCTGTTTGATAATAGTTTTTATTACTGCATAGTACAACACGTACACCTTTAAAACATGCTGTATGTAGCAAAAAGCCTTTAAAATGAGTCACAGAAGATGTTTTCTAGTTGGCAGTAATTTATTTGGGTAATAAAGTTTTAATTCCATAGCATAGTGGTGGATGTCATTGTAGTGACACTGAGAGGAAGACAAACCTTGACTTGTGTAAGATTTTACAGTTTCATTAACCATTAAATTGTCAAGATTTTTTATGTATTTATTTGTGTATTTATTTATTTTAATTTTATTGTAATTTGTTCACTCAACAACAATCATTTGAATTTAATAACCAGACTTTTAAATGTGTAATTTATAGACCTGGGCTGCATTTCCCAAAAGCATTGTAAGCCTAAATTGATCGTAGCTCCATTGGTTTCTTACGATGCTTTTGGGAAACGCAGCCCAATCATATCGCCCAATTCATAGAAGTTAATAACTTTTTTATAATGAATAATTATTCTTCTAGTTATTTCAAACTTTAAAATATTTTATAGGGTAGAAATTGCTGTTAGTGAATAAAAAAAAACAAAAAAACAATCACAAATGACTAAATTCATCTAAATTCTTTGGTAATAAAACGTACCTAGAATTATTATTGAAACTTCTGAAATGATGGGATTTAAATTTAAATACTTAATTTATTTCATTTTAACTTGCCACACCTAGTTTATATAAATAAAAAAAGTTTGAAAACAAGCAGCTTTGTTATTACAGCAGACGTACCATATAGATATATCCTTTGAAAATAGTTTCTGAATATTGTAGTTGACAATGGGCGCACAATATTTTGTAAGGCTATTTTGTAAGATGTCATCTTTTTAATTTAGCCTCAGTTTTACCCATACAGAATTATGTTATGTTTCTTTAAAATGTGTTTGAAATGATGTACACTCATGAGATGAAGCAATATCAGTTACTACTGTAAGTGCACCTTTGAGGCAAGGTTACTGTACATAATGTATTGTACTAGACTAGACAATAGTACATTGAATTTTCTCAGATGAGTGCTGTAGAGAACTACAATTTTTATCTTAGCAAAAAAAAATTTTTGAGAAAAGTTTTAATGTTCTTGTCTTTTCTCAGCAAGAGTAATTGTCTTCTGTACTTTAGCCAACTTGGATTTGTTAAATGCTAAATGTCTTCTTCAGTCAGTAAGATCTTGTAACGGCAATTGCTGATCTGTTGTTCAGCAAATTTTCAATTAGCAATACTGGAAATGTCCATTTGTCTTCATCATGCAGTTTTAAATGACTGCTTGGTAGGGCTGCCTGCCTCTGAGAGAAGACCTCTTGAAACATAAGATGCTTCTTTTTGGACACAAGTAGATCCACAATAACATTGTAAGTCAATAACCATCAATCAAATAATGAGATGGTCATTGAACATCACAGCACAACAAGAAACTAGCTGTGATGACAAAAATAAGAGCATCATAAAACCGAAACCCCAGGCAGTAAAACAGTAATCCTATCTCAGTATCAGTATCTTTTGAATGCAGTACATGCTGGGAGCTCTATGTGTTCAATATATATTAGGCATTTGTTCATATACTAATGTAGCTAAAGACTTTATTTTCGTCTGAGTGTACATCATTTTAAAGACATTTTTCAAAGTTATTGTTCATGTCTTTGTGTGAAACTTTTTTAAAGTAATAGTTCACCCAAAAATGCTAAATATCTAATGCTAGATGTAGCTAAGTTTGTTTCTTCACCCAAACAGATTTGGAGAAATTTAGCATTACATCACTTACTCAACAATGGATCCTCTGCAGTGAATGGGTGCCGTCAGAATGAGAGTCCAAACACACAAAGAATTCAGTTCATAAATTAAATTGAAATGAAGTGAAAAGCTGCATGTTTGCAAGAAACAAATCCATCATTAAGGCATTTTTAACTTCCATAATATTGCTTTCTCCAGTGAAAACGCATCTCAGTTGAATAAGGAGTGAAATATGCACAGATCAAGCACCGTTTACATGCAAAACCAGTTCTAAACAAATATGGTTTATGGTGGATTTTGATGTGAGAGGACAACAGAAGATAGACTTTTTCTAAGAAGCGTTATTATGGATTATGGACTTGTATTTTGGCCAGAAGCAACGGTTAAAATGTCTCGATGGATTTGTTTATTACATGAGGAAATGGGGAAAGAACTACTGAGCATAACCTGCTAACCTACACTATACATGCACCTTACTTCTAATTTTCCTGCCATTTAGCACATGCTTTTTATCCAAACCGACATGTAGTTCTGTAATTGCACTCCCAGAGCAACCTGCAGTTAAGTACTGCTCTGAGGTAAAATGGTGACAGAGATGAAGGACGATTTTGTAACCAGGCAACCAAGTATTCCTCGTCCACCACTTGGATTCAAACCTGCAGCCACTTTGTCTTGTCTCCCAACATCTCCAATTCCAACAAGCTCCGTCAGACAAAGTTTACTTGTTTACTTTCTCCCAGACTGCACCAGCAAACACAGCCCCACACATGCAGTCCCTCAGGGACTGTCCGCCATATAGAAGGTGTGCGATCTGCTTTGTTTGTATGAGGAGAGAGTGAGAGAGCAAGGTGTATCTTTTGAGCAGCTGGTGTGAGTAATACGGGTGCCACTCTGGACCCCGAGAATTTAATGAGAGTAATCGTGGGTACACGAACAAAGACAGAGTGGCAGCATAGATTACGTGGTAAATCTAAGGTATAATGAAGAATCCTGGGACTCGGCGCAGGCCTTGTAATAAATTTGCGGCTGTAAGAACCCACAATTACCTCTGTCACAGACTGCTGTTTTGCAGCAGAAAGGCAGGGGATGCATTTCTCCTCAACGGCATTAATGATTAAAGGCTTGTGGAATGGGTCATTAGGTTTCGGGTAAGTCAGATGCAACGCAAAGACGGTGGACAGCTACACTCTTGTAACATTTGTAAAAGAGATGGCTACACAAACACACATTTTACATTTAATTGGACACACTGTTTCCAGCTGCTGGGGTGAATATAAATGACCGTGGAATTGCGCAAGCAGAGAAAGACGGTTTTACTGATAAGCTTAAGAGCAAAGGTTTACGGACAAAAGAGAGAATATGATGAGAATATGATAAGTCTTTTGACTACAGTGGCTGTGGAAGGAAATATAGAGTGTAAAAAAATGAGGCATTTTAGAGATTAAAATATTTAATCCACAGTTTGAATGTCTTAAGTGTCTTTAAATGCCTTAAGTGCTTAAAATGTCAAGTTGCCATGTCTTAAAATCTGAAAGTAATTGTTCTATATGCAAAATAATTGTTCTGTGCAAGGTGTTTATTCTACTTGGTTTTAAATAGTTTGTGTGTGTCATCCCATGTTTTCTGTTCTGTCATGTTTTTCTGAAATGCACATAGATATTCACGTCAAAAATATCATAGTTGGTTAGCTAACAGTGCTATTTTTTTTTTAAGTTAACCCCATGAAAGACGTGAAAGTATGGAGACATTTTACACTTTTATACAGATTTTTTATTTTTTTTTTTTTTTATAATGTTACATGATATTTCTATTTTTAAATGCTGTTGTTTTGAACTTTCTATTTTTCAAAGAATTCTGAAAAAAAAAAAATAATCCACAAAAATATTAAGCAGCACAACTGGTTTCAGTAAGTGGAAATGTAATAAATTGAATATATTGAAATAGAAAACATTATTTTAAATTGTAGTAATATTTCACAACATTATTGTTTTATGGTATTTTTGATTTAAAAAAAATGTTATGAACAATAGTGTATGTTTGTAAAATTGGGTTGTTGGGTGATTGAGTTGTTTTTATTGCTTGCTATGATTCCTGCACTGACATTGGCTTTACAAGGTTTACTGTAATTTAATAACCAGCCCTGAAAATGGTGCTCAAGATAACTACAACGTCCTTGAATGACGTGTTTGTAAAACCAAGTTCGTAAACACGTCATTGCGACTTTATTTTTTTTCTGTAAATGTTTCTTATGCATTTCTAAAATAGGAAACTGTATTTCGTCTCTTCTGAAGTGAATTCTTCTGTCTCCCTGTGTGTTTCCTGCTTCAGCTGTGGATGGTTTTTACTGCTTGTGTAACCCTGGTTACGCTGGAATAAGATGTGAGCAGGACATCAATGACTGTGTCAGCAACATGTGTGAAAACAACTCGACTTGCGTGGACCTCCATCTGGTAAGGACAATTAATCTTCAACTAACTATTAGTTTCCATATACAGCTCTTAATGAAAGAACAACAACAGTTCTTAGAATAATACATATGGGAACTACGTATAATAACCACTAATGCACTGTAACATCTGTTTTTAAATGATTATTGTTCTCTGTGCAAGGCAATTAATAAAATATAAATCATTCCTGGCCCACCTGAGATATGACGTAACCGGCACAGAACAAATAATGTATAGACCTATTGTAACCATGCTGTTCTTCTCCACAAACTTCAGTCTACAATTACAAAACAATTAATTCAGTCTGATTATTTTTAATACTTCAATATTTTTAATAATTAAAAAAAATACAGTAAACTATAACCATTTAATGTGCAGGTTCTGTTTTGTTTTAAAGACAGTGTTTATAACACAAATAACATACATTTAAAGACAGACTAACTGTGAGCTACAAGGTTTTTAATCGATGATATGCTTTTGTTGGAGGTGTCAGTCTGCATAAATTCAACTTATTTTTAAACAATCGTGTTTAACAGTGGAATTCCTGGTGTAAAAACTACCTTATCAATGATTCTGCAAAGAAAATCTTCAAACAAAGCAAGCAAATTGCACCAAAAAAAAAAAAGTTTTTAGCAGCAAGGTTTTTGTTTTCTAATAAACGTAAAATCTGTTGTTTCTGTATATGCAACAGCATTAGTACATTTTGCATTTATGTTCTCAAGATGAACGAAGGTCTTATGGGTTTTGAACGACCTGAGGGTGAGTAATAAATGACAGAATTTTCATTTTTGGGTGAACTCTCCCTTTAAGTACTCAGTCTTATACCGTTGTCTTTGTCCAATTTTCAAATACATTTTTGCTTCAAAGGTTGTAATTTTCGGTGAATGATTTTTTTTTTTAATCCCTAAGGGAATAATGAATGGGAAAAATTATTCTGCAACCAAGGATCACTGAGAAAGTCACTGTTGCACTCGATTTAACCATATACAGTAGCTGTTGATTCTCATGCATTGAATTGATTCATGACAATTATGACACTTAGGAACCAAAGCCTTATGAAACATAAGCTTACCTAAAAACTCACTATTATTTTTATGCCTTCTAAGAACTAGTATTTTTTATTTAATTTTTTTAATTAGTGTCCCTGGTCTTATATTGAACAGTTCATCAGTGCATGATATTATAAGGGGAAAAAAAAAATCTTTCACAATCTTCCATTTCCGCATGTAATTTTTATTTTTTTACTGATGTAACCAAAGAAGTGGGGAAAAACAGTATTATGCAATAATACCTAAACCATATGTTCCATATTTTCACAATCCAATCAGATCAGTATTTCGCTCAAGATGAGTATGTTGTTAATGTCATTTCAACTGGTCTTTTAAAAGTTCTAACATATAACAGTATGCAGTATTATTAGTATACTTCTTCTATTACAGACACAGTCATATCAGTCTGGACAAAACATCCAGAGTCTTTATTCACTGAGTTGCAGTTTTGTTCTGTAGATTAAGATTGTTACCTCACAATCTCTGAGAACAAAGAGAGGGCCGATGAGAGCAATCAGTGGCTCAGAAGCCTGTGTGACATGCAGTTGTTTGGCTCTCATCCCAAATCGGCTTTTCCTTCCCTTTCAGCAAACCCACTCTAACACTGCCAAAAAGAGAGATACCAGCCTCTGTGCTCTCATTTCACACTCTTCCGCCCCTCCCCAGCCCTTTCTCTTCTTATTTATCTCACAGACTTTCTCTTCTTTTCCTCTATTTTTATTCCAGTAGCTCTCAGAACAGAACAGGAGGGCAAAAATAGTTTATCATTTATTCATGATGAATAATGCAACCCTAGGCCCCGGTTTCTGAATGGAGAATGCAATTGGGCTATTCACGGCATCCCTCGAAACCTAGAGGTGGGCGGTTTGTAGGCTGCTGTACTGTGGACAGAGATGCAGGCGGGGATATTAGCCCTCTTGCATGCTGGGTTAATTAATGATTTGAGTAGCTATTTTGCATCAGGGAATGACATCATCTCGGAGATGCATAGAGAGTAACCTTGACAAAAGATGATCCGATGACTTTGCCATTGACAGATCAAGAAAAGTGCCTCTGATTGACTAGCTTTTTGTGTTAATGTATCAACAACATGCAATTTTTTTCTTCTTGCTATCATTAAGTTCATGCAGGACGTATGAGGTGACTGCAGTCATCATGTTAAGTCTATTTAAAGCCATGACACACTCAAATTTGAGATAAATATTTGATCTTGCTTACAAATGTAAAGGAAGCGATTTAAAAGAAATATGGAGCAAATTTTCTTCTGACATGTTTATGGCTTGCAATAAAGTTTTAGAATAGCATCAGTGTGTTAATAGCTTCTATATGCTCATCGCATGAGCGCTTTAAAATATTTTTCTACTGTCACAAGTATGAAATCACTGATTGGGAAATGGTTTAGCTACCATGTAATTGAGCTCTTAAATTCTATGTTTCCATGTGCTGGTTATATAGCAAAGGACGTGGGATGGGGAGAGAGGGCCAGCCGTGGAAAGTCACATGGGAGTGCATTACTTCCATACAGTCAGTAAATTAGATTGACCTTTCTCTGTGTGTGAAAATGCGAATTCTGTCACGCTGGTTTGCCAACAGGAGTCTCCACCTGCCCAATACGTGGGTCTCTGGAAGGACAAACATGATAGGCAAAAGAGCTAGGTCGCGCTTATCTGATGCAAATCATCTTGCTTTGAATATTTGTGAACTCGTTAAATCGATTGAATTTAGAGGCATGTGGAGAGAAGTGGTGACGTGGGGACATTTTCAATGTAGTTTTGCAACTTAACTGTTTTCTACGGGTTTACTCTATAGTGGAGCAAATATTTCTCCTTTCTTTTCTTTCTTTTCATTTCTTTCTTTTCTTTTCATGTCTTTCTTTCTTTTTTCTTATGCAGTTTCACAGGGAAGGGATCACAATATTTCCATATATTGTTTTTTTGTGTATTGATTTATTTTTATGTAATTCTTTATATTTTAGAGAGAGGTGGATTTGAAGGATGGATGGATAGATGGGTAAATAGATAGTTTTTACTGCATTCTTGCTAAAAAAAAAATGCAGATTTGGTGAGCTCTAGAGACGTCTTAAATGAAATGAAATCTTACCAACCCCAAACCTACAGTATATATACAATCTTAAAGGGATATTTCACCCAAAAATGAAAATTCTGTCATTAATGACTCACCCTCGTGTCATTCCAAACCCATGAGACCTTCATTCATCTGCAGAACACAAATTAATATATTTTTGATGAAATCCAAGAACTTTCTCACTCTGCATAGACAGCAATGGACTAAAGACCCAGAAAGGTATTAAGGGCATCAATAAAATAGTCTATATGAATCTGAAATTGTTGAATAAAGTCGTTATTTTTGTTTCCTTGAATGTGGTAGATGCGTTGCTGTCTTTGGAGGGTCAGAAAGCTCTTGGATTTCATCAAAAATATCTTAATTTGTGCTCAGAAGATGAACAAAGGTCTTTCGGGTTTGGAACGGCATGAGGATCATTAATGACAGAATTTTCATTTTTGAAATTATTTTTTTTATTTATTTTACTGTTCAGCATAAATTGCCATAATTTAGTTTATGACAATTTCCAACCTCATTTTGCTGCCTGTAAAACCCCCATGTAAAGATTTTGCATTTGATGATACAAAGCTGTGCTGCATTAATTAGCGAGTGACAGGTTTGCTGTTGTGTTAAATAGTTTTTAATCTGCTTTATCCTTCATTAACAGCGTTCATGGTGTAATGAACTACTTTCTCAGAAGATCAATGACAATTTGATTCCTCCTGGTACAGTATATGACCCCTTTAACAATGATTTACAAAGAGTTTGGGATTGTATCCCATTTATTCATTTGACAGACACTTTTATCCAAATCATCTTACATTTCATCAGAACGCATGTTCCCATGAAATCAAACCCACGATCATGGCATGAGTAGATCTATAGGAACAAGACCTTAAGCCATTATATCATTCCTCTTTTCACTTCACATCTCAGCAGTGTTAAACAACCTCAACACAACACTCTGTTTTATATCCCCATAGCACCTTTTTTTCTGAACTTGTCTTTGTTGAAGGGGCTGTTGCAACATTCCCCTTGAGCATAATGGTGTTGTGAAGTGTGCGTAATGGCCCGATGTCCTCTGTGTTCTCTTAAGACATAACAAATCACTCCATTTGAACACCACAATCCATGCCTCCTCTGCTCATCTGTTCGCTATATTCACTTCATCTTTTTTAAATTGTCAAAATCAGTGATAGCGTCTTCCGTAACCCTAGAAAATTGGCAATCCAATTTCCTCCTACATTTTTCACACGTCATAGACATTTCATCTCAATTAAGATGTATTTGCTTGTATGAAATGCACAATTTTTTTTGTTAGCTGTTGTTTATAGTTATAGTCCAAATCTGTTTTACTTTATATTTATTTATTTTTTATTGTGAGTATCAGTTTGTACTAAAGTATTTAATTTACTAAATATTATATATTTTACAATAGCAGATAAAATGTGACTGAATTGAGGACTTTTCAATTATGCATAAGGCTATTTTATATGTAGTTGTTTCATAATCTAATGAGTTATAAATGTGCTGCCTTGCTCATTTTGTAGTTCAGTTCTATTCGTTGTCTATTCCCAGCATGCATTGGGGCATGAAAAATGAACATGGCTCTACCTTTTGACTTTCAGTTCAGTAATAGTTTAAGATAAGTTTAAGCGCCTATAATATAAAGCTATTTTTTAAAGTTAATTAGGTGACAACTTCAGAAATTGTATTACTTATTGATGCAGTTATTAATTGTTATTTTGAAATATGTATATGCACATGGTTCTTAGAATTCCAATTAACTTTTTTATTTTTTTTGTCATATGATCTGTTTTCAGTTACTCATGTTTAGTGATTAACTTTGACAGCCCATTTGACTGATACTTACTACTATTTGACTTACTCAATTTTACAAATTTTTAAGTATTTAATTAATAATATTGCATGTATTCTGCCATAATTTTGAGCATGGCATTTTCCTGTACTGTAGCATGTGGTATTACAATACTACTACAAAATATTAATCATTTTATAAATAGCACTTGCTTTTCATAATTATTTAAAATCATTACATTATTTATATATAATATCTCAATTATTTTTCATTGTAGTCTTTCCAAGAAGCAATTTGCTGCATTATTATGCAGAAATTCATCTTGCATATGAGAGATGTTTCTAACTCATTCTATCACAATTATCTTATTCCAAAAAGAAGTTTTCTTGTGCAACTTCATGTAGAGACAGGAGCAAGCGTTCGAAATCCCTCTCACAGATTGCGGTTTACTTCCTGGCAATGTTTATGTAGTTATTTATTTACTTCTGTTAAAATAAAAATACCCCGCACAACCCCAGGTTTCTCGGGAGAGCTACGATCCCAGCTGATGATTTAGCAGCCTAAATAAGATTATACTATCCTTAGCCAGGGGTGAAAAACAGAAGTCTTCTGGAGGCATCTGATCTATCACACCATGTCTGCATAGCTTCTTCTGTCTTATGAATAAGGCCCGTGGTGCTCAAATTACATTAGGCAGAGCTTAACACTGTGTCTGCGTCTGGATGAAGCACAGATTAGCATGCACTCCAGGATCAACCCTCAGGGCAGCCATGATGAAGAACTCTAGCCATGCCTTGACTGTGCAAACCTGTGCTCATTTCCATTGTATGGGATGAGATGGAATAAATCTTTGCCATGCAAAATAACCGACAGCAAACCACCCACGGTGATTAATTTTCATAATGAAAACTTTAATGACAAAGTGGAGGGGAGAGTCGTAGTAAGATCACCAAGACAGAAAGGACAGCACATCTGAAGTAAAAAAGAAGAAAATGCATTTACATCGTAGCTTCTATTCGAGCACTAAATAGAGAGTATGCATTCATTCACTTCAAGTGCTGTTTATTTCAGAGTGTGGGGTGTAATTCTGAATATTTCTCTTTGAAATGCGTTGTTCATGCAGATTTCTTTAGTAATTTATGCCAAAATTAATAGTTTGCATGCCTTTAAAGACATGCCTGAATATCTGATGTGCAGTGGTGGGTGGTTGAGGGAGTGCATTTGCATAGCAATGGTTGCTCTTCCGTAAAGATAACAACTTTGAAAACCATGCTAAATACATTTGGAGTTAATAGTAGGTGGGTTGAGAGTTGAAGCTGCCCACAGATTGCCCTCAGTACAATTTTTTTCAGACTAAGAGAAAGGAATAGGAAGGTACACTTACTTTGTTTGCTGGCTTGTTTCATGCTTCAAGAAATTGCTTGAAGTGTCGTCTGTTATTATATTTAAAGTCAAATATATTAGAACATTTTTGAAAACAGTTGTGCTGCTTAATAATTTTGTGGAAATGTGATACATTTTTGTTATTTTTAATTTTTCATAGAAAGTTCAAAAGAACAGCATTTATTTGATCAATTTAAAAGTATGTTTCAATAAAAGTATTAATTTCCTTTTTTTAAACTATACTAACTCCAAACTTTTGAACAGTAGTGTACAGTGTATATTTATATAATCATGCATTTTTATTCAAGCCAAGTAATTTCGGCATCTCATACAAATTATCACGAGTTGTCATGAGAATATTTTAAAATATTCATTTTTGGATGAATTATTGCTTTAACGCCGCACTGCTTTGCTATACTGTCATCTGTTATGTTCTTAATTTACTGAGAATGTTTTAATGAAGACATTTTCAGGTGCGTCGAGTGATTGGTGGCAGAATATGCTGTATTTATCTAGGTCAAGGCAAGGGTTAGATGAAAGTGTTACACCGCTCTCTATTATCTTTTCATTCGCTGTCTTCATTTGCATTACAGAGTTACGACTGCGTCTGTCTGCCCGGCTGGGAGGGGGAGTTCTGTCAGTGGGAGACCGATGAATGTTCATCAAACCCCTGTAAAAATAACGCCACCTGTACAGACCTCCTCAACACTTACAGGTGGGTTGCAAAAACACAGCTTGACAGAGCAAAGAAAATCTGTATGAATGGACAGGCTAGAGATGGGTCACATGGTCGACTAGTTTTTCCAACAACCTACAATGATTAATGAGGTAGTCCAGTTTATGTAGATTTTTTTATTTAATCACTAAAAATGGATTTCTTTGCATTTCCTGCTGATGTTGACTCCTTTAAAAAAAAATTAACCATTTCTTAAATCTCTCCATTTTAGCCTATTCTATTAGAGTTATTAGAGTTGTGAGGCTTTTAATCCATGTGTGTCAGCTTTGAGTTCATGTAAATGTTCATGTAAATACACTTTTAGCAGCGATATGCAATTAAAATGTGCAATCTTTTCTTACATCAAATATAGTGTATTGTTCTGTTTTTAAGACGGTATGTCAAATTAACAGGCGTTCAAAATGTAAAAATGTGTTCTGCATTCTGATTCATATACATCCTAACGGGATCAGTTTAATATCAGCTAGTTGATTTTAAAAATGTTGTCAGCTGAACCCCTTAGATATAGAATATTTACTTGAAAAAAATTATATATTTAATGACAATAAATTCAAGTATGTTTTAACTCTAATTATAAAAATAAAGACATTGCAGTTGTAAATTACAGTTGTACTGAAAAATAAATAATGAATATTTGATCATCATACAATGAAATGAGCTGCATCGAACTATACAGCTGTTTAATTAAATTGCAGTCTTTTATTTGATTATTGCACTAAGCTATATTGCGATTATCTTCCAGTCACTTTTATTTGTTATTTTTTTTTTGCATTCGATATAATTAATTATTAGCTTTTCATCAACTCACGGACCCCCTGCAGTTCCCTCATGAACCTCCAGGCTTTCATAAATCCCCATTTAGCAAACCCTGGACTATGTATGAAAAAAGCAGCACTAAGTTTAGCCACCTATTCTCTCATCATGCAGAGACAGACTGCACTTTCAAAAACGTGTGAGATAATGAATTGCAGATGGCAGGTAAAACAAATGAATCAATCAATGCAGCACAGCAGGAGGAGGTCTCTCTCAATCAGAGATTCTCTTGAGAGAAAAGCTCCTGCTTCTGTTTCACCTAATGTGCCCTCTTGCTAAGGGCAGCGAAGGGAGGAAAGAGAGTGAAGGGGGGAAGAAAATAGACTGAAAGGAAAGAGCGAGAGAATAGAGGATGGGTTTAAGACAGGGATTGGCAGCACGGCTGTAAGATCACTGCCACCAAGTGGAATGCAGATACCTCCGGCACTCTCTGGGATTCACTCTGGTAAATATAATCCCAGCTCACTGCTCTAACCTCCCAGTGTCCTACTTCCAGCTGTCTGGGATTTAATGCTTCTCAGACCAATAGTGCAATTAACCTATTAATCCCCTCAACTGTCCAGAAATCTCCCAACACTGATTCTGTTTTGACTATGAATGACAAAATAAAGTAAAACCGTGTTTTGTTTTCAGTTTGCATAACTTTTTTGAGATTTGTGGCTTATAGCATTGCTGGTGTAGTTCTAAAAGATGACTATACTAATATACAGATTTCATTTTTGTGACGTAAACTAAAACTTATTTGATATGCTCTGGCCCAACTTCCTGTTTCGACAGGAAATACATCAAATAGAAAAATGTGCACATCAAGCTATTTTAAAGTGGCCTTTAAAACTGAACAGGATGAACTTGACATTTAAGTTTTCTTATATTTTGTGTAAATAATGTACTGTATCTCATGGGCTGCCGTGTTTTGATTGTGAGAATGATGGAAGATTATAGAAATGTGCCCGCTATGATTTTCATTTGCATTTCTTCTACTATAATTATGACTCATTGCTCATTTTCTTTTAATAACACCTGTATGAATATCATGTCTGGCCTCTTTAAAATAGCTTTTGTGTGTGTGGGTTTTTTCCCCCTTGAAATTAAGTGGAAGGTTTAATTTATAAGAGTTTAGTTCATGGCACACATTGTAATCCTGGTCTAAAATGAACAAAAAGAGATTTTCAGAGACGTATGACATTCATTAGTGAAAAGCACCACAGGGCTAAGCCAAATCGGAGTCGGCCCCTGAGGGAATTTGCTTTTATGCTACAAGGTCACTGTGTGCCAGGAGTGTCAGTCGGTCTGTACGTGAATGAATATTTTAATAGTACAATATCATTTTCCTCAGTAATTTCACACAATGGAATTCCAAAGGATTTCAAGACACTATTCTTGTCTGAGTTATGTCTTAAAGGGATAGTTTGCCCAAAAATGAAAAATGTCATCATTTACTCGCTCTCATGTTGTTCCAAACCTGTACAACTTTGTCTTCCATGAAACAGAATATGGAGAATATTTAGCGCATATGGAGTCTTTTATGATTCTCTTTTATGGTGCATTTTTTGTGATTTTTTTTTTTTAGAACTTAACACACTTTGGTCAGCTTTCATGTTTGTTATACGGAAAAGAGCAGCCGGAATATAAAAAAAAAATCATACAAGCTTGAAATTACATGAGCAAACGATGAACTCTCTTATCTGAAAAATGCTTCTTTTGCCTTATAGGTGTACGTGTCCTCGTGGCTGGACAGGCCTGGATTGTGGAGAGGATGTGAAGGAATGTTCTTCCTCTCCCTGCCTGAACAGAGCACATTGTGTGGAGTCTGACGTCCCAGGGGAGTTCTCCTGCACATGCCCGCCCTTCTTTACCGGCCTCCTCTGTGAACAGGCCTACGACCCCTGCGACCTGCGGCATAACCCCTGCCTGCACAACTCTACCTGCCGTGCCAATTCAGATGAAACCGCCCTCTGTGTTTGCCCAGTCGGTGAGATATAGCAACCCAACTGCATCCTACCTACTGACTCACCCACCTGCTGGGTGAGATCTGTCATTCATAGGGCTTTATGTTTACACTTCTGTAGCTTGTTTTAATTCACTTGCCTTCCATTGAGTTGGTTATTCTGGTAAAAGCATACATTTCCTGCTGATTACGTCTCTGCTAAATACTTATTTTAGTCCTCATTAAATGGGTTCCCATGGAAACCTGCAAATATTTTTGTTATTGTCTAATGTTCATTTGTGTAGTTAAAATTATTTTTTCTATTTTTGTTTGGAGAAAAACATAATAGCTATTGCTGAATACTGCTCTTTAGAGTTTAAGGTATTGCTCTTAGGTAGAGTAAAATGACAGCATCAGTCTTTCTATTGCGGCTCTTGTTCAAGGTGGTCTATAGAACACATGGAGAAAGACATTTGTTTGCAACCCATCCATACTTGCAAAAAAATGAACAGATCCTTCGAAATGGCCATCAAAGCAGAAAGATGCTTTTTGATGCCAGATGGTGTACTTATGGCATCTCTCTGCAGGATCTAATGGGGTCATGCCCCAACAAAACTTTGACTCCTTGGCCTCATTGGAGACATTTTGTACACTAATAAGTATGGTCATTTAATTCTATTATTATTTCAAAAGATTGGTACCAGAAGGTCATAGGAAAACCCTGCAATAAAAATGACATCACTGCTTTGATGGTATACTGATGAGCATAGCTGCAGTCGACCTGGGTTTGATTTCTTGGCCAGTGCATTGATTTTGGATCTGCTTTTGGGTTAAACTTATTTTACCTGTACAGTGAATATGAAGAACTTGACTTGAAAATGTACACACTGTTCAAAAGTTTCAGGTTGAAAGTTTTTTTTTTTAATGGTCATGAAAGAAGTCTCTTATCTCACTAAGGCTGCATCATAAATACAGTCAAATATGTAATATTGTGAAATATTATTACAATTTAAAATAATTATTTTATAATAATAATTATAAAAATAAATATTTTCAAATGTAATTTATTCCTGTAATAGCAAAGCTGAATTTTCAGCATCATTACTCCAGTCTTCAGTGTCACATGATCATTCAGAAATCATTCTAATATGCTGATAACACTTATTATTGTTATAAATGTTGAAAACAGTTGTGCTGCTTTATTTTTTTTGTGGAAGCTATAAGAACAGTATTTAGTTGAATAAGGAAATCTTGTAATACCTTTATATTTTAATGTTAATTAATAATGTATCCTTGTAAAAGTATACATTTAAAAAAAAAAAAAAAGTACTGACCCCAAACTTTTGAACAGTAGTGTAGGTGAGTGGCAAACATGTCAACCAAATAGATGCAGTATTGATATAGATCAGAACCCCCCTGTTACAACTGTAGACCGCAAATTCATGTCTACAGTCAAGTCATTCAAGTCATACTAAAGTTATCAGGGACCTTGGTAAAAATACATTTCAGCCACTTGCTTGTGATTTTGAGATACTTCAGAAGAGTACCGTGAATAGAGCGATAGTTTCTGTACACAGCCCAGGAACAGCTTGTTGTTTAACCCTGACTGAGCAGGCAGTAGGTGTCACGAATATGTAAATGTGCACGGCTGCATGTGATATCACAACCATAGATATTTTTTAATTAGCCTTGAGCCACTTTTGCAGCTTGATTTCAATAGATGGTCTTTTTGGATTGTGGAACAAACTGCGAGATCTGAATATTGTAGTGTGTTCGTAGTGTATCATTTTTATTTAATGGCATCAAGGAAAATTTGTTTTTTTCATTGTATGACCCTGTTTAATGTGCCTTAAGTAATGTTAGTTCAGATAAATTATAGTTAATAGACAGGCATGTTTATATTCTTTCTCATTTACAATAATTTGAAATGCATATCTAATATCTCCCTTGAATTGCCAAGCGTTATATTCAACTAACCTTCAAATCTGCCAAATACTCCACATTTCTGCACTCACAGAAGGAAAGAGTGGCTCATGAGAGGAAACTGTGGCTCTCTGGATATGCATGACTTTCTAGTTTTGTTCTGCCAGCTCTCCCCTGCAGTATTTGTCCATTGATGTCTTCAGCATGGGGGAAATTATTAAGGATCACACAGTGATTTGAAGCCATTGTAACCGCTTGAATCGTACTTTCTTCCTTGTTAAACGGTGTCTTACCCTTCCAATGATTTTCCCATTTTCTTTGCTTTCCTATTTTTGACTTTGTCTGCAGAGACAGAACAGACCCTATCACTTCTGCCAAAGAACAAGTTCCAAGTGTTTCATTAAATTTTGGCTGCAGGTTTCCATCAAAGGAAGACGAGCGAGCCCCGTCTGATGAATGCACAGAACAGGGGGTGCAAAAGAGGTTTCTGCACAATCTCTTTAATCACAGTGAAGCGTACTCGCATGCGCACATACACACGCTCGTCTGTCATTTGAAACCCTCCTGATATTATTATGCTCGTTGAGACCAGATCACTTACTCATAATACATGTCTGCTGTGTTTCAGTCACGGATTGCTCTAACTTGAAATTTTGCACATTTGTATTCAGTTGATCACTCCACAGTTTCACAGCGATCTGATGCGTCTCCGTAGCGATTCAGAAGCTATTACTCATTCAACAGTAGTGAAAACCACAGTGCTGTGCAGCTGTATAATGCGGAGGTCTGTCTCACTGTGTGGTTACTAGGGATGAGTACTTGGAAGTGACAACAACCACAGTAACTTTTTCAGCACTATAATTAGTTACAATGTCAGTACTTTCTGATCAAATCAGCTGTCATTTTAGCTGATTGTAACTGTACAGTAACTATAAACAGAGCTTGACTACTTGAAGATGATTAAAGTGCTGGGCAAACCAATAGTTGGAGTATGTAGTCAGTAAATCACATCACAACCTTGATACAACTGTAGTTTTTTTTTTCTGATGATGCATGGCCCTAATAATAGCCACAATTAAGAATAGTAATAGATGAAGTATTCTATTCTGTTTATGTTGTGTCTAATATAAACCTTGCTATGTACATTGAGGTAGACTAACTGGGACTTGTCACAGCACTATATTGTTGCACATTTGTTGGTTTGATTGTTTCTTTTGTCGTCATTTGTAAGTCACTTTGGATAAAAGCATCTGCTAAATAATGTAATGAAAATGGAAGTAAAATAATTTACAGTACTGTTCTGCCTTATGGCGGTTTTATGGGCTCATATTAAGGCCCTATTTTAATGTATTAGTTATATACATAATATTTTTTAATGTTTCTGAAAGACTCTTATGCTCTTATGCTGCATTTATTTGATACAAAAATACAGTAAAAATAGTAATATTATGAACTATCTTTTTAATTTAACATAATATAAGAAAGAATTCTGAAACATTGTGATGCTGAAGAAAATGCAGTTTTGATCACAGGAATAAAGGACTTTTATAATTAGGGTTGGGTACCGAAACCCGGTACCAAATGCACCGGTACTTTAACCGGTGCAGAACCGAATCAGAACAGATTTCGGTGCCTCATTTCGGTGCCATGCCTGAGCGATCGATTAAAATATTTGTCCTTTGTTTCTCCGACGCACAAGCATCACAGGCTACAAATACAAATATTTCAATGTATATTTTATCAGAGTTATTGCGCTCCTATTTCATTGCGCGCATCTGTTTGGCGCGCAAAAATGAAGTCTGTGAGTTAGCAGAGAATCGCAAAGCAAAAGCTCACGCACTTCTAACAGCAAAATGGAAATATTTCCATGGCTTTCTAACATTTACAGATGGAGAATATACCTGTGAAATGTAAGTTATGCATTAAAACAGCGCGAGAAGCATTCTGTCAGGGCACACGCAGCCTTTCTGTCAGAGCATCTGAGAGGTAACGTTAGAGCCGAGACGCTTTAAACTAAACATAAACTATAGCTACTATATCTTACGAGTTTTTTTTATAGCCCTTCATATAAAGCATTCACATGTTTAGAACAAATTGTATTATGCACTTTCTCCGCAGTTCATCTGTGTCCTCCCTAGATATTTTATCAGTGCGCTCGATCAAACTAAGTTACTGTATATCAATATTAACGATTGCTCATAATAACGATCGATTATAAAGAATATATCCTTTCGTCAAACCTATATACCGCCCAGCCCTAGCTTTAATTAAAATGCCTAAAGCTAAAATTCTCTTGTATTCCGTTTTTAAACCTGTTTAAACCAACAAAATAGAACTTATAACTTTTTAGTCCACAACACCAGTTAAAACTGTTAACATGCCAGGACGCCGGCGCACTGAAAGCTTTTGTTTGCACATTCATTGTTTTCAAACAGATAAAGTAAAACAGGACAAAATGAATCTGACAAACTTTATCATTTTGAAGGTCTAAGCTAAGCATCGACGACAGATCGCTGTTTTTCGAAGAAAGCTAAAGGAATGTATTTGCAAATTTGTGTAAGCAGTACACATCAAAACATGTAGGAAAAAAACCCGCAGTACAACCAATTCATCCTGAAACGACTCTCAAACGTATCCACTGCTGTAAATCCTGGTTTAGTTTGAAAGATAAGGGTCCACTGAACAACATTCCATCGAGCACTTTTAGTCCAAAGAAACAACAACGTTGTAATTTAGATCGTTAATCCTTTGTTTACGTCTCATTCTTGAGGGAGAGTTATTGTTTGTGTCCTTATGGAACAGATTGCCAAAAACAGCGTCTTGGTGGTAAAAGAAAAACAGCATGATTTTTAGCAGACAATGTCCCAAACAGAATGAGACCATCCAAAAAAAAAAAGTCAAAGATACACGGAAGATTGTTTATTTGAATTCTGGCGCTCCCTCGCGACGGCGTGACGCATCTCGTGGGGGCGTATTAGCGCTTTTTAGCACAAATAAACATTTCTTTTTTTTCTTCTTCAGGTTTTCAAAGTTTGCGTGTTTTGTGGATTGCCTGTATTTTGATTAACATCTCTATGGCTGAAAAATGAATTACTGACTGTTCAAATATCATAGCAGTTATATAAAAGTCCAAAATAAATTGACAATATTGGGCGCCATCAGTATGTAGCATCTGTATGAATTCGTCAGCATGGTACCTAATGTATGAGCAGGAGAGCATGTAGGAAATGTATGACTTAAGGGCTCAAATAAATATTGTGTCTAAGATTCTGTCACTGTTTTATAATTGAAAAACTGCAGTGGTATGTATAATGACAAATAGTTTGTAGTAGAACCCTTCATTTTGGTAATATTTTTCCTCAAACAGAGGGGGGGGTTAGAAAAATGGCTGCATGATTATTCTTCATGGTATCTTCTTCAGATTTGAAATATAAACTATAACATTGACTTTCACATTACTTTTCTGGATTGCTCCAGGACTATTTCATGTTTTTTATTATTAAAAAAAAAATTCAGTGTGGTACAATTTTTATCAAGGCACTTCAGTTCTATAATTTTTATATTTTTGAGCATACAACTCTGGATGATGGATAGTAAAGCAAAGGGTCTTCTTTCCAAAGACACCAAAATGTGTGTGTGGCACACTGAAGTCAGGAGCTGTTACCATTTTAAGTTATAGTCATTTTCAGCTGTGATTCCCAATATGGGGGGTGCAGGTAACAGGTTAAATGCTTCCTTTTGTGATCTGATGTAGCTTCTTGTCACAGAATAGGCAGAAAATATGTTCCAAGGCTACTAATGCATTGATTAGCAATGGATTTTAAATATACTTAATTATTATGAAAATACCAGAGATGGCTTGATAACACAGACAAACTTTATTGTCGTAGTCATGTTTAATGTATTTGTTTTATCATTCAAAACGTTTATATCTTCTGTTTACTCAGTTAAGGAATAGCAATGCCTTTGTCCATATTGGGGATTTCTGGAGCTTCATTAGTTCATATTCAGTATGTGTGTGTGTATGTGTGTATGTATATATATATAATATATAACAAGTATCGGTTCAGGCACCGTTTAGGCACCGGCACCGTTTTAAATGTATCGATTTGGCACCGGTATCGAAAAAAACCCAAACGATACCCAACCCTATTTATAATATATATTTAAATAGAAAACAGTTATTTTGGTGGCGATTGCCTTGTGGGTAGTGCACCGACATACAGCGCCGTTGTGCTATGGGCATCCCGAGTTCGAATCCCGACTCGAGGACCTTTTCCCGATCCCGGCCCCTATCTCTCTCTCCCACTTTGCTTCCTGTCAGCTCTGATTTGTCCTATCCTAATAAAGGCAAAAATGCCACAAAAAAAATAAATCTTAAAAAAAAATAGAAAACGATCGACCCGAGTTCGAATTCGCCTGTTGCTGAACTTTTTTTCTCCCTTTTCAAATCTCGTATCGCATCGGAAAGGCATTTATTTTCAATAAAAATGAAGGAAATAATAGTTGAAAATAAAGTATCGGGTAGGGTTAGGGTAGGTGTATGGAGGGCTTTATTGTCCCAATAAGGTGGCATCCATTTAATAATTTGAATTAAAACTATAATTTACACTCAATACGTTATTATTGTGTATTGTTTTATAATGTACAATACTGAGGTGCAATAATGCCACTTTTGCAATAAGTAGTATGAATAGCAGAAAATCTTGCTATTTTACTGTTAAGTGGAATTTAGCTTTTGCATTGTAAATAGCATTGTTAAAAAATACTGCTATTTTCATAGTGTAATATAATCCATCGTATTTGCCTTGGTAAATAGATCTACTTAACTTAGTGCAAATAGCCGCTGCCTATTTTCAATTGTAATAATGTTTTACAGTATTACTGTTTTTTTTTATTATATTGTTCACATAAATGTAGCCTTGGTGAACTTAAGATAAAAAAAAAAAACTTTTGGCTGCCTATAAACAATATTTTTTGTTGTTATTTTTTTAACTCAATTTCAAATGTTATCTAAAGGGTGTGTGTGTGTGTGTTTACCTTACCTCTCTATGATTTTTTGCAACCTATTGTTAAGACTTCTTTTTTTCAGTGGCTAACATGTTAGTTTTAATTCACTATGATGGTTTATTAGACAGTGTCTTGCAGTTATATTGGTTAGTATGAGGGGCCGTACAAGACATAATTCATTCTGGTGCTCTCACACACTTACATTCTCCTTTCACATACATTCTATTCTCACACACTTACATTCTCCTTTCACATACATTCTATTCTCACACACTTACATTCTCCTTTCACATACATATATTTTTGTTCTATATATTTTAACGCACACATTCATAATTATTTACTCTCATAGTCACATATTTTATCGCACACATTCTTACATTTTTGCTTTCATAGTCACATATTTTAATGCACACATTCATACATTTTTGCTCTCATAGTCACATATTTTAACACACACATTCATATATTTACCTCTTATATTCATATATTTTACGCACACATTTATACATTTTGCTCTTATGCAAATGTATTCAAAGTATACATTTAATATTATAAAAAATAAATGTGTGTAAGAAGAAAATGCATGTATGTCTAAAGAAAATATGTATATGTAAGAGAAGAATATATGTATGTGTGAGAGAGTATAGTGGAAACGGAAGGAGTATGATGGAGACGGAAGGCAGGTTACGCACAGCCTCAGCCGTGTTGCCAGAGACACTTTTATAAGCGTCTATGGATTTTTTACACTGTGACAATTTAGGAAGTGAATAAAGTGGGAGGTGGCAGAATCAGTTTAGGGTCAGCGATATTTTTAGATTATTTACATTACTCAAGATTTGGACTCATTGCGGTTATATATATATATATATATATATATGTAAGCAGAATATATATGTATGTGAAACAAGAATGTATGTGTGTGAGTGTTAAAATATATGCATGCGAAAGGAGAATGTAAGTGTGCGAGAATAGAAATGTATGTATGCGAAAGAAGAATGTAAGTGTGTGTGAGAATATAAATGTATGTATGCAAAAGGAGAATGTAAGCATGTGAGAGCGCCAGAATGAATTATGGTTTGCACGGCCCCTCATAGGTTAGAGTTGGGGCAGCAGCTCTACATGGACTGTAGTTTGTGTGTTCAGTAATACCAGTATATGCTAATGGAATTAAACCGAATTGGTATGGATCATTATTTGATACATTATGTGATTTTTAAAAGTATTTTTTTTAACTGGAATGTTTGAGCTATTATCATGTATTAGTATTTGTTGAAACCGTATGAATCAGCTAAATGCTGACAGCCCAAAAGTGAAACTCCGCCTATTCCCATCATCCCACCCTGAGCGCTCTGCTGAATTTATCTGTCAGACTTAACAAAATGCGCATCCCTAGTGGCTACCCTAAAGTCCTTTACCCTTCTGCTGTATGAAATTATGCAATGAAAAAGTCTGACTCAACACTTTTAACAATCCACCGAGAGAAAAGCCCATGTTACAGCATGACTCTTAAATGAGATGATCGTGCACATGCCCCCGTCTAGATCGCATCTAGTTGTTTTGAACTATGATGTGGCCAAATGATTTTTTCCTTGTTATATATCTGACCCCCTTTGATGGCACCTGCGTGACCTGCGAAACGCAATCAAACCGGCCTGGCATCTGTTCTTTCGCTGTGGGCATCCTGAACGAATGAAGTCTGTGGGATAAGAGAGGCCACAGGCCAGTCAGTGAATGAGTTTTTTGTATGACGGTGTTGTTACGGTATCAGAGAGGAAATGAAAAGAATGTTGAGGAGGGATAAAAATAGAGTGCTTTGGCAATCCGAGGATTTCTTTTCTGGGGAGAGAAATAGGAAATTAGCATCCACTGCTGCATACATTACTGAGCTAGAGATGTGCGTAGGCTCACATGCCACCTCCTTTTCTCTTTATTTCTTTCTCTCTCTCTCTCGTTCTACACACACTCTGACTCACAGCCGTTCTCAGCCCACACTTTATATCTTAGTACATGGGTCGCCTGGCAGATACACTGTGTATTATTGCACAACCCGTGGATTGAAACCCAGCCAGCATTCCCACAAAAATGACTTATACCCCAAAGCTGCTGTATTTTGCCCTTTTTTGTAGCCTTCCTTCTATCTTTTGCAGACTCGTTCATCAAAAAATTCTGTCATAGTTTGCTCACCTTCATGTCGCTCTAAATCTGAATGCTGTTTTTCTTCTGTAAAGCACAAAAGGAGAAATTCTTCACTCACCTGTTTTGCATGTAAGCTTATAGTGACCATGTCCAGTCCAAATAGGACAAAAATGCAATATATTATATTATATTATTGTTCAATATTTTGGGGTTAGTCATTTTTTAAAGAAATTAACACTTTTATTTAACAAGGATGCATTATTTTCACAAAATTATTACACAGTTTTCAAACATATTAACATAAAGTAACATTTCAAATATATTACCTGTTTCAGACATTGATGATGATAATAATCAAATGTTCCCTGAGCACCAAATCAGCATATTAGTAGCATATTAATAATTTCTAAAGGATAATGTGACACTGAAGCTTGGAGTAATGGCTGCTGAAAAATGGCATCACATAACAAACTGTAAAATAAATAATAATAAATTGTTATAACATATATAGGTTAAAAAAAAATATTTTAAATTGTAATATTTCAATATTACATAACAAATTAACATAACAAATAGCTGTTTTTACTGTATTTTTGTTTAGCCTTTTTGTTTAGCCTTTATGAGCATAAGACACTTCTTTCAAAAACAAACAAAAATAAAAAAATTGCCAAAACTTTTTAATAATATTTTTTCCAGATTTCTTAAGCCATATGATAGCTTTATGTGAAGAAATATCAGAAATGTAAGTTTATATTCACCAATATTCTTTCTTTCCTCTGTAGCAAACATTTGCTCTCACATATACAAATATGGCTTTTTAAAAAAAAAAAAAAAAATAACATTTTACTGCTAGTTTATAGACAATGACATCTGGAGAGCTGCAGCGGTGGAGAAGTTTTGTAGTGAATAACCAGAAATGTAAGTCCTTACCTCACTCAGTGGTATTGCATGCATTCAAGGGATTTGGAATACAGCATGCACAGGTCATATAACAATTTTTGTTTAAGTGTATTGTTGAAAATCGCTTCTTTTTGTACCACACAAAAAAACAGGAAACTGGTTTGGAATTTTTATTTTTCATTTTTATGTAAATGGCCCTTTAAATTAGACTTTTTGCATGCTGTAAAGCAGCAAGGTCCGAAAGGTTTACAGAATGTGATAAAACCCACTTCTCACTGAATCTCCCCCAGCATTCATACAGCAGTGTTATTCCTATGACCTGTTGGTAAATTCAACACTGTCCTTGCTTTGATCTATTCTTATTTACAGCTTAAAATGCATTACTCTTGAACTAGTCTTGTTGGTTGACATGAGTATGCGACACGGTAATGAACCAAGGCCCCAGCTGAGGCAGGGAGATAGGACACGACAGGAAACAGCACATATCTCTCCATGCAAGTGATGCTTTCATGCAACATTTATTTGGATACAGGCGCTGAGCCACAAGATCACACCCTGCCTCTTGTTCAGCTGAGCAGGCACAAACCTTTTGTGTTTACACAGCATCTTGCTTTTAAATAGTTGTACAGCAAGAGCAGGACCGGCTGGCAGTAACACCCCTCACCTGAGGGCACATGGCTGTGAATGATGAGAGAGAGTACAGCAAGTCACTAAGCAGTCAGAACAGCTTGCATGAGAGATGTTGTGATGATGAAGCACATGAGAAGAGACACATGAGTTTTGCTTCAGTATGTTTTGATTCCCATCCCTTGTCATTTCAAATGCTCCCATTACCCCTGCTGACATGCACAGAACCAATCAAAAGTTTGGAGACACCTAGACTCACCAGACATTTGTTTATTCAAAATCTGTATACTGTTTCTGTTTCGCATTTCGAGTCCAATTGTATACAAAGAGAATTTTATAAAACAGTCAACAGTCTGAATATTTGTCAACTATAACCATATTCAGCAACTTCTCATTAATGAGGGGATGTGAGTTCTTATTACCGTATTATTATTATTTTTGTTACCCTTATTACCCTTTTTTCCCTCTCGTTTGCAGTTTATTCTGCCTGAGTTTTGTTTTATTTTTTATTTAATTTAATTTAATTTTAATAATTTAATTCATTTTTTGAAATTTAAGATTACAGATTTAAAATGTCCTATTTACTTACATTGATAAGATGTAACATTTTCATATACTGAATTCTGACTAGTCTTTTTATTGTGATTTGGTATTTTCTTCATATTCATCTTCTTCATTTTATTTTAAAATTAGATTACAGATTAGATTAAAGATTACATACTTAAACTCTCCTATTTACTTAAAACGTGATATTCGTATTGTTGTGTTAAAACATGAATTGGTGTTGTCTTTCTTAGATTTTATTCTATTTTATTTTATTTATTATTTTTATTTGGAAATTTAAGATTACAATTTAGGGAAATAAAAGATTTAACCTCTCTTAGATGAAATGTAAAATTTGCTTACAGTAGATTAGTCTTCTTTTTGTGATCGATATATTCTTTCTTGGATCTTGCAGTGTTTATTTTATTTATTTATTTTTATCATTTTTAATACCAATTATTTTTTTTATTTTATTTCCTTAGAAAATGTAAGATTATTTGGTTTAATTTTTTCAAGACTTTTGGCTGGTACTATTCCTGTTCGCAAATGACATTTAAAACTGTAAAGTTGCCTTTCTTTCACATTTTGTTTCTTGATTAAGTGGGCCTCCAAAGACCACGATCAAGCCCTGCACACCCTGTATATATACAGCATGGTAATCGTTCCTTCTCTGTGCATCAATTCAATTTGCAGTTGGTGGTAAAGCTTTTGGGCAAACTCTCAGAGGTATCCCACGTTCAGAACAAAAGCTTTTCATTTTCTGGCGTGTTTCTTGCTTCCATTTTTTGTTCCCTCTTTTCATTTCATCCCTCCCTACACAGCATTTTGCACTCCTGTCTGCGTTCTATTGAGATTGTATCCCATTCTAACCAGTCAGTAAACGGCTTCCCTCTGCAGTTGGCCTTATCTTTTCAACTGCATGATTGTATCTCTGCACCTATATTGCAATGCATTGCAAAAAGTATGTGCGGCTGGCTGTACACATGTGGATGCAAGTACATCCTTTTGTTATTTTTCTCTTTGTGTGACAATGTAATTTCAATAGGAAGTGGTCTCTGTTATCAACGTGAATGTGGCGAAGTGAAATTCTGTGAAGAATGAAATAGAATTTATGACTTCATTCTTCATAATTGGATGGCAGCATTGAATTGATCAGTTGTCCTGAACAACCTCAGACACACAAAGAGACTGTGGATTGTTCATCACATAGGAAATGTGAGTAACAGACAGTCCGTATACCAAACAATGACATTCAGTACAGAAATGACTCTATCAGTACGAGCACTGAAGTCATTCAGGATGGTCTCATCTTATTGACCTTGGTGTAACAATGGCACTGCCTGCCTTTCACGGGTGCATTACATTAAAGCTGTGTGAAACGATAGCTTTACGCTTAATAAACATTAGAATAGCTGAAAGCTGGGGTTTCTAAAGAATCTGCAGCCCGGGAAGGTGGATAGCTGCAAGAATTTGTTATTTGTTATTTGTAAGAGTGAATTTATGTAATAGATTCCTTCCTGCAGAGAATGATCCTGCTGTATATATGGCTGCTATGAATCATGTATGTTAAGTAAGCATGATGCTACATGTAGAACACCAGTGCAAAAGGTCTGGGAATTTGGCATCTATTATTGAGGAACCTATACCTGAGAAATGGCACTGAATGAATCACCTTTTTCTGTGAGCCGGCACATTTCACTCTGTTCCAAACCTAGTGAGACGCCTACTTAGGCAACATTTAATGGCATCACGTCAACATGAATAGTGGTCAAAAAGTTGGCAACTTAATTATGTTGTCTCCTAAGCTAAGACACCTTCTTTTAGTCATTGCATGTATCTTTAATAGGAAAGACAATCCCACAATGCAGTGCAGTGCAAAAAAAGGAATGAGCAATGGTGAATAATGGACTTTTTTATATAATATTTGTGTGTACTGTATATTATTATGCTTTTTAGAGCATTATAGTGTAAGCTTAACAATGTGCAAATGTGAAACTCTACATTCTCAGAAAAAAGTGCAATAATTGTACTTAGATACATGAATATACTGAACTTTTTTCATGTAGAAATACAATGTTATATTGACAGCACAATGAGACATGGTTTGGGCTGCTCCGAAACAATCACAGATTACATATGAGAGACACATCTCTTACATACGAGAGGAGCCCAATGGAGTATTTTTCCATTCCACTGCCTGTCTTGAAAACAAAACACAGTCTTTAAAGGTACTGCCCCAGTGACAAGTTATTTTTGCATTCTTTTTTTTGGTCATTTTTTTCTGACAGTGTATTAAAATCAATTGTTAATCGAGTCTTTAGAGTGATTTGGTGTTTAGTGCTATTTGTGTAACACGGGGAGTTAATTGAAAGATTTTCCAAATGTGTCACTTATGAGGTTCCATTTCAGTTAGCATGCTGCATTAGAAGTGAGGAAGCTTACTAGGTTTTAGAACAGAGCTAATGAATAGGCCAGTCTCAAATTCACAGCTAATAGTTCAAAATAATAGGCTAAGGAAAAAATATAATGGCAGCTTTTCCCAGGCCAGGTACGTAGAGCCTACTTCAGACCTGTGAACAATGCAGAAGGTTAAGTAGAGTTTATTTAAGTCAAACAGATTTATCCTTTAATTAGATTCAGATAAATACATTTTGTGTGTGTGTGTGTGTGTGTGTGTGTGTGTGTGTGTTTCATCACAATTAGCCTTTGAGCTGGAATCTCTCACTTTGTGCATCCTGCTTTGTGTATGTTCACGGGTTATTATAAATATTTAGCTTTGGCCCTATTTTGCTCATGTCTTTCAGATTGATGATCATGGGCCAAGGCTAATTACCAGTATTCTGTTGCTTTAAGACTGCATTCATAAATCTTAGTTATTTATAAAGATTGTTAATAATAGAAATGACTGTAGTTCACCTTGATAAATTCATCAAGCTAGTTAATGACTCAACTTTTAATGGTTTAAAGTTGAAAGAATTTCCTTGTTTGTGCATGGTGCAACACACGTTGACCAATGATTCCTGGTCATGTAAAACTTTATTTATTTATTGTTTGTTTGTTATATAGTAAATAAAAATAATTATTTAAATAAAGAAAGAAAATAATAATAAAATGTAAAATGAAATTTGTATGCAAATATAGATATGACAATGTGGGACAAACTGAATGTATACTCTTAATGCAGATCTTATTTGTTTTCAGACTTGTTTCTCAATGTCTCAAGACTAACAGTGAACTTCAAACACCAAGACACATGGCTGTGTTGATATGGCTAAATTTCAAACTAGTCTCATATTTACTTTGGAAGGATGAGTTGTCCCAGGGATTACCTGCATGGCTTTGTGGGGAGCACAGAGGATGCTGGGAAAGAATGATGGAACATTTGTGCAAGCCACAGGTATCTTGCTCTATGTTTTGACAGTGAAGAATCTCCAGTCTCACTGTGTGTTCTTGCTGCAGATGCATTAATGTTGACACTCCAAATTGTCTCTAGAGACATTGTGATTGACAGTTCATCGTGAGCTGGTGCCAGCTGTATATAATCCAGCAGATATTGTACTGTGCATCCATAGTGGCAGAGACCCAATTCTCGATTGTGTTTGCTAGAATCTAATGGAAGGATGATATCTGGAATGAGATTGGGGGTTGATGCCAGTTCAAATCAGCCAACTCTAGAAATCAATGGAAAAACTTGTACACTTCCAGTCAGAAATAGTGTATTGATGAGTTTACAGGAAGGTTTGTACCCTCAAAACTCTCCTTTCTTTAAATTTTCAGCAAATATTTACTGTCAAATGTCTTTAAAAATGTATCACTGGGTAATGATATTCTGTTTATTTGCACTTGACCTTAACAAACCTTTTGTAGACGCTTCTAACACTTGAGGGAATAATTCATGGCATGCATTAAATGCAGATAGAGCGTATACTCATTTGGCTTTCTATTGTTGCTGTTATGAGTCATCTCTAATGTGTGAAAGCAGCCTGTGCTTTGAAACGCTTCGAAGAAGATAAGGTACAGTAGACGTTCTGCTGCATGTGTTAGAAAATAAAGTGTGCTTACTGGAACTGTAAATTTATTCGGTGGTGACTCAGAATGAAATCAAGCTTATTACGTTTCTGAAAACATGAGCAATGCTGGAGGATTCTCTTTTGTCTTTCCACTGTTGCGCAACATCTGCTCTCAACACTAAACCAATTAGACAATAAGCTCACAAGAATGCTAAAAGCAAGAACGTCTGTGAAAGATGAAATTAAATGCAATAATTATATATGCATAAAAATGTTGTTTTAAAGAGTCATTAAATCATTAGGACAGTGTTTGCCATTTAGAATTTGTAACTCGCTCAGTTTAGAAATTTAATTTAAATCCAAGTGAAACAGAAAATGTAGCATGAAGAAAATCCATTGCCAGAATTACCAAAACAATAGCTATAGTATAATATAAAATATTTATTTTTAATTAAACTATATAGTTAAAAGTTTAAAAGTTAATCGATTTTTTTCCCCAAGAAATTAATAGTTTTAATCAGAAAAGATGCTTTAAACTGATCAAAAGTGGCAGTGAAGACATGTATAATGTTGCAAGATATTGCGATATTCTTTTGAACTTTCTATTCATCAAAGATTCCTGGAAAAAATATGTATTACGAATTCCACGAAAATATTAAGCAACTGTTTCTAAAATTGATAATAAGAAATGTTTCTCGAGTTCCAAATCAACATATTAAAATTATTTTAATGAAGTCTAGAAAATTCAGCTTTGAGTAAATAAAATGTAAAAACTATATTGAAATAGAAAACTGTTATTTAAAATTTTTAAAAATATTTTTGATTGCAAACATCTGAACGTTACAATATCCAATATCCTGTGTGTCCTACTGTAAGTGACATAACATGAAAAGAAAAGTTGTTTCAGTTGAAGCAGCAAGTTCTAAAATGTCAATTTAAGGTTACAGTACAAATACTTTTTTCCATTCACGATAAGACAAGGAGCGCTTATTAAAGCGAAATGGTCCATTTTGATTTTATTTTGACTCTAAAGCATTTTTTCAGGCACAAAGTGTCTTGCTGAGCAGAGGATGAGCTTACAGCGGCAGCGCTCTGACAAAAAGCTGAATATTCACGTCTCCCAGGACCTTTTCCCCAACAAGAGCCCTGAGCTGATTACACCCCCTCCTCCCCTTCATCCTTGTAATGAACACGAGCAAAGAGGCCCCTGAACTTCACCTCCTCCGTCTCCCCCATCTTAACGAGATCCTCTCCACACTTCCACCATGAGCCCTCAGCCTAATCTGTGGAGGCACTGAGGTATTATTAGAGCCGCTAGAGTCCTCGGAGGAGACGCCAGGAGCGCGAGGCCTGGAAGATGAGATGGGCTATAGGGAGGTGCACAGTTCCATTAAGATGGCATTCACCAAGGGCCTTTGTTATCATTGATCCTAACGCTTTCAGGGAGCAGTGAGACTTACTGATCCATGACCATCTCATCTGTCTTGCAGGATTTGAGGGAACTCGCTGTGAAATTGATAGCGATGACTGTGTCTCAAGACCTTGTCAGAACCAAGGCCATTGTGTGGATGGGGTCAACAGTTACAGGTCTTTTTGCCTTTTATTTCTAATTTTAGTTCTCTGTTGTGTTTGTTTGTGTTTCAGCAGATATGTTGCCCTCTGGCACTGTGTTGTGTTAAAGGGACAGTTCACCCAAAAATGAAAATCGTGTCATTAATTAGTCACCTCCAATGTCGTTTTAAACCTCTATGAATTTGTTTATTGCTTAGAACTTACTTCACAAAAGAGGCCGTTATGTAACTTTTTTTCCTCCATAAATTGATGGTTCACAGTGATCACGTCTGTCAAGTTCTAAAAAGAACAAACAACACCACAAAAATCAGACAGAATGTGCAAACAGTCTAAACAGCATAGTGACAGAATTGTTATTCTTGGGTGAACTATCCCTTTAAGACCTCACAAGACAATATCAACATGCAGTGAGAAACATTTGTTGAAAAGTCTGTCCTGAAATATTTTAACTGCAAGAATTGCTCATAAAATATTATATAGCTCATATCTGATCTTTAAAAAATAAAAATATTTGTTTAATAAATAAAAAGAATACACATTTTAAACTAAACAAAAATTGCCTTGTTTTTAATAATATCGTAATACATTATTATTAATAATAATATCATAATACCTTAATAATAATTTAAATGTTTTTTGTTTTGTTTTTTTTACAAAATATGTATACATTTTAATTTATTTATTACAGTAATACCAAATAAAAACATCCAGATTATTAAAAGTTTAAATTCATTTAAATGTTAAAGGAATAACTATTTCCTTATGTACTGTATAACGGGATTCTGTGCATGTGCTGGAATGGCCCATTTCAGATCCTGGCTCCACATTTAGTTAGATTGAGGTCAAATTCTGACTTGACTTCTGCTTTTGCAGCTCAGTTGTTGTTCTACAATTCCCAAAGCAGCCCATTTACTTCCTCTACAGCACAGTTGAGGTTTGCTATTTTGCAAATATAATACTGTGTATATTTATCAGAAAGGTCCGTTTTTGGCTTGTCTGTTTTTTCCATTGTAGTTTTTTGGAACCCCAGTTTTAGCACAATAGAGATGACAGCCATTTATTTATTTATGGAAGAACAGTCTGTAGTTTCCTCTGTGATATCTTCACATTTTGTTGGGTCAGCCTTACTATGCAGTACATTTTTATGCACCCATCATATGCATTTCTCATCAAAGGTTTGAGCTCATGGATTCATAATAAGAAATTACAACTTTTATTCTGCAAGGATGCATTATATTGATCAAATGTGAGAGTAAAAACATTTATTATATTACAGAAGATTTCTATTTCAAATAAATGCTGTTAGTTTGAACTTTCTATTCATCAAATAATCCTGAAAAAATTATCAGTTTGCATAAAAATATGAACTGTTTTATTTATTGTATTCAATGCTGATGATTATAACAAATGTTTCTTGAGCACCAAATATTAGAATGATTTCTAAAGAACCATGTGATCCTGTAGACTGGAGTAATGGCTGCTAAAAATTCAGCTTTACTATCACAAAAATAAATAACATTTTAAAATTAGATTAAAATAGAAAATTGTTATTTTAATATTTTAATAAAAATTGCAATAATTTTTAGATTGACAAGTTCAGCCTTGATAAGCATAAAACACTTCTTTCAAAAATATTTAAAATTACAGACCCCAAACTTTTAAACAGTAGTGTGTGTCTTAATATATTGGTTAAAATATCTAAAATTTCATAAAGGGTTTCTTTTATTGAAATTAACTGAATATGTGGTTGAATTTTAAATTTATTATTATTATCATATTAACAACCATTAAAATAGTAATGTATTATTGTCATGTCTTGTAGGTCTTGCAATATAAAATCACATTTTGGTTGCATGATCCCAGATAAACAAGTGATTTTTTTTTCTTTTTCACAACTGTAAACCGATCCTCCTTTTGTCATCTCTGTGCAGCTGTTTCTGCAAGCCAGGTTTCTCGGGCCCACGCTGTGAGGAAGACATCAATGAGTGCGCATCCGACCCCTGCCAGAACCAAGGCATCTGCCAAGACCTTGTGAACGGGTAAGTACCATGGCAACACCGAATTGCACTTTTTCCACTCTGTACCGCAACCCCCATAAATAGATTATGATGTAGGAGCCCAAGTATCCTCTCTGAACTGTTTGTTTTTACTAGACAGTCTAGAAATGAGACACGTTTGAGAGATGCTGGTATTATTGTCTAAAGTGCTTCAGCTTATAATGAAGGTGCTTTTTCATCCTTGACATATATAAGCTGCTGGTCTAAACACAAGTGAGAATAGTTCAGCAGGTTCGCATCACGCCTCTATATTGGCTTTCCACTACTAGATCTTCTCCTCGTTGTGCTTTAATGGGCGCCCCAGGGCCGCTCTTGGTTCAGTCCGACATATGGGCAGAGGAATCCCGAGGCCAATTTGAGTCCTAAATGGTTTGTCTCCACTTTGTCTCCTATCATGTATGGGCTCCCCTGTGATCATCTGCTCCCAGCGTTCTGGCAGAATTGCTTCCATCTGAGGGATTTCACTTCAGGTGTTTCCGTTTGCTCACAACTCATTCTCTTCCACACAAGTGCACTTTTGACACGGCAGGGCTTGTTTTAGAGGAGATCGTTCTCAGCGGAGCTCTTTTACCTTGTCGTGTCAGAAGTCGGTGTGTTTGTATGTAGTTTACTGACAATAGTAGTTTACAGATGTTTGCTTTGATACTCCTTGTAGGCTACAGCATACAGGATGTTGTTCAAGACCAAGGAGGTCAAGGTTTGGCTAGTTTGCATGATCCAGATTGCCCCTGCTGGTAGATGTCGTAACTACAACATCTGGCTGCAAAATACTTTTTTCTTTTTTTTTTTATTGATGAAGATTGAAAATAATCATGTTTTCTAGCAGGATAGCTTTTTGCAAGCAACATATACATCTCTGATATATCATTTTATTATAGTAAATGTTCTACTTATGCCTGATTTGTACACTTAAATACACTTACATTGTTCTACAGAAAATGTTTCATTGGATCCCAACATACTTTTTTGTGTATCTATAAAAAAAAATCCTTTTGTTTATTTTGCTAAAAACAATAATTGTTTTTAATGACCATTTTTCACATTCTTTCTGACTCTTTCTATCATCAAACTAAGAGTTTAACCTGACGTGAAAATGCTGACGTTATCGAATAAAATGTGAAAATATAAACTATATTGGCCAAAGATATCCATCTAGTGCATGTTTGTATAACCCAGGGTTTTGCGAACCCCATTTTTTTAAGTAAAAATTAAATAATTAAAAACAATAGAGTTAAAATACTTACTAAAATGATTAATTTTTTATATTTTTTTACCTGCATATCATGTGATCAACATCAGAGAACTGTAAACATGTGAATGTGTTAAAATATTGAAACTTCACAAGGGGTATTGTACATTATTATTTTAGTTTGGAGGGTTTCGGTTGACAAAGTTTGGTGCCCTATCTTTTGAAAGAACACGCATTGGCTGCGTTTCTTTGTAACATTATTTTGAATTTTTTTAAATGTGTGGTTGTTTATATATAAATGTATATGTCATTATTTAGTAAATAAATAAGCCATTTACTAGAAAAGAGCCAGGACTGTAGGTTTCTCCTAAATGGGGTTATCTTAAATTTATAGCATTTTTTTTTTGTAGTGCATTAAACAATTTTATTCCAAAAGATCATTGCAAAACCTCTTTAAAGACAAAATGCACTAAGCCCAGCAGAACATACTGTACAGAATTAAGAGAAAATATAAAAAAGAACACTAAAGTGAACAAAACAAACCAGCCAAAAATCACAGCGGGACACAAAATGCCCTATTAAAGTATGAATATATGCTACAAGAGATTCCTTCCATCACAGAACCACTGAACTGGCCAAGTCCTCACAGATTAGACAGGTGACAGGATATTTGAAACCGAGTCAGCTTGTCAGTCATTTTGTCCGATGATAGCAGCAGCCAAAGTCATGATTAACAGACACGCTTCAGATCTTTTTGCTGTCAATCAGACTTTTTCCTGTCTGTCAGTTTTCCTAAAAACACTTCATGCAGATATGGTACCATTTTGTTTGGCAGACATCTGTGTCACAGCCAGGGATTTTAAAAAGAAGATTTGGCTAATAATGTTATTTTTGTGCATTTCCAGTTTCCAGTGCAACTGTGTCACCGGATATTTTGGAACGCTTTGCAACCTGGACATAAACGAATGTGAAGCTTCCCCCTGCCTCCATGACTCTGTGTGCATCAACAAACCTGGGGGATTCATATGTGTCTGCCGTACTGGCTTCTCAGGTACGTCCCCCTCGGCCAGAGCCCGAGACACAAAATCAATGAGAGAAACCAGGGCTTATCGTGTCTACACGGGCTGCGTTCCCCAGCCTGACAGATTCTCAGTGGAAAGAACACACAAATAGCTCATCAGCACATTTACCACTTTAATTAGATCGAAAACTCCCACCAATATCTACACACACACACTCACATACACAGATTCACCTTGAGTTAACTAAACACCTCCTCCTCATCCTTTGCAGTTTTTAATCAAGTACTTCCTCGTCTCCTCAGTCCTTTTTCTTTTCACTGTTTTCCACTTTCCCCAGGGTGATCTCATCCTTATTCGTGGGCATTCGTTCATTTTTGTATGTTTGGATTGGATGGTTTGGATGTTTGGCACTGCAGTTGTACAATGTCAATATATTGAAAGCATTTAAAATGTAAACACTTTACAAACATACAATCTTTACGAATCTTCTGAAAACGGGTCTAAACTGAATTTGACAGGTGAGTAGGTTTAGTACTCAGAAACAAACCTGTATCCAGGCTGTCGTTTATTTGTAAATGATTAAGGTTTAAAAAAAGATAAAAACCTTTTTAAATGCCAAATACACTTATGAATTAAATCCAGGTGGGATTAATACAAATAAAGTTTGTACTCTGTATACTGTAAATAGTTGTAACCTGAAATTGTTACCTTAAGGAGATACTGTATTTCTTCCTGATATATTTATATTTGTTTGTGTAACCTAATTTGTTTAGTTTGATTCAGTGATTTTAAATATAATTTTGGCTTTAATAATGTTACTTTTTTCTTGATTACAGTCATTTAATTTAGGCCATTTTTTTTTAGGTAATTTGTTTTTCAGTAAATGTGCTAATTTAATTAATATACACTACCATTGAAATGTTTGAGGTCAGCAAGCGTTTCTAATTAAGAAATTAACACTTGTATTCAGCAAGGATGCATTTAGAGACCAAATCAGCATATTAATAATTTCTGAAGGATCAAGTGGCACTGAAGACTGGAGTAATGATGCTGAAAATTCAGCTTTACCATCACAAGAATAAATCATATTTTAAAAAGCATTCAAATAGAAAAGTGATTTTAATTTGTAATATTATTTTACAGTATTCCCGTTTTACTGTACTTGTAATCAAATAAATGCAGCCTTGATGAAATAAAAATTTACAGACCTTAAATTTTTGAATGGTATTATAAAAGCTCAACAAGTGTGAAATATAAGCAAAACGACATCAATATTATATTTAATTTGTGATGTCTCTGTCTTTGTTGTCTCAGTCATATTTAATTGTTTTTTTATATAAATTAAATAATCAACCTGTTAGGAAATATTTGTAAACAATTGCACCTTGTACATACTGTGCATATAAGACTTTACACTTTAGATACGTCAATACCTTGACATTGTACATGTCGTTATCTGTTGTATCTATACGCATGTGTGCTAGAACCTCAGGTTATGTACAATACCTATTAATACTAAGGCCATTACGCTCCTAGCCCACTTATCAATGCTGTTTTTTTTTTAAAGCGTAATCTCAATCGCCATCAGCCGGCTTGAAGATTAATTTCATTTGTCTTTTGTACTGTATCATCAATTTATCCTCGTCCTGCTGAGGGGAAAGAAGGAAATCTCAGAGGCACGGAAACTCCTGGGAGAGCTCAGCCTGGCACACAGGCCCTAATTCCCACAGAAACCTCTTTTATTATCAGGCCCCACTCTGCCTTGCACCAGTCATTACTTTCCCTCAGCTCTGAGCTCATCTGAGGAATCGGACGCGTCCCCTGAGAGCTCAGGCTGGAGGATATATTCTGGATTGGTTCAACTGGGGCTCAGAGGAAATATTTGCCCTAATAAGACATGTAACGGCATCGCAACTTCTCGAGAAGGCGGAATCAAAGATACAAAAGGCAATATGCCGCAGCCTGCCATCCGACGTGTCTCTGTGGCTGATCTGCAGCAAAATGATTTTTAAATTGAAATGGTGTTTTGCTCAGGCACATATTATGTGCCTCGTTCGGTGAAATTACGTTATTTGTGATCTTGCTTGGATCTAGTAGGCGTCTCCTTCATTGTGATCACCAGCTTTGCATGAAAAAAGGCAGAGAAAGTTGATACAATGTCTGTCTGTTATATTATTTGATGATGTAGCATCTATCATTTTAGATTAAAGTGCATTTTAGTATAGCGTATATAAAGATTGACATGCAGTTGCCCCATATAGAGGACTATATATAGTGCCATATTAATACATTTTTCATTATTCAAATCTGTCAAAATGTTTTTCAACAAATAAAACATGTTAATTTTTTTTAAATGTTATTATTAATGACAGTTTTTTTTACATGACACTAATACATATGTATAAAGTGTATACATATGTTTTATAAATATGTTTTTATTTAAATAAATATGTTTTATTTATTATTTTAATGTTTTAATAATACATTATTTATTTGAAATATTTTATGACTGAAAGATGTATTTTTTAAAATGGTAAAACAAGTATTTTAATTTAAATTCTATTGTTTGAAATTAATCAATATTTAAAATATCAGTTATGATTTTTGATAGTTGTTCAGACGGTTCTTGCTCTCTGAAGCTGCAAAGCACTTGCAAGAGATTTCCTACTCTTTCTCTCCTATTTTATCTTCTGTATAGTGTTTATTTTTTCTTTTTCAGACTTTTTTTCTTCAATGGCTTTCTTTGCGTTGCTCTAGTCTTCTCTTTTTTGGTCTCTTGGATAGAAAATCTGATAACTCGCTGTGGGTTTGAGAAGTTCCTGCAGAGAGGAGTAATTGAAGAGTGGAGGAGAAGATTATATGTTTTTTTTTCTCTCCTCTCAGATGAGTACAGTGAGCACCCTTAAGAAAGCCAACATTAGGATTAACCCAACAGCTTTATAATCTCTCCCCTGCTTGGCTTCTCATATTCTACAAAGTCTGATAGGACGGTGCATTATTTGTCAAATCAGACAAGGAAATGCCGATTAAGAGGGTTTTGTATAATCTCATTAGGAGCGCTGACAGTGTAAATGTATTGTCTATGAAGTGAGGATTGTGTGCACTTCCTTATAGTCTACAGTCTTGATAGTGTCGTACGTACGAAGCAGTTAGATATAAAGTACTTGATTGATGGCTGACTACAAACAGCATGTCGTGACTGAATATCAAAACCTGGTTCGTGTTTTGGGGTTAATAAGATTTTTACAGTTAATTCATACCCAGTCGATACACTGACACTTTGTTGTGTTTGCGGATGACTATCCGCAGGGAAATAAATTCATTACAGCTTAACCAGGAGGTCAATATGAAGGGAATTAACAACGGTCTGTGAATGAGCAATTGGGAAAAACACTTTAATTAGAAGATGTTAATGATCTGCCTCATTGTTATGTTTTAGTTCCTTTTATTTATCCACGTTGCCTTCGAGACACATGCAGCAAAACCCTTCAGCGTGAAGAACGGCGCTGAGTAAGAAAGGTTGAAAACTTCTTTAGTGAGAAACACCACGGGTCGTTGTTTGTTTTCTCACTGGCTGTGTGTTGAGCAGTGAGTAATTGAAATAAAGCTTTCATTTATTGTCAGAGCATGACCTGAACTGCGACTGATGGCGTCGCTTTCGCCCGAAATGACTGAATTATTTGTGTAGTCAAGCGTGAATTAAGTTTACATTCCTGTAATATCAGCATATGATTCATAATGTTTAAAAGATCGCTTCTGCACCTTATTTAGATGTCTCGGGGCTTTTGGAAATGCTTCCATTTGTTTGTGTAGTTACAGGGAGGAAGAATAATGGCTGTCTGCTCTTTAGTATCGCAGCTCTTTGGCTCTCATTTTTATCTCCGTCATTTGTCAACCTGTCCCTGGGTGTCTACGGAGTCTTACTCGCCTCTGGATTTTACAGGCTCTTCTCAACTTATTGAATTTACAGCTTTTTTCCAGGTAAATTATGACCTATTAGGGTGTTTGTTACTGAACCTTTTGTAGTGGATTTTACGTCATTCAACTTGGTCATAAATCCAGGTTAGAGAATAATGCACTCTGTACTCAGTGACATACAAAAGCGTGACTACACATTTAGAAATACACAAATTAGAAATATCCTGCAAATTGAAGTACAAATACCTCCCATTGAACACCTCCATTTGTAACAAACAAGAAAAAAACAACATGATAAAATTAAATATTAATTTAAATTAATATTAATTTAAATTGTTTGAAATAAGACTTACCATGAGTAGACAATCATATATTTTTTTTATATTGTGAGAACTGTGCAAATACTATATATAAAATACAAAAAAATAATTTTGTTTACCTGTCAATTTTGTTTATACATTTGTTTTTTTTATGCTTATACACATTGTTTAATGCTTATACTCATCTTTTAATGTTTTCTGTCATTAGTGGAATACAATGCTACCAATGACAAGGTCCTTGTATGCCTCACAAAATGGTTATAGATGTTAAATTTTGTATTTCAAATAAAATTTTAAATGCTTTCAGAATTATGGATTGGCATAAGCAACTATATTTCTGCTAGCTGATAGCTGATGTTAAAGGTTGATAGAAGATTCTTTGAAAATGTGCTTTTTAACCTAATTAAAGATTTTATTAACAGTTAGCCTCATCTTAACTTAAGGCTAATTAACTGAAGCCTCATCTATATTGAGAAAATTAGACTTGCTTTTCATCTTTTTTTTTCTCAGCGTTTTGGTTGGGTTTTTGCAAAAATGTACCACATTGTTCTTATACACATACCTTTATTAATTTTTTCACCTTGATATCCGAGATCACCTTCATTTACAAGAATTTCTAAACACTGAATGTAATGTGTTTATATGGTATTGATTTTGTTCTTCCTAAAGGTAAATGGTGCGAGCTGAACGTTGATGAATGCAAATCTAATCCATGCCGAAACAACGGGAGGTGCATCGACGGTCTTAATGGTTACCAGTGTGTGTGCTCCAGAGGTTTCATGGGCTATCACTGTGAGAGAAACATTGATGAGTGCTCATCCAACCCTTGTGTTCATGGGAGGTACATTAACCTTGCTGAGCTGTAACGATGTGTATTTCAAGCTCTGTGATTGAGAGCTTTGTAAATGGCCATCACATTCATTCTGAAAGAGATGGTACCTGTGAGTCTTTTAAAAAACTGAATGTGCTTGCAATCCTTCTTGCCAACTCACTCTCAATTAGCTGTTTGGCAGTCTGGTACTCAGTAAACACAACATAATTAGTCTTTACCAGCTGTTTCTTGCACTTTGAGCATCTAACCAAGTTACAGTAATAACATGATTTTACATAAAGTGCTGATACCTTAAATAATCACAGTTTGGGTAGAACAGATTTTTCCCTCGGGAACCGTACTTGGGGAAACATCTCAGCTCTGTCATTTTGAAGTGTTTATTTGTTGTAGACTGCATGCTGTCAATGTAATAATAAGGAATATAACATGACTCAACAATAAGAATATTTATTTCTACTGTCCAGGTAAATAACTAATTTCTGGAAATTCAGCTATAATATAACTTAACAATAAACTATTAAGTCAAACATACTTTTTGAGAAAAATGCTGATATTATTTGTAAATATTTAAGCATATTTATGCCTCCAGCACAATCAAGAATAAATCTCAGTTGATTGATTAATTATAGATATATTAGTACTACTACTAACTGTTTTCCCTCAATTGTTTATTTGACAATAACTATTTTCCATTTGAATATATTATAAAATGTTATTTATTTAAGTGATAACAAAGCTGAATTTTATTCCAATCTTACTCCAGTCTTTAGTGTCATATGATATTTCATAAAACATTTTAATATGCTGATTTGATGATCAAGAACATTTCTTTTGGGCATGAAATCATTCCAATGATTCCAAATTATTGCAAACTTTTGTCTGCCAGTGTGTACATCAAGTTGTAATAATGCACAATACATCAGGCAAAACCAAAGGTTTTCATTTGTAAGGCATGAAAACACATATATGTGATCAATAAATGTCTATGCTGGCTTGTCAGAACTCTCACGCTGGCCCTGGGCCGTCTTTATTGTTGAGCCCTGTAAAATCTAGAAATGAAAGGGGACACAGTTCATGCAAATAAACATGCTCAGGTTTATAAATAGATGCATCTTTAAATTTTATAATCCCATTATACTGCTTATGAGTTTTTAGGGTGGATAAAAGATACGGGTTGTCACCCGACATTAGCTGTTAAACCGGGAAATTAGCTGTTTAATCACAGCCTAGTAAATGTTGCACTTGCACATTAATTAACCATCAATGTGACTTTATCAAGACAGCAGCAGTGTGAGAGTTGCAGTGGCATGTACAACATGACTTTCTAACATTTATAATATGAATTGACTATATATTATTTACAAGACCCTCACTTATGAAAATCATTTATACAAGCTTGTTGTTTTATTAGTCCTGCTGTTCTGGCGTGTTTATATAGTGTACTGTAAAGCCTCTGTCAGAAATCACTGCGCAGGTAAATGTGGTTGAGGTTGCAGCTTCATTGACATGTAAAATCATCTCTCATAAATCATAAATAATGAATGCAGAATTTGCACATGTCAGGGCACATAAACAATCTCTTTTGTCATTGCAGTTGCCTGGATGAAATGGATGCATACAGCTGTCAGTGTGAGGTTGGATGGACCGGTCACAGATGTGAGATCAACATTAATGTAAGCATGTTCTTTTTGAGCTTGTCAGGTTGTCAGTACATCTTGTAAGTTATCAGAGCGTGAGTTATTGTTGTATGCATGCGTGTGTGTCTGTGTATGTATGTATATATTTAAATTATTATTCCATTCTAAATATAGAATTTATTTTTATATGTAGTATCTTTAAAGTACAAAATGAATAAAATATATATATTTAAAAAATTAACAAATTAATGCTTAAGAATAATAATTAGTAAAGAAATTTAAGAATACTTTTTTTAAATCATTGTCAGTGTTCAGCATTCATGAACCTGTGATGACATGTAAATCTAGCAAAGTGTTTTTTAATACCGTATTGACCCGAATATAAGATGACCCTGATTATAAGATGACCCCCTTTTTCCAGATGCACCTTTTGGAAAAAGGCTTTTTGAAAACCAAATCTTGTGTTTTACTGAGAAAAATATAAATATATTTTTTTCTTAAATTATTTTCATATTGCATATTTTTTCGTATTTTAATTTTTGTTTTGAAAGTATGGTAAAAACTGGTAGAATGTACCAACAATCACATTTAAAAATATACACTTTTTGATATACCATAAAAATAACAAGTAGCCCAACTGAATTATATAACAGTTAGTCTATCCATCTCATAGTAGCCTACCAAAATTGTATTAACAGTATAAGTGAAATCTTATTGTAGTCTTTAAATCTGGGTACTGTCTTACAATTTAAAATCACTTACAGAGGAAGTTTGGTCCCATCAGGCTAACATGACAGTCACGACTCATGCCGCTATAAACTCTTCTTTTTCTTTTGTTTTCACTCGCGATCTTCTAACATTACAACAACACACATTATATTACGTATTTCATGGCACACTCGTTTTACGTGTATTTGGCGACACCTATTGTTGTGGGTGTATTATTGACATGTCAAAGTCTAGACCCTGAATATAAGACGACCGCGTTTTTTTCAGATGTATTTCCAAGAAAAAAATATTGTCTTATATTCGGGTCAATACAGTATTATCTTTTTTGTAATTAAGTACATTTGTAACACTTTTTTTTTTTTTCTTGGTATCAAATTTTGAAAAACTATTTTGCGCTGCTGCGTAAGTGTTTCTCAATACAATGGATAAGGGAGTGATGGCATATTTGACGTCTTTCTCTCTTCTGGCCAACATCAACATATCAATCTCTGAATATTTTTTCCTCTTTTGGAAAGTCATAGAAATGCTATCATGGATTTTTCTTTCGCTGTTGGAGCGCAAAATATTTGTTGTAGTTTTCATTCACCAGTATAGAAGTTTACTCATCTATGATGACTTCTGGGAACCCTTAAAATGTGAAAAGAGTCCATTATGCAACCAACAATGATGATGCCAATTGAATTCCCATTGGCCATCTTACATGCATTTGCATAGTGAATTTTGAGTGCCGTTTTATTGCATCTTTTATATAGCCGCCTTACACTGCAAAGGCAGTGTCTCATATGTAGATTATCATACACAGTGGACAGAAACGTGAGTGTGATAACAATGACAAAACCTAAAAGCCTTACCAGCACTGGTATTTCCTTAAGGAAATGTAAATCTAGTTCAAAATCTTCAACTGAAAGTTTTTAAAGTATTTAGCATATGAAATTCAATAAACAGAATGCAGGTATGCAGAAATACAAACTGTTTTGAGACTATAAAACATGGTGCATCCATTTACAGAATCATAAATCAAAATGAATATGCACATTATGTCAGATAGAGAAGGCCGTGTCTGTCCAAAGAGTCCCCAGGCTGTAATGAAATCAAAGTTCAAGGTTTAACAGTGACAGTGAGTCTCTGAGACGTGGCCGCCGTATTTCATTGTGGAGACAGGGAACTATCATGTAAAGCTGTTAGGACAGACTACAGCATCACACAAGTACAAACCGGAGTCTGTGAACAAGAGCTCTGACAGATACTTTTCATTGGTAAGAGCTGAGTATCACTAGACCCTCTCTATTGACAGGATTTTCAACTATTTGACATCCAGCACTGCCACAAGTGGCTGTCTGTGCCATTTTTCCTAAAAATGGGATGATTTGTGTTAAACTTTCAGTAACGATAACAATCAAATGGAGCGGATAGGTTATGCTGCCATTGGTGGCGTGTGCAGGCTTAAACCCAGCTGGAGGTCCTTGTCAAAACAAGTTGGTTTATTGTAATTTCTCTGTATGATAGAGGAGGGAAAAAATACAGTGTCTGTTGAGCCACATTGCAGATCAAAGCTCTTTACAAAATTCCCTTTTAACACATCGATGGTGAATATACGTACAGTAGTTAAAGCATTTCACCCAAAAATTACAATTCTGTCATTCATTTACTCACCCTCAAGTTGTTCATTTCTTTCTTCTATTGAACATAAAAGAATGCTGAAAAATATGTAAGTCAATGGGGGCCATCAACTGTTTGGTTACTCCCATTCAAAATATCATTTGTATTCAGCAGAAGAAAGAAATTCATTTTTGGAACAGCTTGAAGGTTGGAAAATGGTGACAATTTTCATTTTGGGGTGAACTATGCCTTTAATACAATACTATGACAAATTGTATTTCAAGACTCTATATACTACTGATGTAAAGCTAAGTGAATTACAGAAATGCAGTATTGCATTGAGGTAGGCATTTTGTTGTGAAAGTAGAAAGCATTTTTTTTTCTTGTAAAAATGGAGGATGTTTTCTATAAGGGACAGGATTAGAATATACAGTAGTATTTAAGTTTTTTGAAAATCTAAAAACGCAAAAAAAAAATTTGTGTGAGGGGTATAGAGGGTAATGGGATAGAAAGTACAGTTTGTAGAGAATAAAAGCCATTATATGGAGAGTCCCCATAAAACATGGAAACGTGTGTGTGTGTGTGTGTTTTAATCAGTTGACAAACCTAAATAATATATAGTTATGTTCATAAATTCACATAACTTTGGTTGTTAATAGAATTTTTGTCTTTGAGTGGTCTGGTCTGGTCTAGTGGTTGTAATGTCAAGTCTGGTAATTGGTTCAATTTTCAAACTGGTTCAGCTGAAAGGTTGCTGGTATAGTGTGAGGAGCAATCCATAAGCCATCACCATTGTGCCCTTGAGCAAGGCACTTATTCCCAGGTTGCAGCAGGGGGGTTGTTCAAGTTCATAGCTGCGTTCTAAGGGGACATATAAAAGTCACCAAATCAAGTTCAACTGGACCTGTGGTGATAAATAAAGATTCTATTACATCTTCACTTTCGCTCTATACTGCCCTATAAAAGCAATACATATTTCATTTCAGTTTTCATACTGTTTTCTCTTAATCAGAGCATAATTGAGCTGAATGATAGTATGAGAAACCAAATTTCAATCATAAATCAGTTTTGAGTTGTATAGTTGTAGTAGTATGACAAAATGTGTTAGTCCAATGTCCAGTTGTAGATGAGTGTTATTCATTTTGAAGATCCCCATATAAAAATTAATGTGCTTCAAAAGGTTCTTCAAGCGATGCCATAGAATAACCATGTTCAGTTCCACAAAGAACCATGTAGTCAAAGGTTCTTTAAAGAACCATCTCGTCCTTACCTTTTTATAATCTGAAGAACCTTCAGCTACAGCTTTCCTGTAGCTCAAATGGTAGAGCATGGCGCTAACAACGCCGCACAACCTGATATTGCCGAGTGCGACGTGTTCCTGGGTCAACATCTTTGTTGACCCTGGAACAACATTGTGATTAACCAATCAGATTTCAAGAACCAGTTTATAATTTGTGTAATTCATCTATCAGTTCCTCTGATTTTAGGGATTACTCATGGGTAAGGTTAGGTTTAGGTGTAGGAATATGGTTAAGATTATATTTTTGGATTAAAATGTTGTTCCAGGGTCAACAAAATATGTTGACCCAGGAACACGTCTAACTCGGCAATATCAGGACGTGCAACAACGCCAAGATCATGGGTTCGATTCCCAGGGAAAGCAAGAGCTGATAAAATGTAAAAACTGTAACTTGAATGCAATGTAAGTCTCTTTGGATAAAAGCGTCTGGTAAATGTAGAACCTTCTTTCACCACAAAGAACCTTTTGTGAAACAGAAAGGGCAGTCGTGGCCTAATGGATAGAGAGTTGGACTTGTAACCCGAAGGTCGTGGGTTCGACTTTCAGGTCCGGCAGGGATTGTTGGTGGGGGGAGTGAATAACCAGCACTCTCTCCACCCTCAATACCACGACTGAGGTGAGACCCTTGAGCAAGGCACCGAACCCCCAACTGCTCCCCAGGCGCTGCAGCATTGGCTGCCCACTGCTCCAGGTGTATGTTCACTACTGTGTGTGTACACTTGGATGGGTTAAATGCAGAGCACAAATTCTGAGTATGGGTCACCATACTTGGCCACACACCACTTCCCTTTCCTTTCCCCTTTCCCAGATGTTAAAGGTTCTTTATGGAACCATTTAGACAAAAAGGTTCTTCTATGGCATCGTGAAGCACCTTTATTTTTAAGAGTGTTTAGTGGTGGCTGTTGCAACAATGAAAGTAAATTGGCTAGAAATATCACTACTTAGAAATCAAAAAGCACTTCAAGTTCAAGTTCAAGTTCAAGTTGAGCTTTATTGTCCCACACTTCATAGGAGACTGAGAAAGAGAGTAAGCTTCATTCTACCTGACCTCCTGAAATATAATATCTGGCCTAGATTCATATTCTAAACTTCCAATGACAACAAAGATGATAGGATAGAAAGGTCAGACATATTGTCGGGTTATGTTAGATTTTTATAATGCTTAAAAAGGGAAATAGAGCACCATAATCTCCTGAGAAGGGAGGGAAATCGAGAACTGAAAGGCGAAAGACTGTAATTTAACGCACAGTAATCATGTTATTATATTATGCAATTCTATCAATGCTATGGCAAGTTTGTTTGCTTTTTGAGAATAGATTGTGTATGTATTTTATGCGTTAAGTTATTGCAGTGTCCATATTATGCTGTTCATAATTCCTACAACAGGAATAATCCAGTATAAAAACTCAGATTCTCCAGCAGAAAATTACAGGTGCATCTCAATAAATTAGAATGTTGTGGAAAAGTTCATTTATTTTAGTAAATCAACTCAAATTGTGAAACTCGTGTATTAAATAAATTCAATGCACACAGACTGAAGTAGTTTAAGTCTTTGGTTCTTTTAATTGTGATGATTTAGGCTCACATTTAACAAAAACCCACCAATTCACTATCTCATCAAATTAGAATATGGTGACATGCCAATCAGCTAATCAACTCAAAACACCTGCAAAGGTTTCCTGAGCCATCAAAATGGTCTCTCAGTTTGGTTCACTAGGCTACACAATCATGGGGAAGACAGCTGATCTGACAGTTGTCCAGAAGACAATCATTGACACCCTTCACAAGGAGGGTAAGCCACAAACATTCATTGCCAAAGAAGCTTGCTGTTCACAGAGTGCTGTATCCAAGCATGTTAACAGAAAGTTGAGTGGAAGGAAAAAGTGTGGAAGAAAAAGATGCACAACCAACCGAGAGAACCACAGCCTTATGAGGATTGTCAAGCAAAATCGATTCAAGAATTTGGATGAACTTCACAAGGAATGGACTGAGGCTGGGGTCAAGGCATCAAGAGCCACCACACACAGACGTGTCAAGGAATTTGGCTACAGTTGTCGTATTCCTCTTGTTAAGCCACTCCTGAACCACAGACAACGTCAGAGGCGTCTTACCTGGGCTAAGGAGAAGAAGAACTGGACTGTTGCCCAGTGGTCCAACGTTCTCTTTTCAGATGAGAGCAAGTTTTGTATTTCATTTGGAAACCAAGGTCCTAGAGTCTGGAGGAAGGGTGGAGAAGCTCATAGCCCAAGTTTCATGAAGTCCAGTGTTAAGTTTCCACAGTCTGTGATGATTTGGGGTGCAATGTCATCTGCTGGTGTTGGTCCATTGTGTTTTTTGAAAACCAATGTCACTGCACCCGTTTACCAAGACATCTTGGAGCACTTCATGCTTCATTCTGCTGTCCAGCTTTTTAAAGATGCTGATTTCATTTTCCAGCAGGATTTGGCACCTGCCCACACTGCCAAAAGCACCAAAAGTTGGTTAAATGACCATGGTGTTGGTGTGCATGACTGGCCAGCAAACTCACCAGACCTGAACCCCATAGAGAATCTATGGGGTATTGTCAAGAGGAAAATGAGAAACAAGAGACCAAAAAATGCAGATGAGCTGAAGGCCACTGTCAAAGAAACCTGGGCTTCCATACCACCTCAGCAGTGCCACAAACTGATCACCTCCATGCCACGCCGAATTGAGGCAGTAATTAAAGCAAAAGGAGCCCCTACCAAGTATTGAGTACATATACAGTAAATTAACATACTTTCCAGAAGGCCAACAATTCACTAAAAATGTTTTTTTATTGGTCTTATGAAGTATTCTAATTTGTTGAGATAGTGAATTGGTGGGTTTTTGTTAAATGTGAGCCTAAATCATCAAAATTAAAAGAACCAAAGACTTAAACTACTTCAGTCTGTGTGCATTGAATTTATTTAATACACGAGTTTCACAATTTCAGTTGAATTACTGAAATAAATGAACTTTTCCACGACATTCTAATTTATTGAGATGCACCTGTATACCCATGTACTCTATATATTCCTGCATGTTTTAGATAGTGGGGATTATTCTTCTGAATAACAACCACAGGATCATCTAAACACAAGTGTCTGATTAAAATGCTTCTATCCCTAATTGATTTAATACCTAGCACGGCCTTAAATGTACCCCTGAGACGAAACACTTGGCTGTTTGGAGGACTTCAGAGGCTTGTTTGGAATAAATCATTAGCTGCTGTTTGCTCCCGTAATGACTATAGGACGATATCTGCCATTCTGTTTGTACACTCACTTACAGTATCAACTCCACTAATGTACCATATATCTTTTTATATGAACATCTTTAAATCACAGAAATGTAATTAAATTTAGCTGTACGCATGCAGTAAAAACTGAATTAGTGCCCTAGGAAAATGGTATGATCAGGCAGTAAAAGCGATTCAGTAAAAAAATATAGTAAACATTTGGCTACCAGTCCTTGGAATATTGGTTGTGTGTAAAGAAATCATTAGTATACATGGGATTTTGGTTAATTTTGATACTAAAACAGATATCCATTAAGAATGGAGAAAAAAAATGTTTTAATGTTCACATACCCTATATATTGTGATATACAGTGCATACAGTATACAATGCATGTATTCATTATTCAAAAACAAATCACAAATATTATGGTATCATGACCTAGATATTAATATAATATTGTTTTGCAAAGTTAATTGCAATTTCCCTTATTTCGATTTTTTGTGTTAGGAGTGTGAGACTCATCCTTGTCTTAATGGAGGCTCATGTGTGGATCTTCAGGACAAATACGCCTGCATATGCGCTGAAGGTTTCACTGGGAAGAACTGTGAGATTGACCAAAATGTATGTCTGCAGACATCTCTTAATTTCTCCCTGTGTTTTAATGGAGGGACATGTGTGGATGGACCAGGGGCCAACTTCACATGCAGGTAAAAACAATACTCTAGATGGAACTTCTGATGTTTTTGTGTATGATGTTTAACAATTTTGCTCTAGTTGTCATCCTAATTTCTTGGGTCTTGTGGAAAGCATTTCCTATCCAGGACTGCATTGAAAAAGCATTTGATTGTAGAGACTATTGGTGGTAATGGTTTCTTTGATCTACTTACGATGCTTTTTTGTAAATGGTAAATTAAGGCCTTAAAAGTCTCAAATCAGTGCAGAAAGTATTAAAGTCATGGCATTAAATATTGCATACATTCCAAAAAAATGAATGACTTCCTCAGTATTTTTGTTTTCAAATACAAATATCTAAATATTCCTAAATCATAATACATTTACTTGAGGTGCAAATGTAAAATGAAGTCTTCTAGGGGAAAATCAAGTTTTTTATGTTGTTTATTTGTCTATGTGGTGTTTTTAATATGCTTTTAGACAAACCATGTGCCAGTCCATTAATCAACACCATTGCTGAGTATTTTCTCCTTAAAACTGTAGTTTCTCAATGGCTGACCCAGAAATGCAGTTTGAAACAGCCCTTGGGTTGCTACGTCACAAACCAGTAACCAATCACGTCAAGGGATCGATTCCTATCACTAGCATGCAAAATATACCAATACCAGCACAAGACCAAACATAAATTAGAGCAAAAACCCATGAAGCTGTGGTTTAATGTGAATTTAGAACCGCTGACTTGCATTATAACCCGCGGCAATAGTGTAAAAGTAGCCCGGAGTCAGACCCACCTCTCCCGTATCGGCAGCTGCACTTCACACGCGTATGCTCGCGGGCGCGAATTATGAATTACAATTACTTAACGGCATTTTGAGGACACAACATCGTCAAGTCAGTAACTTTAACGAATGTTACAGTAGTCACTGTATGTTGTCCGCTAGTAAAAACATAGTTTTATCAGTCATGATCCGTGTATGCCATTGTTTTGCATTTACTACAGTTCAGTGGATGCTGCGACTGAGTGGAGGTGGGGCTAATTTGCATATTCATAGATCCGCTTATAGTAAATGAGGCAAGGGTGTTGAGTTACATTCAAGCTATTTTAAGGCATGAGAAAATTATTTTCACAAGAAAAAAACATTTAAATATGTCATTTTGATTATCAAAGATAAGTTTTAAGGGATAAAATATTTGACTACAGGGTGACTTTAACACAATTCATTGTGTGCTCCCTTGACATTTACATTAAGAGAACATATTGACTTATTGTGTTCCCTTCAATTTATTCCTTTTTTAGTTGTCTTTACTTGGTCTTAAAAAGGTATTTAAAAGACTTAAATGGAGTTTTGGCACCGATAGAGGTTTGGTTTGGAGCTTGCTTATGTTGGGGACACTAAATTTCTGGCAATATCGTCGGCTTGATTGCACAGACACTATTTGCAGAGAACTGAACTGAGCTAGACGACAATGAACTGACTTTAACTGAAAAATTGACTGCTTGTTATTGTCCTCTTACATTATTAACACACTATTTTCCTGTTTAACATTTTAAAGCTGCTTTGACACAATCTGTATTATATAAAACACTGTATAAATAAAGGTGACTTGACTTAAATGGACCTTAATCAAACCTGCAGAAACCCTCAGTAACTATAAAAAATCAGACCGGAAATAATTTGTTCAGTTAAATTCATTCAAAACCACTAATTTGTTCACAAACAAAACTCCTCTAACAAGTAAGAGCAGGCTAAATAAACTTACATTTACTTACTTTATTTTAAAATATATAACTTGTAAATAGTTACAACTGCCATACACTGATCCAGACACATTTCCACAGTTTCTCTTGGTTCTTTCTAAAGGTCTGCCAAAGTGGATGATTATGCAGCAGCTGCTACAACATTATCGCTGAACTAAAGGGCTAAAATTGTGTTGTGTTGTGGTGCATTGCACATTCTGCATAAAAGGGCCCATCCAACACATAACATATCTCATTATCTCTTCCTCCTAAGACAATATTGTAATGTGAATAAGCCCCCTGTCCAGAGTCTCTGATTAGCCCGGGTGATAATGCTATTTGCAATTCTCATCGTGTCAGGTGGACAGATGCACGGACAGACAGACAGCTGTGGAATGAGAAAGCATTGTCTGTCCAAATGAGGCCTCATTGGATTGATTTTCTCAAATGGAAAACAAACGCCCCCGTCCCACTTTGTGTTTACTCTCATTTGAAATCACTTGCAGACTGATGACTCGCAGGCCGATTTTATTAAAGCCTGTCTCATTTGGTAATGGACAAAAGCACACATTTTAAAGACCAAAAAATTGGAGCTCAGTCAATTTTAAATCAGCCTCCGTCATTTTGCATAATGTTAAAGATTCAGAACAGATTGAGGGCTGATATGCTGATATGAAAGCCATTAAAGCTGCCACATAAAGAAAAAAATGCCTCTCATTTGGCATATGCTGATTGTTATATATAGGTACATCTAAAAAAAATTGAATATTGTGAAAGTTTTTTTTTTTTTTTACTTATTTCAAAAAGCGGAACTTTCATATATTCTAGATTCATTACATGCAAAGTAAAACATTTCAAAAGTTTTTTTGTTTTAATTTTGATGATTAGAGCTTACAGCTCATTAAAGTTAAAAATCCAGTATCTCAAAATATTAGAATATTTACATTTGAGTTTCAATAAATGACCATCCATACAGTATAAATTCCGGGTGTCTCTTGTTCTTTGAAACCACAATAATGGGGAAGACTGCTGACTTGGCAATGATCCAGAAGACGAACATTGACACCCTCCACAAAGAGGGTAAGTCACAGAAGGTCATTACTGAAAGGGGTGGCTGTTCACAGAGTGCTGTATCAAAGCATATTAAATGCAAAGTTGACTTGAGGAAAGAAATTGGGTAGGAAAAGGTGCACAAGCAACAGGGATGACCGCAAGCTTAAGAATTCTGTCAAGCAAAGCTGATTCAAACACTTGGGAGAGCTTCACAAGGAGTGGACTGAAGCTGGAGTCAGTGCATCGAGAGTCACCACACTCAGACGTCTTCAGGAAAAGGGATACCAAGCCACTTCTGAACCAGAGACAACATCAGAAGCATCTTACCTGGGCTAAGGAGAAAAAGAACTGGACTGTTGCTCAGTGGTCCAAAGTCCTCTTTTCAGATAAAAGTAAATTTTGCTTTTCAGTTGGAAATCAAGGTCTGGAGGAAGACTGGAGAGGCACAGAATCCAAGCTGCTTGAAGTCCAGTGTGAAGTTTCTGAAGTCAGTGATGATTTGGGGTACCGTGACGTCTACTGGTGTTGGTCCATTGTGTTTTATCAAGTCAAAAGTCAATGCAGCCGTCTACCAGGAGATTTTGGAGCACTTTATGCTTTCATCTGCTGACAAGCTTTATGGAGATGCTGATTTCCTTTTCCAGCAGGACTTTATCACCTGCCCACAGTGCCAAAACCACTTCCAAGTGGTTTGCTGACCATGATATTACTGTGCTTGATTGGCCAGCCAACATGCTTGACCTGAAGCCCATATGGAATCTATGGGATATTTTCAAGAGAAAGATATGAGAGAGTCTATCCAGCAATCCAGACGAGCTGAAGGCTCAATAGTGTCTCAGCAGAGCCACAGGCTGATCGCTTCCATGCCACACTTCACTGATGCTGGAGTTTGTGCTAAAGGAGCCCCGGCCAAGTATTGAGCGCATAAATTAACATACTTTAAAGAACTTGAACTTTCCTGTTTTGCAAATCCTTTTTTTTTTTTTTTTTTTATTGATCTTAGGAAATATTCAAATATTTTGAGATACTGGATTTTTTACTTTCATGAGCTGTAAGCTCTAATCATCAAAATTAAAACAAAAAACTTTTGAAATGTTTTAGTTTATATGTAATGAATCTAGAATATATGAAAGTTTCACTTTTTGAAATGTTATTAAAAAAAAGAACTTTTCATAATATTCAAATTTTTTGAGATGCACCTGTATATATATATATATATATATAAGCACCAGGACTTCATGCTTATCAGGCATTTTAGGGAGACATACAGTAATAAGTGAATAGGGAAAGAAATTATATATCAATATTTCTATGAAAATTAGTATACTTTGGCCATGTTTACACACGTATTGTGTAAAGTAAAATAGTAGGCTATATATAAGAAATAATATTTATTTATTAAGTTATTTTTAAATAATGATAAATATAGTTGTCAGACTTGTCTCCCCGTGTCTTATGTTCCACGTGCTTCCCAGTGTTTCCTTATGTCCTTATTTGGTTTTTCCTGTTCATTATTAGTTAATTTAGTCCCAGCCGTGTCTGATCTGTTTCCAGGTGTGTCTCGTTTTCCCCTCGTTAGTTCTGTCTATTTATAGTGTGTTCTGCCCCTTGTTTCCTGTCCGCTGTTATATGTCATTCTGTCCTCCTACGTTCCCTGTGATCCTGCTTTTGTCCCATTAAAAATCTGATTGGTGAAGAATTCCTCGTCTCCTCGCTCCTTTGTTCCGCGATCGTGACAATAGTCAATAATACAGAAGACCAACAAAATTTAGTTTTGGCTGTATATCTTTCCATAGTTTCTTGTGAGATCTGTGTTCACAAATTCAGGGGTATGTTTGTATTCATGCATTTATTTATTTACACACTAGACTATTACAGAAGTTATTTTAGGAAGTGTTTCTTCAGAAAACCTCTGGACACTTTGGAAGGAATATTTGTCAGTATCATTAATCTTGACCTGATATTTATTGATATTCTATTGATATAATATATGTTATGTTTGTTTTGACTTATACCTTTTCATGTTAAAAAAGGCCCAGCAGAGGTTGTACTTCCTTCGTCAGCTAAGGAAGTTCAACCTGCCACAGGAGCTGCTGAAACAGTTCTACTCTGCATGTCAATAACTGTCTAGTTCAGCTCAGCTACCAAATCTGACCTCAGAAGACTACGGAGGGTAGTCCGGACTGCTGAGCGAATCACTGGTACAACCCTCCCCACTCTCCAAGAACTGTACTTATCAAGAGAGTAAAAGGGCTGGCAAAATCACTCTGGACCCCTCACATCCAGCACACTCCCTCTTTGAACTGTTGCCGTCTGGTCGACGCTACAGAGCTCTGAGCACCAGAACGACCAGACACAGGAACAGTGTCTTCCCTCAAGCAATCCATCTCATGAACACTTGACATAAACGTGGAACACACAACACTATTATACATTATTTATTCACTACACATACTTATTTTTATTTATTTTTTCATTTAAATTTTGCACATATCAGACCTGTACACACATAATTGTCTATATTATATATTGTGTATTTGCTATTTTGTACATTGCCTATTTGTATATTATTATTTTTATTATCTGTCCTGTCCTGTTGCTGTCATTCTGTTGCACTGTGGAGCTTCTGTGTCACTATAACAAATTCCTCGTATGTGTAAACATACCTGGCCAATAAAGCTCATTCTCATTCATTTAAGCACTTTTAAGTGAGAACTGCTCAAAACGTTGTAGTATACCAAAATATCTATTCATAATCATCAGTCTTTGTAGTGCTATCACCATGACTACAAAATACACTGAATGCACATACAATCACCATACAGTATGTCAACTCATTTTCCAGAACTTGAGTTTTAAAGGTGCAGATAACTGAACCATTCTTTAAAAATTCCAGGAGATATTAAGAAATGTTGCTATATGCCAACAAACTCTGTTAATGAGATGCTTCTCAGTTTGCTCACCATCTGTGTGGCAGCGCTTTCACAAGCTTAGCTGACCATATGTCTGTCATTAATTATATTTTTCCTTTTGAATATTTGCTTTTTTGATGGGCTCAAGGCTGTGGCTCAGAAAGTCGTAGCATTCTGTTCAACCTTTTAAAGAGACATGTTTTTTAGAGAATAAAAACATCTGATTCTCTGTGCCATGTTTAAAAGAGGAATGTTTTTATTCAGCTGCCTGCCAGGTTTTGTGGGAGATTTCTGTGAGGTAGAGATGAATGAATGCTGCTCTGAGCCCTGCTTTCATGGGGCCATCTGCCAAGACCTCATCAATGGCTACCAATGTCACTGTCGACCAGGTGAGGCTTTTATGTTATAGAAAATACATAATATAATGCAAAACAATATATAAAGGTATAAAGAAAGCGGTTTACCTTTTATTTGCTTTATACTGTATGTACTGTATTTGGCTTGTGCTTTATAGACAGAGTTAATGACATAGTTAATAACATCTTGATGATGTGTATTTTCTCCTTGTTCTTTCCAAGCTTAATATGCAAATATTGCTTGCAATCAAAACAATTCTCTGTTTGTTTGTGTATCTGACCAACCCCACTCAGCAACACCGACTCAGCCAATGGTGTGAGTTTGGAAGCGGAACTGTCTGTTTGTCCTTACCAATGGCAGATGGAAAGTGTTTGGGAAATCTATTTGAAAACGATTATTTCAAGAAAATATTAAAAGTGTTTATTTAAAAACAACATCGCCTTTAGTTATTCGTTATTTTATTAAATGCTTTACATTATGTGCACATTCTGACTAGCATTTAACATGTGCATTCATGTTATTTTGATTATGATTGGATTATCTGAAAAAAATTCAAATGTTTGGGATCAGTACGATTTATTCATTCATTCATTCATTCGTTTTTAAGAAATTAAAACTTTGATTTATCAAGGGCACCTTAAGTTGATCACAAAATTTACAGTTGCAATTTCAAATAATTTCTGATCATCGAATTCTGAAAATATGTATCACCGTTTTCACAAAAATATTAAGCAGCAGCAACTGTTTTCAACATTGATAATAAGAAGAACTGTTTCTTGAACACCAAAACAACATATTAGAATGATATTTGAAGGATTATGTGACTGGAGTAATGATACTGAAAATTCAGCTTTGCCATCACAGGAATAAATTACATTTTAAAATATTAAAATAAAATAAAAACAGTTATATTAAATTGTAATAATATTTCACTTTTACAATATTACTTTTTTATGTTATTATTATTTATTTATTAATTTATATTAAAATCAAAATATTAAAATATTAAAGTCAAATACATTTTGGTGAGTATAAGAGATTAATTTGGGAGAGGGAAAAAAATGAATTTTTTGTTGACCCAGATTTTTTTAATGATTGTGTATTTTCTTTTTTTCAAATTTCTACTCGTAGTTTTATTAACGGTATGGTTTAATTAAAATTGCTTTATTACCATGATGCATATTTTTCATCTAGTGTTTGTTATTGCAGAGAAATTAAAATTAAAAAAAACTTCCGTTAACTTTTTCGGCAGTATCTTCTGTCAGTGTTTTTTTTTTTACCTTCCTGATAGTCTTATGTCTGAAGAACACAAGAGAGATAAAGGTTTATGAAAACTCTCTGCTTCATGCATCTTGATTCCCCCATGCAAAAATCACTTAGGTTCCTCCAGGGAGTAATTTGCTCTTGCAGGCTACTGAAACAGACACAAGCCTCATAGAGTATTAAAATGTATTCAGCCCATATGTGTGCGCGTGTGAATGCTTTTCAGAATGTGAAAACGAAGCAGGAATGGAGATGGTGTAGAAAACGTATGAGACTGATAGGGAGAGGTGGGGGTTGTTGGTTGCGGGGTGGGCTCACTGTGGCACTCTGGGTTTTTGTTCCTGGCAGGTTGGACAGGCCTTCACTGTGAAGATGACATTAATGAGTGCTTGCTGCAACCATGCAACCAGGGAATGTGCATCCAGAATGAGCCTGGCCATGGCTACACCTGCTTCTGTCGGCCCGGATTTGTGGTAAGTCGCACTGAGTCCCCCTCTCCCCCCTTCCTCCTCCTCCCTGAGCTCTTCATCTTCCCCTGAGGTGATTTTGAGAGAGACGCAATCCTGTTTGTCTTTCTCCTGTCAAGTATTCGCCATCCGTTTGTTTCCATTCCAATTTTGCGATGGCCTTTAAATATCCTTGACGTCCTCAGGACGGTAGGCAGCAGAGTTCTTTAGTATTCATCATGCCAGTGGTGCTTTTCAAGTGAGGGAAAGCACAGATGTCACTTATCAATGGCAGAATGTGCATGCTATTTACCTATTTTTGTATTTTCGTTTCTGCAGTATTCTGCTTGTCGAAGTACCACTAAACAAAAAGATGAGCAATAAGATATTATATAAATGCTAATCTAACTACAACCCGAATTCCAGAAATGTTGGGACGTTTTTTAAATTTGAATAAAATGAAAACTAAAAGACTTTCAAATCACATGAGCCAATATTTTATTCACAATAGAACATAGAGAACATAACAAATGTTTAAACGGAGAAATCTTACACTTTTATCCACTAAATGAGCTCATTTCAAATTTGATGCCTGCTACAGGTCTCAAAAAAGTTGGCACGGGGGCAACAAAGGGCTGAAAAGGCAAGAAATTTTGAAAAGATTCAGCTGGGAGAATATCTAGCAACTAATTAAGTTAATTGACTTGGCTATAAAAGGGATGTCTTAGAGAGGCAGTGTCTCTCAGAAGTAAAGATGGGCAGAGGCTATCCAATCTGTGAAAGAGTGCATAAGAAGATTGTGGAATACTTTAAAAACAACATTCCTCAACGTCAAATTGCAAAGGCTTTGCAAATCTCATCATCTACAGTGCACAAAATCAAAAGATTCAGAGAAACTGGAGAAATCTCTGTGCGTAAGGGACAAGGCCGAAGACCTTTGTTGGATGCCCGTGGTCTTCAAGCCCTCAGATGACACTGCATCACTCATCGGCATTATTCTGTCATTGACATTACTAAATGGGCACAGGAATACTTCCAGAAACCACTGTCGGTAAACACAATCTGCTGTGCCATCTGCAGATGCCAACTAAAGCTCTATCATGCAAAAAGGAAGCCATATGTGAACATGGTCCAGAAGCACCGTCGTGTCCTGTGGGCCACTTTTAAAATGACTGTTTCAAAAGTCAAAAGTCCAAATTTGCATTCTTGTTGGACCAAGGTGTTTTTAAAGGTAAAAAAGTGGAAAATTCTGGTATGGGCAGCTTGCATGTTTTGGAAGGCCATGAATGTGAAAGGTATATAAAGGTTTTAGAGCAACATATGCTCCTCCAGATCTATTTCAAGGACAATGCAAAACCACATACTGAGCTTTACAACAGAGCTTCATGGAAGAGTCCGGGTTGAATTGGCCTGCCTGCAGTCCAGATTTTCACCTATAGAGAACTTTGGCGCAATTAAACGAAAAATATGTCAAAACAACCATAAACTCTTCAAGCTGGAAACCTATATCAGGCACGAATGGGACAAATTCCAACACCAAAACTCCAGAAACTCATAACCTCGACCCACGTCTTTAAACAAAAGAAGAGGAGATGCAACAACTGATCCGTCCCAACTATGTATGTGTGTGTACAGCTTTAATTTGAGGGTATTCATCAAAATTGTAAGATTAAGGAATTACAGCTCTTTAATATGTACCTCCCCCCATTTTCAAGGGACCATAAATAATTGGATAAATAGACTCAAAAACTGTTTCATGGACAGGCATGGGCTATTCTTTTGTTATTTCTACATCAATTAAGGAAAAGGTCTGGAGTTGATTCTAAGTGTGCCATTTGTATTTGGAGGCTGTTGCTGGAACCCACATCATACAGTCAAAGGATCTCTCCATACATGTGAAACAGACAATTGTTAGGCTTCAAAAACAAAACAATCAATTGGAGATATAGCAGGAACATTAAGGCAGAACAGTTTGGTACATTGAGAAAAAAAAGGACCTGGTGAGCAAACATAAAAAAGCCTGGACGTCCACAGAGGACAACAGTGGTGGATGATCAGAGAATCCTCTCCATGGTAAAGAAAAACCCTTTCACAACATCCAGCCAAGTGAAGAACACTCTCCAGGAGGTAGGAGTGTCACTGTCAATGTCTACAATCAAGAGAAGACTATAGATGGACTACAATCAAGAGAAGACTATAGACTATAGATATAGAAACAGTCCATTTTAAATGAGCCTTGGCCCACAGGACACGACGGTGCTTCTGGACCATGTTCACATATGGCTTCCTTTTTGCACTCTTCCCTCACACATATTGACAGCAAAAATGGCAACTATGTCAGACTGCTATTCATTGACTAAGCTCAGCTTTCAACACTATGTCCCCACCAAGCTGTGTCAAACTTCAGACCTCGGCCTAAACACTTCACTCTGTGACTGGATTTAAGACTTCCTCACCACAGACCACAAGTTGAAAATGGGCCAGTCCCTCCAACTTAACCCTGAGTAGGAGCCCCGCAGTGCTGTGTCCTGAGTCCCCTGCTCACTCTCTCTACACACACGACTTTCCTCTCACAGCTCCACTTCTATTGATTGTTTTGTGGTTCTGGGCCTCATTTTCAACAATATGAGACCGCATACTTGGGTGAGGTAGAGAGACTGTTCCAGGACAACTGTCTCTCTCTGAACGTGGCAAAACTAAAGAGCATTGAGCCGAAAGACAGCAGCGGCCCTACACTCCTCTTATGATCAGCGGGACCCCTGTGGAGAGGGTAGCAGCTTCATCCTCGTGTCATCTCCGAGGACCTGTTGGACCAAATAAACGCAGGTAAGAAAGCCAGGCAAAGACTACCATGGACCTGAGGAAATTCAGGGTCTCAGTCCTGAAAACTTTCTATTCAGCGTGAAAGTGTGTGTGTGTGTGTATAGTAACGCCACAAATCAGGACAGCAAAGGTGCAGAGAGTGTGCGCTGTGTGCGCATCTCAGGGTCTGCCCTCCCCTCTCTGCAGGACATCTACTTCAAACGCTGCAAAAGCAGAGCTGTGTGTCACCCCAGTAACCGTGTCTGGCATGTGTGATGTGATTCTTCCCTCAGGCCATAGGCTAAACTCAGTCTCATATCTACAGGACTGTATATATATGTGTTAGTTTTAATGTTCAATATTTATTAAATCCACAGCAATGTTTTATGCCATACATCACTGAATTTTATGAATATGTTCACATCAACACCTAAAATCTAAAAATGCACAGGGTGTGATATGTACTAACGATAAATTTCCATCAAAATCTCCAAAAATTTCATATAGGAAAAATATGTCATTGCTCATGAAGTCTCAAAGCAATTGCCACTAGTACATATATAGATGATGGTACAGCTGAAAGCATAGTTGCTCCTGCTGGGCTTACTGTAATTTTATACTCATATTCGTCCCAATGTGAGTTTTGCACCATGCTTGAATTCTAATGCCCCCAGCCTTTAGTTGTGTACACTGCACTTATTTCAGCATATTGCATCAAACATTGTACTTCCTCACCATAATGCCACATACTAGCGCAATTTTTTTCAGAAACCCTGACTGCCTTATTATTGTACTGACAATATGGTTGAATGTGGCATCAAACCATATCCCAGCAGGCATTTCAAAAACACTTAGATAAAAGATTTGTGTTGTGAGAAAAGTCTTTATTTTGTGTTTCAGGGGGAAAACTGTGAATATAATTACAATGACTGCTTGATCCAATCATGCCCTAATGGGTTTTCCTGTAAGGACAGAATCAACAATGTCAGCTGTGTCCCTGTGAAGACAGACACATCCTCTGATCCTCCCATCTCAGTGGTGTCGTGGAGAACCATCAACCCCAACCCAGAGTTACAACCCACTTTAGCACCTGTGGAGAACTTGCAAAACACTGAGCTGCCGACAGGTTGGTACTAAAACTGCATATGCAATATTTTGTAGTTTTGTGATACCTTTGAATGTTTTTAGCAGCCTCATAAAATCCTAAGTGTTACATAAATAATTTTTGGTTTTGAGTCTGAAATGTCTTTGAATCACAGTCAATTCCTTATGAAGAGCTTTCCTCTTTGCAAGGAAGCAAAATGTTTTTGCATTTTAACATTATATGAGTTATGACTTCCACAGTACTGGCTTTTAATATTATTGACAAAAGGACTGGGTAAATGAAATACATCATGAACAATTGAAAACAATCAATAAGCTTGTGTGGTTTGTTTAGATTTGTCAGCTTTATTATCTTCTTGTCTTTGGAAACCTACGAGATTATTGACACTGCTTAAAGAGATGTACCATAATTATTATCTATGAACCTCTTATCAATCATTCAGTAAAATATGGTGTATTTTTATATAGAAATGTATATTGTATGTACAACAAACACAATTAGTTCACCCAAAAATGAACATTTTGTTCCAAACCTGAATGGCTGACTTTCTTCTGCGTAACACAAAAGAAGATATTTTGAGGAATCATGCTAAATTGATTGACTTAATTTCAGTTGAATGGACATTTCTCTAAATATCTTTTTTGACTTTTTCACATACCATGTTTCACAAACTTCTTTAAATTTTTAATATTTAAATTCATAATATTTAACAACAATATCATGAAGTAATATTACTGAGTAGTTATCACATTTAAATGGTATATATATTATTTTAGCTGTCAGAACTAATTTGTGTTTAAAGCAAAAGTGGAACCTACATTATAATTATCTTTGATGCTTTGATGAAATTATGTTTAGGTATTTGAAACTTTTATTTTTATTTATTTCTCAGTTCTTGGAAAATTACTCATAAAATGACGCTTTTGCGTCTGCTAAATGATTAAATGTAAAATAAGATGATCACGCTGCTTTTTCTCAGTTAGAGAGAGAGAGTCCCTACTGAACTTGTGCTGAGTTATTGTCATCACTCTTATTTGTGAATTTTCAATTGCCTTTGCTCTCCCCTATGGTATCAGTGACTACAGTAACATACAGATACATTACCACAGGCAACATAATGCCAGACAAAAAGTCCTTGAAATGTGTATTCCGAAAACATTTCCCAAATAACCTACATTTTGCTTTGTTCTGTTCCAAAATGAGCTGGGAGCCCCTAAAGGTTAGTAAGATAAACACTCACCATCTGTGGTATGTCTGATAATGAGAGCTTTTTCCACATTTGTTCCACTAATGTTCTCTGAAGAAGCAATAGTTTGAACAAACTCAATTAGTTTTCGCTGGAAAAATTACAGCTAATTAGGAACTATGCGTTATGGTTTATGATGTTTATTGAGTATGACACAAAACACCCATTGGTAGCAATGAATGAATTGTAGAGAGCCAAAATGTCAGTGTGGAACATGAGGACTAAATTTCCACATCACTTAGGAAATTGAACCATCCTAGACCAATTTCCTGACAATGGTCTAATAAATGGATTCTGGAGGCTAAATTTGTCAAACCACTCAAGGTAATTTGGTGAAGCAAAGTCTAAGCAAGTTATTTTAGAAGAAGAAAACCCATGAATGCGCTTAAATTTCCCTAAAGCATGACTTTATTTCTGAATTGATTTGAAATGAACTGCTGGCCTGTAGCCGTTCTCCAAGTATGTTTTTCTAAATACAGCATTTCACAGCGTTTAAGAGTGAGAATGAGTTGTCATTCTCTCGGTTACAGGCGAGTTTCTGTTGTACAGTTGATCTTTTGAAAGCCACGCTGCTAGAACAGTATCTAAGATTGCCACTATACAAAGCGAACCACAAAAAAATCAATAGGCCAGTTACAGGGCCAAAATAAAGGTAAATGTGTTTCTGGCATATGTTGAGAGTGATTTTGACATTTAAGCTAGACTTTATGGTGGTCCTGGGGGGCACAACACAATGGAATTAAACCTCTCCGCAGAATGAAAAATGTAGTATACAGAGAAAATGCATTTGGATCTCTTGAGGGCGCAGAAATGTGTCTGGATATGACGGCATGAATGTTTGCTCTAAGATACCATCAGCACTAATTTCTTCAGCCACTACTGAGAACGACAAAGTGTGTGTAAGTCAGTGCCCTTGGGGAACAGTGCAGTTAATTTTCCAAACATGCACTTTACAGAAATCAATGAATTTACAATGCAGAAGGCAAATGCTACAGACAGCTTTAAAGGTTTGCCTGGGCATCCATGGGAATTTTCTTCAAGTGCCCGAGAGGTACACTATGGCTGAGTAATCGCTCTGCAATTGTCCAGACAGGGTGGAATTGAGGCCATTTTTTATGGAAGATAAAACTCAAGGAAGCTGCTGTAGTCTTAACTCAAAAATGGCGGGATAGATCTATCACCACAAGTTGGACTCAGAAATCCATTTAGTCTTTGGATCGCACACATTTTTTGATGGACAGCTGACTGGGATTGTTTTCACAGAACAGTGAATCAGACTTGATACGATGCAGTTGAATTCTAAAGAAATGCACATTTTTCAATCTCCATGTTAGATTTTTTTGTTTGTTTTGGTTTGGTTTTGTTTGGTTTGGTTGTTTGGGTTTGGTTTGGTTTGGTTTGTTTGGTTTTTTTTTGTTGTTGTTGTTGTTTTTTTTGTGTGTTTTGTTTTGTTTTTTACCTGTACTTGTGTTCTTAATCCATTAAGAATTAGGCAAACTTCAGAATTTAAGAATTGGTTCTCTTTTAATTCATAGGGTGTCTGTCTGTCTATTTATGTCAAGTAAATATTTACAGTATACCTTGACAATATTAACTTGAATTGTAATTCAATATGCATTCCATGTTTCCTGCCTCGTTTCAAATTATATTTAAACTCAGGAATTGAATTTGAATTTAAAAGGCATTCTCAATTCAGTTCTAAATGACGCACAATCCTGGTATTGAACCTTTTTCTTTCCAATGCACGTTGAGGTCTTCTACAATTACTGCTGATGTTTCATAGCCGTTTTTTTTATAATGTTGACTATCCCAATCACACATTGGTGGGCGGAGTTAGTGTAAACAGCCTCTGCCAACAAGTCGGGCTATTTGCACTATTTAAGTGTAAATAGACACTCCATTTTTATTTTGCAGTTTTTTACATTTCATTCCCCCACATTCAAACATTGGACTCAGAATATAATAACTTAAAATTGTTTGCCTTTACAATCTTAAATTATTATTCAACAAAGAACATATACTGTAACTTTCAAATAGACCAACAAAGTCTCATCGATATGTCTATCTAGGTCGCTCTCTAAAAACATCTTTTGCCCTAGGTGCAGCTATAAATAGATTAGCCAGGAACTTGCATGATACCTCTGCTCTCTTTCTGCTGTCCTTTCCTCCTCCTCTGCGTTCCCAGCGTACTCAGTGTAGAATATATTTTAGAAACAAAAGACAAAGGAGTTCCTCTTTGATATCTTCAAATCAGTCAGTGGCAGGCGGGTCATGCTGGTTTGGACGTGTAACTTCACATGCAACGATTGGACAAACAGTTGATGCAACACTTTAGTAAAGCAAAGAAACTGTGACAAAATTTGGAGTTAATTTGTGTGTCCATCATATTTGGAAGAGAAAAAAAGAACTTGAAAGAACTCATTACGTTAGTATGAGTAATACTGAAAAAGTGCAAAAAAATATATAAAAATGTAATAAGTTGGCACGCTTTAACGTCTCACTGCAAATGTGACATTTGAGAGGAATGCTGTGAAGTTCCTACAGTATATCAAATGAACTTCGGATGTGCCTGCTTCATATGATCTGTCATCGCATGTTGATGTCAGGCAGTCTGACGAGGTTCTGTGAACTCCTGCACATGTATATGTATGGGCCGATGAGTAACATGGAACACAGACAGGGCATAAATCAGATGACAATAAAGGAAAATGATCATTAATTTATTTGCATAACTAGCATTGAATTATTCATCATGGTTTCAATCTGCTCAATCTGTATCTCATTAACATGAATTATGAGGCCTATAAATCTCAGTTTTATGTAATGTCTGTCTTAATTTCTTTGGGACACTTTTTGCACGCATGTTTATGTTGTATGTTTTTGTGTGAATTACAGCGCCACAGAGCTTATACAATGTTTATAATTGTTAGATATGTGTATGACCGAGAAATTATTACTATAATCTTGATTTATCAAGATTATCTCATTGTGAAATTCAGTTTTATTTTTGTAGCAGTTTAAGTATTTTAATTATAGAATCAGTTTATCATAGTTTATCAGTTTAGAATAGTTAGAAGTAACACTTCTACGCATTACCTTTTATCATATTAATCCATATTATAATCAGTGATTTTTGCACATTCAGATATGCTTGTAAGTACTTTTTTGCCCATTTTATAGATTGTTTTATCGCTGGGTTTTATTGGTACACTCTCAGAAAAAAAGGTACGAAAGCTTTCACTGAGGTGAAAGTAAAAATATACCACTTACGTACTAGTATGTACACTCCAGCTATGAGCATTCGTACCTAAAGTGTGCATATTAGTATCTAAATTATACCCTTTCGTACTGCCCCAGTGACAGGTTTTGTACCTTTTTTCCAGGTAGTGTGGGGTTTCTGGGTGGTTGCTTGCTAGATGGTTTCTTACTATTGGTTATGTTTAGGTCCTTTCTTCAATGTAAGTCTAAGTACTTCCTTTTTTCATGTTTTATTGTCTGTCAGGTTACAATCAAGAAAGCATAGAAAATCGCACTTATTAAAAGGCCTCACATTTTGAGGTATGATTTGTTATGCACAAGTGTTGCAGGCGAGTTATGTGCAATCATGTACAGTAGCAGAAGTCTCTAATGATGTTTGTATACTAATTAAAGTTATTTAAGTGTAAAAGAAACAGCCGATTAAATTATAAAATGGCGCATAAGTGCAAAGTTAGTCTTGCATTTGTTTATTTTTCATGAGTTCTTTCCCTGCTTCTAAAGTTTTAATGGATGAGCTTACCATTCATTCATTAAACAGCAGTATTTTTGAATGGCCGTAAGGAAAACGCTGATCTTTTTCACATGCTCTCTCTTGTTCTTCCCTTTACAGAGATCTATATTTATACATCCCATAATAGTGTTCATCAGCACAACTGGCAGCGATCCAGCAGAGTCAGCATTTCGCAAACATGAGCAATAACTACACCCTCAAAGTGTTTGCGGCCTTATTTTATCCAATAAGAATTTCACGTTCGAGATTTCCTGTAGTGTGTCTTTCATAGCTCCCTCTGTCGATAATAACCGCCGAATGAGCTCGCAATCACCTGTCCCTATTGACCGGTTTTGAACGATTTGAATGTTAAAGAACCAGCGAGAGCAGACTGCGCCAAGCACGTGGAGAAGTTAGTGGCTAAAATGCAGATTTCAAAAAGAGATCTGGAGTCAACTGCTAATGAGGTGAGTGTTTGCCTCCCGGCAGCAATCACAGCCTGCGTGAAAGCCTTATATCAGTCCAAACAAGCATCTCAAATTAATGAATGGCTCAGTCTCAGAGGGGTAATTTTCCATCATCAATGCTGGTAAACCTGCCTGGAACACCAGGGGAGGGAGAAGGTAGACGCTCCGTAGTCACTCCGCATTCATCCTCATTAATCGGAGATCACAGCCTCTCGTTTCCCGATAAGTCTCCATTCTTTCGGTCGCAGGCCTCACTCTGAGATATTTGTCCTATTATGGAGTGCAGGACTTAGCAGACGCATGGGGATTTTTCTACAAGCTACTTAATCGCCAAAGTGCCCCAGAGACCTTCAGTGGCAGATCAAAAGATTTCTGCATTAAAAAGATTTAAAGTTTAAATATTTAAAGCAAATATTGATAAAGGCATCATCTGCTGTAGGTCCATTAATCGTGACAGCAATCGCAAAATGCGCACTCTGTTTTGTAGCCTGGCATGGGTCAATCACAGGAAGAGAGAAATACCGCAGGCAGGTCCACATTATTGAGCGTTTCATTGCAAAATACCCCGAGGCGAGACCTTTCGGAGGAACTGTTTGAGATTGAAGGGCATTAACTCCAGACCAACGCTAATGCTTAGGCCAAATTGCTCAAGTCAGAGCCGGTCTTTTAAGTTTGTCCGCATCAGTACCCTAAATGATCTCAAAGAGGGTTGGAAGTCTCTGAAAATGTCCCATAATTGCCGACTGATACGGATGACAGAGAGCAGGATATCATGGCTTAAAATGAGGCATGTAATAAGCTGGTATAATTTTTCTCAGACAGTCACTCACTCTCGCTCTCTTTGCGAGGGGAATTTATGTGCCTTTCTTGGCGAACCATGTGCTACTGCAAGTATCTTGTGGGTTACTGTTCATTTGTGCTAAAAACCCCTCATGGTACACGGCTGAGGTTCCTCAAGCTGACAGAAAGAGGTTTATGCAGTAGAGAGATCTTCTTAAACCTTCTCCAAGCAAGCTGTTCTCATTTACCATGCACTTGCTGGAGGAAAAAAAAGCTTATTTTTTTAGCATTATCAGCTCTTGGGATACAAAAAATGATCAATGTTAACTGGCATGTTCCTGTGCTTTTTAGCTTGCATCCTTTGAAATGTTAAACACATAATGCATTTAGATTTCATTATGAGATGAGAGATTTTCTACCATGTCTAAACATGATAGATGCACTACAGTGGTAAGGACATTTTGAGGTGAACATCAGTGGCTTCACAGAATCCACTGACTGCAGAAAACATTAGACGAGCGGCCCTTTCCTACCACTAATTGGAATAGACTTCCTCTGGAGTTAGTCTTCAGTCCCCCCCAATTAAAGCCGATCTAAAAACTGCCTTTTAAATGTACTAAGTCATGGCAGGTAATGGGTCACTCTTAGCTTTGATCACACTCCTGCGAGAGAAAGGAGCTACTGTACCATGCGCAATTATCAAAAAAGACCTTTAAAATGAAAGACAGGGATCTTACGTCCACCTGTTTTACAGGCTTTCAGATTTTTCTGTGAGTCAAATGAAAGCGCAGTTTATAGCACCAATTTCCCTCCCCCCAAACAACTCTTTCATCAGATGTGGAAAATCTTTTTTCTGAGATTGTTTGAAGTTTTGTAGACTCTAAAAATGTTTTCATTGGTATAACATCATCCATATAATGTATAGTTAATTTCTGTTTACCAAAGTTTCAAAAAGATTTAGAATGTAAATTCAAAGCAGTTGGAAAAGTGCAATGAAGTTATCATTGCAAGTTGTATCTGTGACACCACTTTAATTTGACTTAAAACTTCAATGCAGTTAAACTTTACAATTTACTGGGTTCAATTATTATTATTTTTTTTTTTTTTTGTGTGTTCATCCTTTGGTTTCTTTAATGGTTATGGTGTTTTTTACTTTTTATTATTTTGCACATTCCAGATTCTGTTTGCACGGATTACATAAAATACAACTTTGACAAATATGCAATATTAGCTATATTTTAAATTACGTTTTTTGTTGCTTATATGAATGTACTGCAATATGACTATTTAAATGTGTACTGATTGCTGTGTACCTATCTACATTAAAAATAGTTTAGAAAATAATTTATATTATTATTTATATTATATTATAAAATAATTAAAAAAATAGTTATTGTTTATATTATAAATCACATTGGAAATGTAAGGTCAGGTGAGGAAACCGTATCCCATGCAAATACAGTAATACAATAAACTGCTCAGTATACTTATTGCATATTGCAAAAACTTTATAAGTGGCATTAGTTTTATGTTAGCTTTAAATCCGTGTTGAATAATATGTAATGCTTATTCTATCTGCTCAGAGCTAAACATTATCATAATTAGCATTAACATATTCATAGTTTTAAGAGCACTGTGATCCTTTGTAACCTTGTAATATTCACAATTGGTAGAACAATATAATCTTAATTTAGAAATATTGGCTCACTGTGGGGAATTTAATGTGGAGAGTATCAATTCTTTGATGGTTTCTAGTGTTCATAATGTGTTACTCGTGTGTTCTTCAGTTTCAGTTAAATCCACTGAAGCTGATTAAAAAGGGATAGTGGCAGAATGAAATATGTTACTTTGCACAGTTAAAAGTTAAAATATTCTATAATTATTATAAATAACTGTCATAAAATGTATTTTCCATGTGAGACTTAATTCATAGTCCCTGTTTTTCCAGTATATTCAGATTTTACTCATTATTTTTATTCAGAATTTATTCATATTTTCCATTCTTTTTGACTCATGTTCTCATACAGCTGCTTACTTCACAATACAGTGCTGAATATTAATAAAGTTGTGTTGCCCACTTTTTACTTGGAATGACATGATAAGTTTCTGTGATGTTCATTCTCATTAGGTTTCACTGTAGCATAAGGCTACATTTTCTTGTACCCAGGATGAAATAATCCTGTTTAGACTATATTTAATTAAACTGTATTATGAAAAACATGTTTTTGTTTACTAAACCCCATAATGACATAAAACCTTTGATATCTATGCAAATTTTGGTTCCAGATAAAATCCACACAAGTGCCGACTTTATACTATTCAAGTTGAGCGAAGCTATTGTGGCACTATGTTTAACTGCCTACATTTCCCTCCTACAGATATTAGTTTTGGGAGATATTCTGGGAAATCCTTTTTGGAGTTTGAAGGCATTGAAGTCGATGGTGTGTTCAGTGTCACGGTGAGATTCCTGACTGAATCCATGTACGGAACCCTGCTGTATTCGGTCAGTGCCGAAAGAGGCATCATCTTCATAAAACTCTACATTTCCAATGGAACGCTTTGGGTAATACTGCAAATGCATATATATTTGTGTTTTTTTGTTTGTTTGTTTGTTTTTCAAAGCTATCTCATTATCTTTACAAATCAAAGAATTTGCATGAGAAATAATTAGATGGAAAATACTGATACATATTTTTCCCACACACTCCAGTATGACTTTTTGTGCAACCAAAAGGAGGGAGTTCAGCAGATCAATATAGCACAGCAGGTTGCTGATGGAAATGAGCATGTGGTGCTTTTGAGGTAAGTGAATTTCTCCTTCAGTATCCGAATTGTTTGAGATCATAGAGGTTAAAATGAATCAGATGTCTACCAAATGTATAAGGGACATGGAAAAAGTTAATTAACAGGAAACAGATCTTGAAACTGGTCGTTAATGTAAAGGTAGCATTTTGTAGCTTATCCATAAGTTGAAATAGACCACAGAAAGTAATTAGAGTATAGAAAGGCTCTTTTGATAGTCATGATTAATTTATTCCACAAAAAAAGTGGTTACACTTTATTTTAAGGTCTGATTTTCATTATTAACCCTAAAAGAGGCAACGTACCCTGGGGGATACAAACATTTGAGAAGCTGTGGGGAGAAGCAGTGAAAGTGTAGGTCTTATTTCTTGGTTTCATTTTGAAAGGGTGTTTCTTGTGAATATTTAGATGGGGTATTTTTTCTTTCTACATTCTTTGTTTAGCTCACAGGAAGCATTTAAAACTGCATGACCGCCTGTAGTGGAAAATCTACTCACCCTCCAATAAAAGTTGATTTAGTTCACATATTTACACATGTTGGAGGGGACTTACCTGTTTAAAAAGCTGTTATTCAGCATTAGCTTATTAGGTTTACATTTAAATTTTATTAATTAAATGCTTAAATTTTTTGTAATCAGTCTCTAAATGTTTGTATCTCAGGGGATACGTCGCTCTTTTAGGGGTATGAATCAAGATATACAAACATATACATGGACTCTTGTAATCTTTTGATCTTTTGTAATCTTGACAAAATGCAGATCATTGGAAAGATCTGACAGTCAAGGTTCCATATTTGGTAACTGTTTTGTAATAGAAGTGATATTGTGACAGAAAATGATTGATTTGTGACAGAAAACTGCATAAAAAAATCAATAGAGTTTGGGTGTAACCCAGTGGATATTTTTGGTATAGAGCCCAAACAAAATCTCACAGGAACCACTATTGTTGTGATATCAACTTCAAATTTGGAACACAACTTGGTTAGACATATGGCTTTGATTTCATAGAAATTTTAGAGTTCAACATATTTTATAAAAAATACTTATTTTATATAAAATAAAATAAGAATATGATACTACATTATCTTTATGATAAACTTAAACTTCTATAACTTTTTTATACTTTCGTTTTTTTGAAATGCTTTCACTTCAGCAATAATCCGCTATGTGTCTTCATTAAAAAGAGACCAACCTTAGGTCTGTATTCCAAAGTGTTCAGGAATTACAGCCATGCTGTAACAAGCATTGATAAACAAGTGTTCTGTTTTTAGTGAATGTATACCTCCAAAGGGGCGAAGTATCCTGGGGAGACAAACATTAAAATCAAAAATAAGAGCCAAGTTTTGAAAAAAATCATGCAATTGTATTATTTGAGTTCCAATTAGATGGAAATAGAAATAAATTAATTTTCTGATGTCTCTTTATGGTTTTGCCCTTTTTAGGGTTAACAAACCATTAACTACGACTTTTGCCTCAATAAACTCTTAATTTGCTGCTTATTAATAGTTAGTAAGGTGTTTGTTAAGTTTAGGTATTGAGGATTAGGTAGAATATGCTCATGCAGAATATATGTTTTATAAGTACTAATAATAAACAGCCAATACACTATGTTAATAGTAGGCACGCTAATAAGCACCTAGTTAATTGTGAGAATTGGTCTCTATACTGAAGTGTTCCCCTGAAAAAGTTTCCAATAACAGGACAACTGACATGTGGCAGCCAGTCAACTGGCATTGAGATCCTAACAGAGACCTCGGTACAGGTAATATACACATTTTATTATTCATTATTTACATGATTGGGAGTATTTCTGTCCAGCTCTTACACTTACATTTGTTCAAGTCTGTAAATGGGTGCAGTATGACCCCAGATTTGTCAGGCCTGGGTATTTCGACTGAATGATTGCTGAAAGGTCTTTGATGTTCAGAAGCACAATTCACACTGGTCCATTAGGTTTGTTTCTTTTCATACGATTCAGCAGAAAGTAAAATGCACGGTCACACAGTCACTGAAAGATTTGATCAGATTCTGATTCTCTGAGAGACAGCGCAGCCTCTTCACATCCGAACACTTTAGCCAGCTCCCGATCTTGAGTGCATCAGCCTGTTTATGTCTGTTTTTCATAGAGATTTTGAAAAGCTTCCAAGATACACCAGCTGCACAAATCAGTCATTACTTTTGTGCCAACTAGCAAAAGACTTAGTGTGAAAGAGAGTTGTCAAAACAAGACTGAATGGGGGGAAAAAAACAAGACTGAGAGACCATCAAGACCAAGACCATCTCTTAAAAGGGGTCGTATTATTCAAATCAGAATTTCCTTGATCTTTTGAAATAGAGTTTGTTGTACTATGAAAACATACAGGTGAGAATTCACTAAACAGTTGTCACTTTTTGTACTGAATTTCAGGTCAAAAACCTGTGTCTTATTCATTAACCAGGCACAATGTGCACTGCCATACGTACTGTTAGTATTTAAAGGAATATACCTGGTTTAGTAAGCTCAATTTATATTTATTGATTGATAAAAGTTGATAACCACAAAATTATTTGCAACTTATTTGTCCTTTGCTTTAAAAATAAAATAAATTAAAAATATATATTATTTAAGCTGTAAATTGTTCTCTTCATTTATTTGGACATTTAATGTTTTAGGCATTGCATTGACATTGAAAATTGGATATAACTTTGCACAGAAAAGGCTAAAAAGTGATTTTCCCCCTACTAAATTCATGTTATCACGCATATTAATAACAGGAATTACGGGTTGACCCACAATATTTGCTTTTTTTATAGAACAGGAGTGACAAATCAAAATTGTTGGCTGTTGTTTTGAATGTGATGAAGTTGAGAAGACAATTATATTTTGAATATCAGGAAATAAATAGGCTTAATTAGTCATTAGTTTTAATCAAGTTTGTTTACAAAACTTGTTGCACTAATTAGATTTCTCTGTTGTGTGAATTTATTTGAATTGTAATTCAGTGTTTCCTCTTGTTGTCATTCCAATTCATATTCTAAATAAACATCCTGTGGGTCGTGGCCAATTCGATTCAAATTCAAGCTCATGAACTGCAATAAATCCTGAATTGTGCCCAACTGCAGCATATCATATTCTTAAAGGCACAGGAGCACAAAAAAGCAGCCTGTTTAATTCTGAGGTTCACAGAGAGGGTGGAAAATGGTCATGTAAAATTTAGTAACACCAGTTTTGGTGCACAAAACTATATAAGTGGACCACAGGGAAAAATACAAAATGATATTTTTTTCAAAAAAAGGTACTGTACAATGCAACCCCTTTAAGTTTCACTGCCTTATTCATGTCTCACATGACCGAGTGAAACCGTGAAACAGTTTCAAGGACCGTGCTGTGCTTTATTGTCACCTTTAAAGCATTTCTAAGTAAAAAGAGCATTCTCTGTGTGTCCTGCTGGGGAACTGTCTGCTCAGAGACTCAATGGGACCAGTGGCTCTCTGGCGAGATGCCAGGCTGCTCTGGCGGAGCTCTTCTAAATTAACAGTCTCTCCGGCTGCTCCAGAGGGAGGACGTCCAGGGCCTGGTGGTCTTTCCTCCTGAGGTGCGGAGCAAAGCAAGAGAAAAACTCCACAGCCTGCGAATTACAGGCTTAACAAATCAGTCAAGATTGGCTTCTCTGAACCTCAGAAGAGGGGGAGACGGATATCAAGGGGGGATACTGTCATTATGAGCTGAGCATCTGTAGGCCAATCCTCCAGCTGCACATAGTTATCCCAGAATCCACACTGAGGTAATTATCTTTCCTCCCCTGTTGTTTGGAAGGGCAGAATAAGCTTTGGAAATCTCCCAATGCTTGGGTACATCTCCGGAACAGTCTGTCCGAAACACATAAGATGTCTTTAAAAGGAAGAGGGGAAATAATTAGCCGCAGGTGAAAGACGCCCTTGAGCATAGCAAATCATTTGTTTTGTTTAGTGTTTTTTTTTTTCTGTCATGATTTACTGTCACAACTGTAGCCATTTTAATTAGCTTTTAACTGGCAATAAAACAGTTTACAGTTGTTTTACAAGCTGTATCTGATGAGTTATGTTATGATATTTAAAACAAGATTAAACCATTTGTACAAATGGCATGGCCTTAAATCACACCGAGACTATTCTAGTCGAAACCCATGATAACCATGATATTTTAAATGCTGTACTGGCTAATGAATTCACTGTGGACCCTTTTTCTTTCTCAACGCCTTCCTGTATCTCACGTATCCATGGAAACAACACAGTCATTAGGAGTCATTCAGCATAACCTGTTTTCGGTCTGAATATTAAAAAAGCGGAAAATAATAACAGATAAAGTGGGCATTAGCAGTGCTTAGCTTTTAAAGTAATTGTGTTCTCCTTTAGGCATAGCAAATGTGTCTTATTAACATAAACTGAATTGCCTTAAAACATGTCTGTGGTATTAATACTAAAGATCATTAATTGAGTGCATTTACAGCCATTAGGTGAAGAGATACACAGGAAACAGGGACCTGAAATGTTGATTTATAACAAAACAGAGAACATTTTGTCCACATGCATTTCACACTGTTTGTTATTTTGTTTTTGTTTTCCACAGACAATATCTTTCTCCGTGTGCAGCCGAGGTTACTATTACAGGCTTTGGGACTGTCAGAAGTATTCCGAGCAATTACACACCAGCCGTGAGTTTACAGAGAACTGGCCGTCTCTTCATAGGAGGACTTCCTCTTCGGTTTCCACCTTATAAAGTAAGAGTTAATTATGTGTGAGGTTATTTTGTGTGAGGATACCCCAATCTTTTGAACAGTAGTGTGTGATACAATAGAAAAAACTTTGGAATGGATTTTTTTGAAAAAAGTCTCTTATGCTCAGAAAAAAAGTTGATAAGTTAAAGTGTTCATGCTGCCTTAAAATTTAACGTGTAATCAACTTGAAATGTAAAGTTGTCTTAATTGGCATCTTGGATATTTGAATTATCTCTAGTTCACTCCAAATAAGTCATTATAATGCTAAATGTTAAGTTATCATCAGGTCAACTGGGAATTCTGATTATAATGTGGAAACAAGTAAAGATTGATGGTTTGCCTTTGTCATGTTACACAATGACCTGACCACTAACCGCAGAGACAACTCCAACTTAAATTGGATTAAAATGGACATGAATTTTCCAGTAATTTTCAGGTTACTAAAAACTAGTTCAGAGGGCTTCAAAGAACTGTCAAGGTCTACATATTGACAGTGATAAAGCTCTGAGAAACTAGCAGGCACACTTTTCATTTTCCTTCAGGCGGCTAGAAGCAGGTCACGGGCACTTGAGATACTGTTAGGAGAAGAAAAAGGAGAGGTTGAGATGTATTCGTCTAGACAACAAAGATTGGATCCACATGCTTTTTCATGTGGATTTTTTTCTGTATAGGAGAAACTGCATTGATGAATATATATATTCATCAATGCAGTTTCTCCTATACTGGTATTGTATATGAGCCAATTCTGTCTTATGTGAAGAATCTTGATTGCCTTTAAAAACATTCAGTAGCATTTGTTTCATTTATAAATGTTCCTTTATGTGTATCAATTTTAAATGGATAGTTCTTTCAATATTTACTCACTCATGTCATTCCAGACTTGTATGCTATTAAATGTTTAATATAACATGAAAGGTGATATTTTTGAAGAGTTATTATGCAGCTCTTGCCATACAACAACAGCTTATAATAACCATGGCCTGCTCAAAAGCAAACGTGAATAGTTATAATGTAAGTATTTTCATCACCCAAAGCTGTTGCATTATGTCAAGACTTACAGTAGAATGTAGTGCACAAGTCATGTGAACTAATTTTGTTTATGTGTGTTTTGTCCTTGAGAGCCTTTGGTCATTATGAATTGTTGTGTGGAAATATTTCTATAACAATTCAACAACATATCTACTTTTATGTTCCAAGGAGAAATACTACAGGTTTTTTGAAAGACATAAATGAGTAAATAATGACAGAAATTTCATTTTTGGGTGAACTATGCCTTAAAATGCAACCTCTTTGTTGTACGGCACTTTCTTCTCCCAGAATAGCTGCTTTGTAGCCATTTTTCATTTTCACCCTTAGGCCTGAGATGTTTTTCTGTTTTCCTCTGAAGAAACTGCTTGAGACTTTGTTGTTGTTCTGTGTTCCCTCAGGAAGCTGAACCATTCCACAACTACACCGGCTGCATTGAAATAATCGAAATGAATAAGCTCAGAAGAATCCGTGTGGACCATGCCATTGCCAGGAACAATGTTGACAACTGCAGGTAATTAAACCTGATTTTCCATCAGGAATCAATAAAATTTGGGGGCAGTGCTTGGAAGTCTAAATTCATTTTAAACGATTCATATTAGTGAATCAGTTTGTTAAAAAAAGAAATTCTTCTCTGATTTGTCACTGTAGAAATTCCAGTACAGCATTTGTACTGGGATTTTATACATCAGTATATTATTTTTATATATATATATTAAAATAGAAAACTGTTATTCTGAATTGTATTAATATTTATTTTTAGTAAGTAATATTAACCAAATGATTGCACTTTTTCAAAAACATTTAAAACAAACTCCTTCTCAAAACCATTAAAAAAACAAAAAGGTTTAAAAAAAAAGTGTTCATGCTGTGTTCAATAAATGAAATGTAACTGTCACGGTGGGGGGAACCAGCAGGGAGCAGGGAGGAACAAGGACACGCAGACGAGGACGTAAACTCAAATAATAGTCTTTAATGAGGACAAGAACGGACAAGACAAGGCTGAGAGACAGGATACACTGGGAGTAACGAGTAGACCAGACAAAATCAAACTCAAAAGACAGGACTAATATACACAGGGTAATTAACACATAACGAGACAAACACAGCTGGAACATACTTAACTCATAATGACATGAAACAAGGACAGGAAACAAACCAAATATGGACACAAGAGGCGGGAACACATGACACACACGACAGAGGACTGACAGTAACATTGTCCTAATTTTTTTTGTCTTTAATGTAAAGTTGTCTTTAATGTTGACTTAATTAATTTTGGATGTTTTTTAAATGTATAAACGTCTTAATTGGTACTTTAGATAATTTATATGATTAATTTATATTATATAAATTAGATAATTTAATGATCTTAAGATAATTTAATGATCTTAATTCCAATCCAAGTAAATTTCATAGAAAAATATTAAACTTTGCAGTTACACTCTGTTACAGTACATTCTAGATTTTTAGAACTATTTAAAAATAAATAAATAAAACATAATTTTTTCTATTTATTTCCATTACCCTAATCAAGATTAATTCATTCATAAAGCCTCATTGTCAGCCAGAGAAATATTGCTATGATTAAATTATAAATTATATAATCTGTTAGTTATGAATTTGAAAATATATATTTTAAGATTTTGCCTCTTGAAGTAGCTGCTACGTAGGATTTATTTTGTCATAACAGCCTACAATGTAGTTAAATACTAAAAAAATTGTAAAGCTAAATTTTTCACTCCATACTGTTTCTTCCATAAAAAGTTGTAGTTTTCCTTCTTGCCTCATGGCTCTTGGATGTGCTATTTGCCACTCTTGTCAGCTGTCTCTCAAGCACAAAATCTATCATTTAGAAGTCACTTGAGTGCACAGGTGCTGTACGTTCATGCTGTGTGCAAATTGCTCATCAAGAGTGAGATTCTGGGGCTGTTTAAGTGTTTGGCTTCACACATCGTGTATTATTGTTCCAAAGAAAATGCAAGCACTAATTTTGGCTTTTTGGCTATTTCTATAAAAAGACCAGTTTACAAAGCAGCTGGAAATGAGTCTTGAACAGAACCTGAAATTGGTAACCACATAGACTAGTTAATATTTAAATGAGGTAGATTTCCACTCTCTCTATATTGTCATCCTTTATTATTTATTCTGTTCAGTCATCTATCTGGAATTGCAGTGGACTGGAGAGATGGGGTTTCCAGATGAATATGACAGTTTGTGGCATCTTACATGGTATAGTCTCACATGATTTGAACAGAAACATTAATCAGGGCCAATTGAATGATATATCATAGTTGTTTTGTGAGCTGATTTTGTGGTTACTAATTGGAGAAGGGATTGCTATGTAGGCATAACTGTGTGTGTTTTGAAAGCTTCTTACTCTGCCATGCCTTATTTGGTTAGTTATGATAATTAAGGTAGTTTAACATGATAAGGTGCATTATATTGCTTGTCCAGTCATAAATCATGGGGGGCAAGTTGAGTCAGAAAAACTGGCCAATATATTTTTCAGGACTCATTTTGATGAATGTTGACATACATTTCACATTGTCATGATTTACTCACGCTCATGTTGTTCTGAACCATAGTCATTCATTCTTTCATCTGTCTGACACAAAATGAGACATTTAGCAGAATGTTGGAACTGCTCTTTCCCATAAAATAACAGCATACTGTATATATGTCTGAATTGACTTTCAGGATTTAGGTCATTATGTCCATACTGATGCATCCATTTTGAGTTGAACAGGATAATTAATATAGATTTTTAATGTGCATGTGAGTATGGATTTAATTTTACAAATGTGGCTTGTCTGTGTTGCATGTAATTATAAGATTAAGGATTGTGGAGGAGGTTGCTCTATATATCCTTTGCCCCTCTGATTAAATCACTAGGGGGGAATTCACTAAGAATGAATGTCACCCACTGATAGTGCTGCTTATTTGCATGCACATTCTGCATTGTTTTAGCGCCCGATTCACTAAAGGAATTATGCAAATCAGGTAAATGTCCACAAACTTCTGTCAATCTGGAATTCCTGATCTTGTGGGTCATTTCTGAATGCTAGAGTGTGGAGGAAACACAAATGTCTGTCCATCCGTCTGTCGTTCTGTCTGACGATCTTATTATACACTCTTAAAAATAAAGGTGTTTCACGATGCCATAGAAGAACCTTTTTGTCTAAATGGTTCCATAAAGAACCTTTAACATCTGAAGAACCTTTCTGTTTCACAAAAGGTTCTTTGCCGTTAAAGAAGATTCTTCAGATTATAAAAATTTAAGCAAGAGACGGTTCTTTAAAGAACCTTTGACTGAATGGTTCTTTGTGGAACCAAAAATGGTTCTTCTATGGCATCGCTGTGAACCTATAGTGTAGACTATAGATATTAGTGCTGGGTGGTTTGACCAAAAATCTGTATCAAGGCTTTTTTACGATTCTGGCGGTTTCATGGTTTTTCCCTCACTGTGTCTTTATATGAATAAAGCCCCGTTCACACCAAGAACTGTAACTATAAAGATAACTATAAAGATAACGATATTAGCGTCCACATCAGCAAACGATATCGTCTGTCTATTCTGTTTATTCTAAGTGCACGCTCGTCTGCCGCTTTAAATTCTGGATAATTTTAATTAATTAATTTCTGGAGCTCATTATAGCAGGATGGATTCTCTGATTGGGTGTCAATGTTTGCATCGTTCATCAGCTGGAAAATAATCGTTCTGAAAGTGATTTCAACAATATCGTTTCTCTGTGCCTTTATCGTTATAGCTGTGGTGTGGACTCTGCTATTCTTTAATATTGAGAACGATTTTTAGAACTATATCTTTATCGTTATCTTTATAGTTATCGTGCTTGGTGTGAACGGGCCTTAAGAATGCATGAAACAGTTGTTATGTTAATTGTGTTCAGCATCTCTGGCTTCTGTTAAAGGCAGTTTGCAGTTGGTTTATTTGCCCAGTTAAAGAATTTGTTTTTGTGTTATTAATAGTTTAGTAGTATGCAGTTAGTAGTATGCATCTCCTCTCAATTAATGACGCTGTCTACGTTGCTTAGCAACTTTGCTGACGTCAACGTTGCTTATGCCGTTTTTAAAAAAATTCATACCATGTGCATAATTCAAAGCGGTTTACAGTTTAAACCCAGCACTTACAGATATATATCTGTCCATCAACAATCTTTATTTTGACAAAACTTTGCTTTTCTAGTAACAAATTACGGTTACATGAATTTCTTTAAACATGAATTTCTTTAAACATTAATTTTACATTCATTTTAATTCTGTGTTCTTTCATTCAAATTTGAACTGCAATTTTATTGGTCCTCTTTGCTGCCTCAAATTAAATTCAGAAATTGATTTGGAGTTTAAAAGGCATTATCAATTAAATTATGAATCCCACACAACCCATAAACATCTTTTAGATGACATTTCATTTACGGCTTGCTTTTTTACAGTAAATGGATGTGATTAGATTCAGATATCACTGGGTTTCATGAATAAGTGCGTAATTGTGAATAATTTGCCTGGTGTAACTGGATTGCTTGTGGTTAGTGAATTAAACGCATGTTTTTGTGCTCTGAAATAATTATAAGTGATTACTGATTAGTAAATATGCCCCATGGTAGTGTATTGCAGCATTTAATTCTCGCCTTTTTATTTGCTCATATGGTGTACTGTAGGCCTCCCTGGCATCGTGACCCACCAGCAAACTCCACAGACGAAACCCCTCCTGTTGGGCGTATCCCACCCACCCAGCCTTCACCTGTGTGTTCGCAGGGGCTCTGTCTCAACGGCGGATCCTGTCGGCCCATCTCTCTGCCCAGCGGAGCTTCGTCTTTCTTCTGTGACTGTCCTCTGCACTTCACGGGACGCCTGTGTGAACAAGGTGAGACCTCCAATTCCCTCCACATCACATCTGAAAATGTTCCCTATGGAATTACTGAACTACTAAATTAGCCGTATCCCTTAATTTAACTCTAATGGGCAGTCAAGTATGGTGTGGAGCTTTAAAACAAAACATTTCGGTTGATGTCGTAATGATAGATAGTAGCTCACCTCCAAAAGCAGGCAATGATCTCCCACCAAACGTTTTGACTACAGAGGCACGGCACATTTTCTCGACGGAAAATGGAATCCTTGCCCTGTTGTTGGACCAGGGATCACTTTAAATAATTTGTGATGTGATTAAAGTAAGGTCCATATAAGAAAGCTGTAATGTCAGCAATCCCTCTATCTGCTCACTTCTTGAGTCCTACTACAAATGAAATGGTGACCCTGTCACCTGTGTTCTCCAGATTCATTTTACCTCCTCTGCCTCATGCCAGGATAAGACATGAATGATATTAAATTCTGGTGAGTGGAAAGTCTTTTACACAGTGAACCCAATTGATATTGACGGACACTCAACGTACTGTACTGAACTGCCATGGCAGAATATTTCACACTTTAACAATTTAGTCAACTCTGAACTGACAACGGACATTGCTTTTATCAAAATCACCACCTTGTCTGGGAAAACAGAATTTTTATGCACTTCCAGCAGTGGAGTATTCATTGTAATGTACTCCTCCATAGTGCTAATTGCCTTTTTATTGTATTTTCTCCAGCTTCTGCTGACTCACCATGTTTTGCCCTGTATCAATAAGCCAATGCTCAGGTAAAGAGCTAATTTGCTGAGCTACAAGTTCATCTGTCTCTATTGATGTAACATTCAGATGCTCTGGCGGTGAGATGCCTTGCTTCAAATTAATTAAAAATCATTTATTCTTCTCTCAGGTTTCTATTTTTGTGCCGTGCCAGACATTGATTGATGTGTTTGTGAGCAGATCAGTTCAGTTCCTGTATGAGAAGAAAAAATACCTTTTCAGATGAAGCTGTCAGTATTTTCACATTTGTTTACTACTGATAAATACTTGGCATTTCTTACGAATATACTAGAAAATTACTTTTTAAAAAAGCTTTAGAGGCACAAAAGTTTTACTGTGAGCACTATTATCTAACATAAAAGTGGGCTAGCATGAAAAGTAGCTAGTTTTACACTCATAAAGTGGTTTTATAAGTAGGTCATGAGCTTCTCAGTTATATCCAACAATTGAAATGAAAACTATATATGTATATATATATATATATATATATATATATATATTTTATTATATATTTTATTTATTTTTTGCCTTCATAAAATGTTGGCTATTTAATTTGTTTATTTAATGTTTATTGCTAGAGAAACACGGTTGACAGTGCCCAAGTTTGGCATCATAAATTGCAAATCTATTAAATTATAAAAAAAAGTTATATATATATATATATATATATATATATATATATATATATATATATATATATATATATATATATATATAACATATTATAATCACTTTTGTTATATAATATATATATATATATATATATATATATATATATATATATATATATATATATATATATATATATATATATATATATATATATATATATATATATATATATATATATATATATATATATATATATATATATATATTATATATTTTTATATATATATATATATATATATATATCATATATTTATTATATATTATTAATACTCATATATAAAATGTTAAAATGTAAAAAATGTATCCCCACATCATCTTCTGTGTTGTAGGTTGTGACTCTGCCACATTTTTAGAAAGACTCTGTTTTACACTCTCCACATAGAAAGTTGCACTTGAAATCTGATCATATGTAGATAACCATATACAAGCAAGCACATATCTGAAGGCATCTTAGCATTTATTTATATTTATATCATTGAAAGTGAGAACTTAAGGCATTCAGTGCAACTGCTTTTGGAATAATTTATGAAAATGTTTTTCCATAAACAACAAGGGGGCCAGTGACAAATTCTAATTCTGCTGGAAAGCAGTTTTCGAGTCCTTCCTGTTAGTTCTTCCTCTTCATTGTGAATGCTGGTTCCTAAGTACATTTGACAGCAGTTGAAAGAAGCTTTCTACTTTTTTCTCATTTCTGTTATTTATTTATTTATTCCCAGTCATGCACAGCAGAGCTTTTAGTTTCAAAGCTGTATTTTTTGCTTTGCTTTTCTTTTTTTTCTTTCTTTTTTTTTTCTTTTGACCATGTCAGCCTTATATGGGTATCAAATGGTTGTTCAAAGTTGGAAAGACTGATCAAGAATTTGGGGGAAAAAACAGGCAACAACAGGCTTCATGGTGAATCATTAGGAGAAATGAAATGGATAGCATAGCAACAGTAATAGTGGTTAAATAATATTCTAAAGCATGATTAAAACCATGACTAGGGTAGAAGACAGCATGTTCCTAAAGTTCTAAGATGAAAAAATTGGAGAAAAAGGTCTTTTATAACCTCTAAAATCTTATAATGTCATAGGTTAGCAAGAGGCTTCACCATCAGCTCTAGATAAACTGACCTTATTGTCACTATAATTTAGTCTTCTGATAATTACTGTTCGTTGACCAGCTAGCATCAGCAAACATGTCACAGCAAAACAGCGGGAAAACATCCTGAGGGTGAAGGGGTGAGGAAGATGAGAGGGTGTCTGTGACTTCATAATGGAAAGGGAGCGATAGGGTCACACTGAATCTCTTCAATGTCACATGACAAATAAGAGGACAACTGGCCTCAGAGATGATATACCAGTCTGGAAACAGCAACTAACACATTGAACTAAACATGAAATAGTAGTAGAAAGGCTAAATATATATATATATATATATATATATATATATATATATATATATATATATATATATATATACAGTATATATTCTTGTAAAGTGCAATACAGGTATACAGGATAATTGATGGAAATAGTCTGAATAATTACAAAATAAACTACTCAACTGCCCATTCAGCATCACTTCTTATTTTCTTTCTAAATCAAAATGAATTTAAAATGACTTGAAATTATGATTTTTGAGTGAGGCAGTGACCACTAAATTAAAGATGTACTTCCATGTCTGAGACCATCTTGACTCCTGTGAGGTTTACCATTAAAGTCTCTTTCTACTGTACATTAATTACAGAGGGGCCAAAGGAGTTTTGTGTGGGTATTTTTATGTGATTTTTGTTCTTCTGTGATGTCTCCCTGGTGGGACTTTTACAACTTGAGAGTGAAGTGAGTGTGTTAAATCAGCTGCAGTGTTTCCTTGCTGTTCGTATTGGATATCAATGCTTGTTGGATGAGGAGCTTTTTTGTAATGTTTTAACATTGCAAAGCATCTATATTATTACTGTCTCAGGTTGTGGAAACTGATCAAAAATTTGGTGGTCAGTAAGATTTTTTTAATGTTTTGAAAGAAGACTCTTATGCTCAGAAAGGCTGCATTAATTTAATCATTGTGGCATATTATTATTGTTATTTTTTTCTAGTTTAATATGCTTTAATATATAATTTATTCCTAGCTTAATTTTCAGCAGCCATTATTCCAGTCTTTAGTATCTCATGATTCTTGAAAAATCATTTTCGAAAACAATTGTGGTGCTTATTTACTTTATTTATTTGTGTGTTTGTTTTTGCTTGTTTGTTTGCTTGTTTATTTGGTTTTATGCTTTTTCATGATTTTGTTATGAATTTAAGTTGAAAAGAACAGATTTTTTTATTTTAATAAATCTTAGTTTATTCCTGTGATGGAAAAGCTTCATTTTCAAAATAATTTGTTTGTTTGTTTTGATACTTTTTTCTAGATTCTTTGATGAATGTAAGTTGAAAAGGACAGCATTAATTTGACTTTGTAAATTTGTAACATTATAAATGTTTTACTGCCACTTTTGATTAATTTAATGCATCTTTAAATAAATGCAATACAATTTTTTATATTTATTTTTTAAATCATACTGACCTCAAATTTATTGAACATATATTATGAACAAATATGAATTAGCAATAAACAATAGCATAAATTAACATTAGCCTAGATTAATAAATGTTTAAATAAATGAAAGAACTTATGATACCCAGTGCATAAACTAATGTTAACAAACTGAACCTTACTGTAAAAGTGTTACCGGTTTATGCAAATGCTGTACACGCAGTCCTACATTACAGTCAAAAATATGGGGAGCAAAATACAATACCCACACATATACAAGTGAAATTTGAATAGTCAAAAAAATGTGATGTCAGCAATGTTCCTAATGACAAGTTGTCATCAAGATGAAATGACTTTATTTGCCTCTCAGCATTTTTCACAGCTTGGTCAGATCCTGCCCTCCTTTGGGAGCTACGGATGCACATGTGCCTTGCACCTCAAGAGTAATAATACAGACAGGGTTTGGTGTCAGGGCATTAGTATATATACAAGATGGTTTCCTCCATATAAAACTGCTCAGCTTGCTTTCAGACTTATTTTGGGGCATAATCTTGACACACGAGTCCCTAAAGGAGAAAAGAGCTCTGCGCTGTGCATTTGGTGCACACTGTGTTTCAGAGAGCATATACAGCTGTCCATCACTTTCTCCATTTACCTGTTTCTTGATCAGGCTTTTTGCAGCGACTGCTTTGTTTATTCAGGCATTTATTGATGAAACACACTGTCCATGATGAGTCTACAGTCCTATAAAAAGCAGGAAGGCAACCGGTGACCTCTCTCAATAACTCACTCAGCACTTCCGTGCTCTTACGCCCTTTTCTCGGCACCTCCGCCATTTGTTCTCAAAGTGCTAATTTGCAGATAATTAAGTAATCCACTGAAATGTTATTTGTCCCTCTGGGCACTATGCAAAGCAAGGAGGTTGCTATATTCAAGGCTGACTCATTTGTAGTTCCCTCATGGGAAATATCACATAATCAAGCAGACACTGTATTAAATAATTCCTCTGAGCTTACAAGTAAAGTTGTGGAGATTTTTTTCTTTTTTCAATGACCGCATGACATGCATTTATACTGAAAAAAAAATGGTGTAGAAAAAACTTAATTGCTTGTAAATTGAATTGAACACATTGAATTAAAGGTGCCATAGAATGCATTGATACAATATTATAAATTGTTCTCTGATATCTACATAGAAGGTATGTGGCTTAGGTAAGGTCAAAAAATATCCAGAAACGGTTTTACATGTCCATTTGCAACCCTAGGATTTGTCCCTAGAATGAAATGGTCTGTTATTACCTTATTTGGAAGGGTCATGAATAATAATGTTGAGCTCTGCTCTGATTGGCTGTTTCACAGTGCGGCTCAATGTTGAGCTCTGCTCTGATTGGCTGTTTCACAGTGCGGCTCATTTCAGTAGCTCACACTGCAGGAAGGAAACACAGGGAAAATATATATTTCAATACTTTCTCATGCAGTTATATAGTTGGGTAATTATACTGTATATAAAATGCGGGAGGGGATCAGGGAGCCGCTATTAATATGTGGGGCATTGAAACTGCTTTCGAATGCACAATGGCTTTTTACTTTCACTTTCAAGATTTGCGATCGCATGTGCTCTGTGTAAACTATAGCGGCTGTACTTACCACACATTTTACAAGATCAGATGCTTGTCAGTGGTGCTCAGGATCTGTAAATCATTCACCGTCATCCGCAGTCATCTCTCCTTACTCTGTTTATGTGGTAAGTGAAATCTTATGTACTGTAACAGGCTACAGCTAGCAAGGAGCTAACCATGTCCCTTTAGTGGCTTGCGTTATTTTATTAGAACGTGTTATTTGCTTTCCGTGCCTTTCTGAATACAGACACCAACCCATCCCTGCACTTCACATCCCCTGCACAGCCTGGAACATAACATTTATTTCCATGATCTGCCATTTTCGCTATTATCCTTGCTTGTTTCTTCACAATACCTGCAGAACTTCTGATGGTTCGGCTGGCAGCTTGCATAGAACTTGGGCAAATGCAAATGTTGGGGGCGTAACTATTAGTGATCCCGACTGTAACGTCACAGTCGGTGTTATGTTCTGATTGGCCTATTTTTCAGTGGTCTTTTGCTTGCACGAGATTTACATAAGAAGGAGGAAACAATGGTGTTTGAGGCTCACGGTATGTCATTTCCATGTACAGAACTCTTATTATTCAACTATGCCAAGGTAAATACAGTTTTCCATTCTATGGCACCTTTAAGTCATTTCATGACACCTTTATTTATATAGCGCTCTATACAATAGATATTGTTTCAAAGCAGCTTTGCAGTATCAAACAGAAAGTAACAGAATCAATCATTCAAGCTTTATCAAATATGTGGCAAATCCAAATAACAAGATAATTGTGTCGTTATTTAGCTCTAGTCAGTTCAGTGTTGATTCAGTTTGGTTCAATAACTGCATAAAGTTCATCAATTATGACACAAGTTCAATTTAGCAATAAGCAGCTTTACAGAAGACAATGGTGTCATTATTCAGCTCCAGTCAGTTTAGTGTTGATTCAGGTCAGGTTAGTAAGTGTCAAAATTGCGAGATTTGTCAATTATGAACAAATTCGATTCAGCTATAGCAGCTCTACAGAAGACAATAGTATCATTATTCAAGTTTTGTTAAAATTCAATTCAGCTGTAAAGCAGCTCTGGGAAGACAATAGTGTTGTTATTCAGCTTGAGTCAGTTCAGTGTTGATTAAATTCAGGTCAATAACAGTGATGATGTGGCAAAATTTGTCAATTATGAACAAACTTGATTCAGGTAAAATTCAATTCAACTGTAAAGCAGCCCTAAAAAGACAATAATGTCATTATTCAAGTCAGTTCAGTGTTGATTCAGTTCAGTTCAATAACTGTCCAAAGTTCATAAATTATGAAATAATTCAGGTCAGTATCAGGGTCGATGTTGCAGAATTCAACAGTGATGAACCAATTTGATTAATCTAGAAAGCAGCTTTACAAAAGTGTCATTATTCAGCTCAGTTCACATTTTATTATCATCTGATATGTCAGTGCCATCAAATCGATGAAAAAGTCTTTTGAACCCCACCCAGCTAAGCAAGCCAAAGATGACAGTGGCAAGAATGTGAACAATAAAACATGAAATCTTCAAGTAGAAAGACTGAAATAGTATTTTCTCGTAAAGCATACATAATCTATGTTTTATTTACAACTTCAAAAAATATTTTTTTTACAGTGCATGCAAAGGAACATTGTAAATCAGATAGCCTTTGTCACTGCTGATTGCATAGTATCTACTGTTTGCTGCATCGAAGTTGACTGTAATGCCCAAGAAAAAAGCACAGTCACCTCTTTCAGCCAGTCGTTTGCTTTTCTTTCCCTTCGTCTATCCATCAAGACAGTATCTGTGCTTATCTCACGGTTCATCAGCCTCGTAAAACTCCCCCTTAAACAGCAGCCCTGAGAGTGTGCACTATTTTCTGCTGAGTTAGAGGAATCGGGAGGCCGTTTGAAAGGCTCCTTCGCTCTGACTGCAGTCCAATCTGCGTGGAGCGTTGGGAATCGCTCGATTTGCTTGGCCGCTTTCTGAGCCTCAAACTCTGTTCGGTGTTGGCGGCCCTTCTGGGTGCCGGAGAGGGTGGAGTCTTAGGGCTGTTTGCTTGCTGACAAAGTTTTTCGATGAGAATTATTATAACAAGCCTAGGAATTTGACAGAGGAACCTCTCTTCCTTTAGTCTGAGTCAAATTAGACTTTGCCGCTTGGCACGACAATTATTGTCACTGTTGGTGCTTGATGCGAGGAGCGGAAGAGTAATATTCTCTAGGGCAACAGGCGAGATTAATCCTGGTACACAAGTGTGACAGATTCTTCTGGTTCTACTAAACAGATTTACTGTCCGTCCCGAAAATCTGATTATAGACATGTTTCTGAAGTGAAAATGGCAAATTCTGCTACAGTATTGTGTTATGTAGATACGGTGCATTTATCATTACTCATATTTAAGCAAGATAGAAGATAGTGTTGTTGTTGTTTTTTAAGAAAAAGTATGTGAGACTGAGTCTATGGTTTAACAACAAAGGCAGCACAGTGTCACATAAATGCAGATCCAAAAGGTCAAAAGGGTCGTCAAAGACTCATTAATTTTTCACAAGACATTTGGGACGATGTTCTGTCTCTCACTGTCATTATTTTCAGGATGGATGGTCTGCCTAACCAGCATCTGTAACAAGCAGCTAGACACAATGTTAGACCCAAACACTTTATCACACTCGTCATAATGGATCATTATCTGAAGCTCTACATCTGCAACGACAAGCAGACCAGACCGCATATTGGGAGCAATGAAACATAATCTGATTTAATATGTCTATTATAAAACAGGGATTTTTAAACCGGGGTCTGGGGAATGTTAATATTGATATATTGAATAAATAAAAACATTTTACAAAATTTGACATTTTTACTGTTTAATTTTGCTTTTTAAACATTGGTCGGATATAATGAGATTATTCCCAAATTATTTTATTCTGTTGATAGATAAGATACAAAAACGATATATAGATAATACAAATACTGTTGTTTTACTTTATATACTTATATAAAAACTTAATACATGGACGTATTGTATGATTGGTGTTTTAATTTGTCAATAGTGTTGTAAATAGAAAAGTTAGCAGATAGAAGTGGTAAAAAATTAAAATTCAATTGTATTTATTATATTTATCAATATTAACATTAATTATTGATATATTGAATAAATAATTACATTTACTGAATCTGACATTTTTACTGTTTCATTCTGCTTTCTAGAAATTGAAAGGTCATAAATATATAATAGATATTGTTTCAAAGCAGCTTCGTTAAACTGGGATTATTTATATATAAGATTAATCCCACATTATTTGTCTTCTGCTGACAGATATATTACAAAAAATAAATGAATAAATAAATACCATGTAATAATAATGTATAAAATAGTGTTGTAAATAAAAATTGTGCAAAAATGTACAGGAAGTTACGTAATTAATCTTTTTTATTATTATTATTATTGCTTGTTTTCAGAAGGCTTTTAGGATAAATCATAGTTTCATTTGTTTTGTTTTTTCCTAGTTTTATACATGCAACATTTCTCTAAGGCTGATGATACACGGGGCAACTTTTTTGAGCACAGTTTCTTGTGCACGTTCCCATTAAGAATGGGTAACAGATTTCTATCTCACCTGGTTCCCTTTTGGCGGCAACATTGCTCAAATTTGCCCAGCAACATTGCTCAAAAAAACTGAACTATTCTCCAAAATGACAGATTAAAATATATATCAGCTTTAAAATGTCTCTACTAGTGTTAAAAGCAAAACTGGTCCCTTGTGTTGGTTAGTTAGATGTATTTTAGTTGTCATTGCAGAAGTCAAGTACAGTAAATTGTCTTTCCTGGCCTCCCTGAGAACTGCATACTGCCTCTTGCTGAATCAACCTTAATGTGTGGTATATAGACCGCTGTTGGAGCAGCACCCTGACACACGTTCACCGCGGACGGGCCACGTTGAAGTCTTGTCACATATCCCTTGACAGTGTCGTGCTGCATACAGTGCCTTCTGTGTAAAAGCTAACAGATCATTACCGCGGCAGAGAGGTCCTGACCATAGCACACAACACCCACCTTCACCCACCACTGTCGTCTGTCACCCTGTGGGAGATAACATTGCTCCAGAACACGTCCTGACAGGATCCTCCTGCCTTTGCGTGTAGGCTACTTATCAGAGTCTGGCAGACATTACTGATCTTGACTGTGCATTCAGCTAGGAGGTTATACTAGTAAACGATCAAAAGTCATAATGTTGCAGTCAAATAAACTATAGCTTATGCATTTTAGTGTTTTATGATGAAAAATCAGATGACTAAAAAATATGAATGCTATAAAAATAATTTGTTAATTTACAGTGAATTTGTTACAGTAAAAAGAGTAATATTGTTAAGTATTATTACAATTTAGAATGAATGTTTTCTTTTTTATTATAAAATGTAATTTATTCATGTGATGAGCAATTATTTTAGTTTCAGTGCCAAATAGTACCTCAGAAATCATTTTAATGTTCTGATTTTTGTGCTTAATTTAAGCAATGAATATTGCTGCTCAGTTATTAATAATAATTCTTATTAAAAAAAATCTGTTATTACTTATTTTTGATCAAATAATATCTTTCAAACACATTAAAATAAAACTTAATTATTCCAAATGTTTGACATACTGTATATGTATGTAGACTTGGAAATATTTGCCCTTCTATAAAATTTATTTGTCATACCCCATGCATTTAAAATCACTAATTATTAAGGACAAAACTGTGCGAAGGACAGATGTTTACTTGAACTCTCAAATTTACCTTTTACCAACAGAATTGTTATTTTTCTCTTTTTTCAGATGCAACAATCTTTTCCCCTCGATTTGATGGTACCTCTTTCTTGGAGTTGCCATCTCTGTCAACCCTGTTTCAGTCAGACATGCACTTTACAAGCCGTTCCTCTGAGGACAGGAGGACCATGTATTTGACGATGAAGAGCACGACACCTCATGGTACTATTCTCTACTGTGAGTATCTGAGAGCCACTGGAGAATTCAGCTCTCAAAAGACTCCATGAAATCAAAATTGGTGTTTTGTGGCTTTTAGTGCTTGTCTGGAACAGTAGCTTTGAGCTCATCCATATGCTAAAATGAATTTTTAGGATATGTACACATTTAAAATTGACTTTCTCTTCTGGGAAACCAACCAAAATATAGATGACTCACCTTGCACACAGGGGCGCATACTAATTTTTGTCTATTAAAATGCAGCCCTCTCCTCCTAATACCATCTGTGTTCAACCGAGGGGTTGAGGGTTTGGCTGGTTAACATAGCCCAGTTAACCCTGTAAATATACTATTATGGAGCAAAAAGTACCTTTTATTATTAATGGCCATTCAAATGTTTAGTATTCTTACAAAATGTAATTTTTGTGAGCATGTAAATCACAAATATTTCATCATATACTACACTACTGTTCAAAAGTTGGTCATTTTTCATGTTTTTTAACTTTCTTAAAATATATATGTATACTGTAAATATTGTGAAATATTATCATTTAAAATAACCGTTTTCTATTTTAATATATTATAAATGTAATTTATTTCTCTGATGGCAAAGCTGAATTTTCAGCAGCCATTACTCCAGTCTTCAGTGTCACATGATCCTTCAGAAAAGCATTATTGTTTATACATGTCATTTTACTGACACAAATTAATGCATCCTTGCTGAAAAAAGTATTAATTTCTTTAAAAAAAAAAAATTAATGGCAGTTTATATATCAATAGCAAGTATAGCTACTAAATATTTTAATGTGCTTTAGAGCTGAGTAAAAATAGTTTGTGTAATGCTTTTACTTTATATTCTTGCAGATGAGATGCTTCTATTTTTTAGGCTTTCTTTTTCATTTTGCTCCAGAAATATATCAAATACAGTTTACCCATGGAAACCTCGTTAGGTCTTCAGATATTTCTAGCTGAAAACTTGCACACAGACTTAATTAGCTGTGCTAATTTCAAACCAGTGACATATTAGTCATAAATTATATGTTTCTATGGCTACCTGCTTGTTTCCCGCTCCAAGATTAGGATGAACAGCTGTATATAAATACACATAGCATATGTAAGAATAATACTGTCAGTTTGATTTGAGAGGCAAGCGATTAATTTTGACATGACATTCATGATATATTCGCTGTTCGCTCCTCGCGTGTCTTTTGAATAGCAATCACATCCAAACGATGCAGAAAGTTTGACTCGATAACTCACACTCTATCTGTGTGTGTTAATGAATAATTGGCTTCCCAGCATTGCAGGCTGCAGATTACACACACTGAGTTATGAGACTGTGAATATAACTGTAAGCCTCAGCGCTAAATTAAAACGCTGGACCGTCTGTACCTCTTTATCCAGTAATGAAGTCCTCTCTCAGGACATGTTAATGACATAGCAAATGTCTCTAGGTAAAATCAATCACACCAGGATATGTGCTATGGGCTGAATTTAAAGTTATGATGGCTGATTCCATTAGCTAATTGGCAAACCCTGCTGGATGATGCTCTTCAATTACTTTGTCCTAAACAAATATAGTCCCTTGGCTGGGCCGAACTCCAAATGAATGAGTATTTGGGGATTTTTACCTGTAAATGAGTGAATTAAATTTACATTAATTATAATTTATTAAAATGTTAAGTAGTATTGTTATTGGAAAACAGGAATATATTATAAATGGTCCGTTTTGTTTTATTAAACGTTGCCTTGCTGACAAATCTCTGTTGTACTTGAGAGTTCAGGTTTTTTAATCAACTGATTGACGTAATAATTGGCTATACATATTAACCATATGTCCAGAAGCACTCGTTGTCAATCTGGTACCTTGTAAACACAAATTTCTGATTTGCTGTTCGAGAAACATTTTTACATATTTACATATTATTATTATCAATATTTGAAACAGTTGAGTATTTATTTTTCAGGATTCTTTGATGAATAGAAAGATCTAAAGAACAGCATTTATCTGAAATAAAAAGCTTTTGTAACATTATACACTATACCATTCAAAAGCTTGGAGTCAGTATTATTTTTTTTTTTTTTTTTTGGGGGGGGTTATAGAAATTAATACTTTTATTTAGCAAGGATGCTTTAAATTGATCAAAAATGATGATAAAGACATTTATAATGTTACAAAATATTTCTATTTCAGATAAATGCTGTTCTTGTGAACTTTCCATTCATCAAAGAAACCTGAAAAAATTCTACTCAGCTGTCTTACAACATAATAATAATAATAATAATAATACATGTTTTTTTGAGCAGCAAATTAGAATATTTGAATGATTTCTGAGGGATCATGTGACTGGAGTAATGATGCTGAAAATTCAGCTTTGAAATCACAGGAATAAATTACATTTTAAAATATATTCATATAGAAAACAGTTATTTTAAATAGTAAAAATATTTCACAATATTACCGCTTTTGCTCTATTTAGGGTCAAATAAATGGTGAGCAGAAGAGACTTCTTTAAAAAACAGTAAAAATCTTACTGTTCAAAAACCTTTATCATATATATATATATATATATATATATATATATATATATATGCATATGTATGCATGTGTATATATATATATATATATATATATATATATATATATATATATATAGTGCCCTCCACTAATATTGGCACCCTTGATAAATGTGAGAAAAGGTGTCTGTGAAAATAAATCTGCATTGTTTATCATTTTGATCTTTCACTCGAAAAATTCACAAAATTCTAACCTATCATTGAAGTAAAACAATTGAAAATGGGGAGAAAATCTCATGATGAAATAAATGTTTTTCTCCAATTCATGTTGGCCACAATTATTGGCACCCCTAGAAATTCTTATGAGTAAAATATCTCTGAAGTATATTCCCATTCATATTTACATTTTTTAGCACACCAGGGTGACTAGGAGCATGAAATTGTCCAGCCATGACTTTCTGTTCCACAGGATTATAAATATGAGGAACACAAAGGTCAAATTCCCTTAATCATCCATCACAATGAGAAAAAACAAAAAATATATTTCTGATGTGCAGCAAAAGATAATTGAGCTTCACAAATTAGTGAAGTGGTTTTAAGAAAAGAGCTAGAGCAGTGAAAATTCCCATTTCCACCATCAGGGCAATAATTAAGAATTTCCAATCAACATAAAATGTTACGAATCTGTCTGGAAGAGGACGTGTGTCTATATCGTCCTAATGCACGGTGAGGAGGAGAGTTTGAGTGGCTAAAGACTCTCCAAGGAACACAGCTGGAGAATTGTAGAAAATAGTTGAGTCTCGGGGGCAGAAAACCAAAAAAAAAATTGTCAAACAGCACCTACATCACCACATGTTGTTTGGGAGGGTTTCAAGAAAAATTCTCCTCACTCATCCAAAAACAAACTCCAGCATATTCAGTTATCAGACATGACTGTAACTTCAAATGGGACTGGCTTCTATGGTCAGATGAAACTAAAAAACGAGCTTTTTAGAAGCAAACACTCAAGATGGGTTTGGTGCACACAGGGATAAAAAGTACCCCATGTGTACAATGAAATATACTGCTGTATTTTTTATGTTGTGGGCCTATATTTCTGCTGGAGGTCCTGGACATTGGTTTAGACACATGGCATCATGGATTCTATCAAATACCAACAGATAAAAAATCAATAAGTGACTGACTCTGTTAGAAATCTTATAATGGGCCATGTTTGGATCTTCCAACTGTACAATAATCCAAATGGGTCACTTTCTGCTAATTTCAGTTCCCTGACCTGAACCCTGTAGAAAATGAGTGAGGTGAACTGAAGAGAAGAAGTACTAACATGGAGCTGTGAATCTGAAGGATCTGGAGAGATTCTGTATGAAGAAAATGGTCTCTGATCTCTTATCAGGTGTTCTCCAAACTCTTCAGGCATTATAGGAGAAATCTCAGAGCTGTTGTGCTGGGAAAATGACGTTGCAATAATTGGGTGCCAATAATTGTGGCCAACATGAACTAGAGAAAGCATTTATTTCACAATGAGATTTTCTCCCCACTTTCAATTGTTTTACTTCAATGATAGGTTGGAATTTTGTGAATTTTTTGAATGAAAGATAAAAAGGATAAACAATGCAGATTTATTTTCACAACCGCCTTTGCTCATATTTACCAAGGGTGCCAATATTAGTGGAGGACACTGTATATATAGAAGTGGTGGTGGTGGGCCGCCTGGACCAAAATATGCCAGGGCCGATTTTTTGTCCCAGTCCAGCCCTGATTAGAACCACAGGATGGGCCCCGCCCTCAATATTTATATAAAACATACTATAATTCTTTAATATTATTGATTAGATTAGACAGAAAAGTTTGCATGCTCAATGTCACAAATTATTATTTGAATAGTAAGCTAGAATATTTCCTCTTCATTTTACATAACTTAATTTTCAAATATAATTATTAGTAATGCTGTGTCTGTTGAACTTTAGATCACTTTTAGTTTTATCCAAATAATTAAAATTCTTAAAGTGGGGTTCAAAAGTCTGAGAACATCAGTAAATTTGCTTGTATTTTGCATTTTTCTCATTTTAATATATAATTTTAATAGAATTGCAATATAATATAATATAATATTACAGATCAGTATTTTTGGTTTAAAAGGAGTTTGTATATTTTTTTTTCTTCATAATAATATTAGACATCAGCGATAATTTTTTAACCCCTATGCAAATGCATGTGATGATGTCACTAATTATGGGCAGGGCTCATCTTGTGGTTGTAATAATAATATCTGTTGTGGTGTGATTATATTCGTCTGAATATTGTGCTCATGCTGACTCACGAGAGGTTTGAAATAATGTCACTGTTTGAGTGTGAAGTGCTTTATCAGTTATTGTTGTATTGTCACATTTGCAGTCAACATTGTTCAAAAGTTTCAAGCTTATTTCAGATGACTAAAATGCAGTCCATATTACATCAGTAGCAGTGGTCTTGGCAATCACCTGACATTTAAATAACCTGATAGGGAGATGAGTCATGTCTATAAATTGTTGGCACTAAAGGCAGAGGGGCTGGATGGACTGTCATCTTTGAATGAGATTGCTCTTGATGTCAAGTTAGAAAATTCATTTTACTTCCACCCTGTCAGATTAGCCGTGCATATGCAGCTCACCTGACACGGCCAATATGACAGCGTTTATCTCATGTCTCAGCCTGTCAGAGTCCTCGTGAAATTCCTTTTATAGATTAGCCATGTAAAAAAAGACAAGGAGCAAGCATTTGGGTTCGCTCTGTCGTTCGGCTTGTGACACATTCATCAATTTTTAGAGGAAGGAAACTGACTGATTTAATTAGAATGCTCTCCAGACCCAGCGTGAATGTGATTAGTAACTTATTTATTCTTCTGTGGCGAGTGGACTTTTGATCAATGTCAATTTTATCCAGATAATTTCAATTCTTACAGTGGGGTCCAGCAGTCTAAGACAACTAGTAAAAATGCTTTTATTTTGCTTTTTTCTCATTCTAATGCAAAATTATATAATATTTATATTAATTAGATCAAATTAGATTAGATTAGATTTTTTAAAACTGTACATGGTCAATGTCACAAGTTATTATTATTGGAATAGTAACCTAGAATATTTTCTCTTCATTTTATTTTTTGTTAACATTTTCAAATGTGATGAGTAACATTGTTTGAATAGTGATCTTGAAACGATACAGAATATTTCCTCTTCGTTTTACTTGTCTTTTATCTTTTTTATTTTTTTTTAAAAATGTGATTAACATTTTTCTGTAGTAAGTGAACTTTTAATCATTTTCATTTTCCAATCCAAAAGTTCCACAAGTATGCGTACTCAGTGTAGCACATTCTTATTTGATTAGTGAAATTATTTTTAAAAAAAATCTTCAATTTACATAATTTTATTTTTAACATCTCTAACCTTCGAAACTTCCATAAAACTTGCTTATTTCCTGTTGTTTATTTAAATCCCAATATATTACTCAGTCTCAGTCTTTTGAACCTCACTATATGTATCTCTATACATCTTAAAAGCAAAGGAGAAGCAAAACACCACTGGTATCTGATCTATAATGTAATAACAAATCAGTTAATTCTTCATAAAAAAAAAAATATTCCGCCTGTCCCTAAATTAACCTCTGGGGTTCGAGTGTTTTTCCACTGGTGGATGATAAAGCTCAGATGTGTAGGTGTGCAGCCCAGCTGAAGCTCTCTTGTCTGAATGTAAGAAAAGGTAGAACTCTAGAGATCAAAGGAAGCTGATCAGAAGACATGCCTCAGAATGCAGAAAAATGCTCAGAGTTACACCTGCATCTCATCCGTTCACTCCGTTCCAAACAAAACCTTCCCGCGAGCACCATGTGAGACTCCCGCTGGGCTTCAGTCATCAGCCGACAAGAGGGATTGTGAATATAACAGTTGACAGGTACTGACAAGAGAATGCACGCACCGTTAGACCCAGTACAGGGTAACAGGGCCATTGGGACAATAAGGAGTAATTTGTCATTTTCCTACACGCCATCCCCTTAACATAAAAAAGACGAAGAACTACAACTGTAGTTGATGCAGTAGGTGCCAAGTGCATCTGCTATCACTGGGGTTGTTGCCAGATATGCCACAGTAAGCAGGAAGCTCCACAATATTGTTGTGCGACTACTCGAACTCAAGTGGGAATAAAATAGGCAGTTATTGATTTAGTTGTGATACCTTGTGCTTCTGTATGCTGTAAACCATGATGTGCTTATGCACCTTAACAGTATACTTATATTTCCTGAAATTCTCATGATTTGTTCTCACCACTTATTGATAGCAGATGTGGCAGGTTTAAAAAAAAAAAAAAAAAAAAGGTAATGGAAATGGTCTGACAAAAAGTTTATATTAAGGAACTTACATTTTAGACACATTATTATGAGTTTCTTTGTGTATTTTTCTTATGCAAACAAAAATAGTATTAAACGAAGTCTGCAAGCAACAGTAGTATTTTGTTACTGAGTGAATGATTCATTGACTACGTTTACATGCGCACGAATAATGCGATTATTTCCAATAATCAGAGTAAGGACTTACTCGCATTATGATGTTTACATGTCAAGAGCAAAGCTCTTACTCCCGTTTACATGCAATTTCCATTATTCTTATTATTCGCTAAGAATTGTGGTTATTTTTTTACTGCCATTTATTCACATATCCCACTGGACAGCACAAATGATGGACTCAGAAAGAGCAGGTGTGTTACTGGCCGCTGTTTTAATTTATTTACGTCTAATGCATAATGATTTTGTATGGCTGTATTCCACGCTTTTTCGGCGCCATAGAAATGTGATGGCAATTCGTTTGCCTACGCTGCCGTCGGGTTCTACTCGCCATTTCTGGATGAGGTAAGGAACAGAGACTGGTGGAAGCTAGTTGTGTTTTCCCCAGAATGCGATGCTTTCTTCCCCGCCATCGTTTCTAATCTCCGTATTATTAAAGGTGCGTGTCACGTCATTCATGTATGTCACGCGCGCATGCGCACTTTGGTCAGAGCAGCAATACTGCGATTAAGGTGTTTACATGCCTGTATATTTCGATTAAAATCGGCGTACGCACCTATGTTAATACGATTATGCTTGCTGCGATTATGAGCTTAATCGCATTATTTAGATCGAAGTATTGCTTTGTTCTTGAATTAATCATCTTTTAAAACTGTTGAGTGAATGATTCATTGACTCATTCTTAAGCACTTGTTTCATTCCCGAATGAATCAGTGTGTTTGAACGAATCAGGTGAATAAGTGATTCAGTGAGTCACTCACAAAGTCACTTTTGTCTGCATTATATGTACATCAGTAAATTGTAAAATTTTCAGTAATATTTTAACAACATTGTAACAACAATGTAATGTTTTACAACAATGTAACATATTCATAAGGCAAAAACAATATTTCAAAAGACATAAAATGTCACCACTGAAATGCCAAACTGTATTTGTTGTTGTGAAATGTCTTTGAAGTATACCAGGTAATATAAGTAAACAAGGTGATTGCAGTTTATGTCCTTTATGAAAATTTTCTTTGGGTTAGAATTTGGTATGAGCACTATTGAAATTAATTTAAAAGAAACAGAGATACGTATATTACTGTTGAATGTAAAGAACCAACATTTAACTGACTGAACAGAAGCTGAGATTCAGTACAGGAGCAGGGTTTCTAGTCACAAATTAAAACAGGTCATCTTCAAATCTCATTATGATAAGCATTATGATAAGCTTGTGTTGAGTGAAAGATTCCTCATTTCTTAATATCTCTTCTGTCCTTTCAGCCCAGGAGCAGAATTCCGGAGACCGGTTCCTCCATGTTTTTCTCCAGAATGGAAGACCAGTGGTCAGGTTGGGCTGCAGCGGTATTCATGTTTTGACTGCAGCTGCTCCACAGAATATCAGGAACAATAGCTTGGTGCCAATTTTAGTGAGGTGAGAATTGTTTCTTTTTTTACACCCAAAAAATATAATGTTCCTAGTATTTGTTGTAGTTTTAAAATATGTAAACAATCTCAAATTAAGATAAATTAGCTTGAGAAGCCAATTTGTAATGATATTAAAAATTTGTCAGTTTTTCTTGTTATAAGCATTAACCTCACAAAATTGTGTTATTTGCAATTTGGCAATAATCTGTGGAACATAAACTTAATTCAAGACATTCTCTAAAAACAAAACTTTTTATGTCTTGTGAAGTTTTGCTTAACAAATAAATTGTATCTTGAGGTTTAAGACAAAATATACTGATTATTATAATATTGGCAGTGCACTTTAAGAAATGATTCAATTACCTAATCTATTAGCACCTGTAATCTTCTTACAGTTTGAATTTATATAAACAAACGTATTCATGTTCAATTTTCTACAGTGATTTTGAATTTTACAATTTTTTTCGTGAGCCATTTAATCTGATTTTTGCAATTTTAAAAGTTGCAAAAAATAAATAATAAGGGTATGGTAAAAAAAAGTGTTTAATGTGATGATCTTAAAAAAAAAAAAGTTGAAACATGTTTTAATAAAAAATCAACCCCTGGGAAATTAAAGTGCCATTGTTGAAGAAACACCCAAATATGTATTCAGAAGATGTGTTCATAAGTCATAAAATCATGAAGATGTGTTCAGAACTCAATTCTATGTTTCCAAATGGCAATTTTACAGTGGCATGCAAAAGTTTGGGAACCCCTTGTAGAATCTGTGAAAATGTGAATAATTTTAACAAAATAAGAGAGATCATACAAAATGCATGTTATTTTTTATTTAGTACTGTCCTGAGTAAGATATTTTACATAAAATATGTTTACATATAGTCCACAAGACAAAAAAATAGCTGAAATTATTCAAATAACCCCCTGCAAAAGTTTGGGAACCCTTGGTTCTTAATACTGTGTGAGGTTACCTGGATGATCCACGACTGTTCTTTTGTTTTGTGTTGGTTGTTCATGAGTCCCTTGTTTGTTCTGAACAGTTGAACTGAGCACTGTTCTTCAGACAAATCCTCCACGTTCTGTAGATTCTGCAGTTTTCCAGCATTTTTGCATATTTGAACCCTTTCCAGCAGTGACTGTATGATTTTGAGATCCATCTTTTCACACTGAGGACAATTGATGGACTCAAACACAACTATTAAAAAAGGTTCAAACATTCACTGATGCTCCAGAAGGAAACACGATGCATTAAGAGCCGGGGGTGAAAACTTTTTGAATTTGAAGATCAAGGTAAATTGTACTTAATTTGTCTTCCGGGAAACATGCAAGTATCTTCTGTTGCTTCTGAAGGGCAGTAATAAATGGAAAAATATATATATTTCAACAAAAGAAAAAAGTTGGAAATCTTCATCCTGTTCAAAAGTTTTCAACAGCCAGCTCTTAATGCATCGTGTTTTCTTCTGGAGCATCAGTGAATGTTTGAACCTTTTTTAATAGTTGTGTTTGAGTCCATCAATTGTTTCTCAGTGTGAAAAGATGGATCTCAAAATCATACAGTCACTGCGGGAAAGGGTTCAAATATGCAAAAATGCTGGAAAACTGCAGAATCTACAGAACGTGGAGGATTTGTCTGAAGAACAGTGCTCAGTTCAACTGTTCAGAACAAACAAGGGACTCATGAACAACCAACACAAAACAAAAGAACAGTCGTGGATCATCCAGGTAACCTCACACAGTATTAAGAACCAAGGGATCCCAAACTTTTGCAGGGGGTTATTTGAATAATTTCAGCTATTTTTTTGTCTTGTGGACTATATGTAAAAATATTTTATGTAAAATATCTTACTCAGGACAGTACTAAATAAAAAATAACATGCATTTTGTATGATCTCTCTTATTTTGTTAAAATTATTCACATTTTCACAGATTCTACAAGGGGTTCCCAAACTTTTGCATGCCACTGTATATGTGTTATAAATAAATTATAGCAGCAGCTCTTTTCTGGGATTTTTGTTTGCGTATGCTCTTTAAATCACATGCTTGGGTCTCATGAGTTTTGACATTTGGGAGTCACATCAAAGCTGCATTTTTATATGGCTCAGGTTTAATGTTTTTCTTTGTTGTAATTTCCATAATCACACAGCAACAGTGAAACTTACTGCTACATATTAGACATTGTTCCTTTCAACTCATAACAATAATGCTAATTAACATTATCTTGAACGAGCCAGTCACTGCTCGTACATAATTCAATAATTAATATAATAGAATGAACATAACCACTCAAATAGGAGATGTATTTAAGGTCACAAACTATCGCACTATTACGTTTTCCATTATATATTTAGTAAATATGACAGTACTTGAATGTATTGCTAAAAGCATTTGCATAAGAATTCAAAAGGCTTGAATGTCAAGAGGCTTGTAATAGAATTGCATTTATTCATTATTAGCATATCTATTGCTATTACTGTATTAAATGATGTAATTGAATCATAGAATATTATAATAAGGACTTTCAATTTATCATGTTAGTGCAGTTAATTATTAAAAAAAAAAACAATCATGACCTTGAAAGAGCATCAAAATTCTACAGTAGGCCAATAGTTTAAAACTATTGCAGATAGAATACAATAATCAATTCATTTTTAATTGATTGACTGTAACCTGAAATTTATTACGTGTTCTACAAAAAGTATAAGTATATTTGTATTCAAATGATAATAATGCATTTGTCATGTTTATGAACCTATGTCTACATTTATGTTTAAGTTATGCATTTATTCAATTACATTTTAGCTCAAACCTGGATGCATGTAAAGCATGTAGTTTAATGAAATCTCTCCAAATGTAATTGTGGTCAGAGAGCAGTTAAGCAACATTTTATTGCATACATTTTTTTAATTTTTAAAATTTTTAAAAAATCACAAAAATCGAACCTTTCATTGGATAATAAGAATACACGTTGGACACAATTATTGGCACCCCTAGAAATTCTTATGAGTAAAATATCTCTGAAGTATATTCCCATTCATATTCACAATTTTGAGCACTCCAGGGTGATTATGAACTTGAAATTATCCAGCCATGGCTTCCTGTTTCACAGAAATATAAATAGGAGGGAAAACAAAGCCCAAATTCCCTTAATCATCCATCACAATGAGAAAAACCAAAGAATATATTTCTGATGTGCAGCAAAAGATAATTGAGCTTCACAAATTAGTGAAGTGGCTTTAAGAAAAGAGCTAGAGCAGTGAAAATTCCCATTTCCATCATCAGGGCAATAATTAAGAATTTCCAATCAACATAAAATGTTACGAAACTGCCTGGAAGAGGGCGTGTGTCTATATTGTCCTAATGCACGGTGAGGAGGAGAGTTTGAGTGGCTAAAGACTCTCCAAGGACCACAGCTGGAGAATTAAAGAAAATAGATGAGTCTCGGGGTCAGAAAACCTTAAAAAAAATTATCAAACAGCACCTACATCACCACATGTTGTTTGGGAGGGTTTCAAGAAAAATTCTCCTAGCTCATCCAAAAACAGTCTCCAGCATATTCAGTTATCAGACACGACTGGAACTTCAAATGGCACTGGCTTCTATGGTCAGATGTAACAAAAAAATGAGCTTTTTAGCAGCAAACACTCAAGATGGGTTTGGTGAACACAGGGATTAAAAAGTACCCCATGTGTACAATGAAATATACTGCTGTATTTTTAATGTTGTGGGCCTATATTTCTGCTGGAGGTCCTGGACATCTTGTTTAGATACATGGCATCATGGATTCTATAAAATACTAACAGATAAAAAAATCAATAAGTGACTGACTCTGTTGGAAATCTTATAATGGGCCATGTTTGGATCTTCCAACCGTACAATAATCCAAACACAAACCTCAAAAACAACACAAAAATGGGTCACTGAGCACAAAACCAAGCTTCTGCTATGGCCATTCCAGTCCTCTGACCTGAACCCTATAGAAAATTAGTGAGGTGAACTGAAGAGAAGAAGCACCATCATGGAGCTGTGAATCTGAAGGATCTGGAGAGATTCTGGATGAAGGAATGGTCTCTGATCTCTTGTCAGGTGTTCTCTAACCTCATCAGGCATTATAGGAGAAAATTTAGAGCTGTTAAACTGGCAAACAGAGGTTTCAAAAAGTATTGAATAAAAGGGTACCATTAATTGTGGCCAATGTGTATTAAAGAAAAACATTTATTTCATAATGATATTTCCCCCCATTTTAAATTCTTATTATCCAATGAAAGGTTAGATTTTTGTGAATATTTTAAATAAAAGATCAAAAGGATTAACAATGCAGATTCATTTTCAAAGCCGTCTTTGATCATATTTACCAAGGGTGCCGATATTTTTGGCCATGACTGTATATATATCTTAGCTGTAAGGCTATTTTGCGGATGCATATAGCAGTCCTCGGCCATTAGGGTTCTGATTTCACTTGTAAATTTGATGGGTTTCTTGAACAGCTTTTCTCCCATAGGGGATGTGTTTAGATGCCAAGTACTTCTAACTTAACAATCCAACAGCCTGTATCAGTTGTCTCTAGATATTCCTGCTGTCTTGTTTGACTCAGTGGTCTCATCTCTTAGGACTTGGAGAAGGTTTCTCTCCTTCTGTCACTCGTCTGAGGAAATACTCTGGCTGATGGAATGGAGATATTGTCAGATGTGCCATCTGCACTTTTCTGAATGTCTGCTTTCTTTGTTCTCAATATTCCAAAGAATGAATCATTCCTTTGACATTGGCCCAACCATTTCCAATAAGATTTTAAATGATGATGTGAGATACTGTAAAAAATTGTGCATGAAATCCTTTAGAAGTACCAGATTCAAATGGTAGAATGAGAAATTGAAGTATTAAGTTGATTTGACATATCCTAGAGCAGGAGCACCAGTTACAATTACAGGGATAGTTCAAAAAAAGAAAGAAAGTTCTGTTATAATTTATTCACAATCATGTTGTTCCAAACCTGACTTACTTTCTATGTGAAGCACAAAAAATATTTAGATTTTTTTTCCCCAGAAAATGAAATTCAATGGGATCCAATGTTGCTGGCCTTTATTGGGGAAAATGTAGAAATTATTCAAAATATCATCTTTTCTGTTCCTTCGAAGAAACAGTCATACAGCTTTGAAATTACATAATGGTGAGTAAATACTGACAGAATTTTCATTTTTGTCCCTTTAAGATCCCAAGTTATTTTATAAGATTAAAAGAAGAATGATACTAAGCACAGACACAAAGGCAAATGAAATTCAAGACAAGTCAATTCCACAGGCAACATGTGATAACAGTCAAAAAAGTGTCTTAAGTATCAAAATTGTGCATTTATATGAAACCTCTTTAAAAGCCGCGAGGTTCAACAGCAAGTTCAACAGCAAGTTCAACAGGATAAAAAGAAATCCATCTCTAGTTAAAAATTAAAGCAGCAATTGACACAGCATGGTGTCTGAAGCAGTGAGTAAAAGACTGTCTTGAATTGGCCAATATGCACCAGCAGCTAAAACCTTTTAAAATGAGTGCAGTATATTGTAATTTAAATAGCATTAAGATTACAGCAGGTTAAAGACATCATTGGAAACAAATAAACATGCACCTGCTGTGCCAACAACTCATGCTGAAGGCAACTGGGAGAGTGCGTTTTATTCACCTGTTGTCAGTTTTAAGGCTAATTCATGCTGCACTGATAGACACAGACCAATGCGGACTGCCATTTGATTACTGTATGTCACTTTTTAAATATTCCGATAAGAGAATATAAGAGCTGAACAATAGACACTAATAGGGGTAACACTTGTTCAACGAAAACCTAACAAGCTGTCTGTTACTGTTTGTTTGTGTATGTCAGTATATCTGTGTACGCTCATGAGTGAAATTTATATAAATAAAATTTAAAAAATCCACCTAAAATCAATATACAGGATAAAAGATTAGTATTGTACTGTATATTGAGTCACTTATATAGGAAGTTGTTTTATATTTGATTTAGCTGCATTTTCCCTTTTATACAAAGCTTAAAGACAGAAATGAACATTTACTCACTGTCATGCCATCCAATATGTAGATGAGTTTGTTTCATCAGCACACTTGGAGAAATTTAGCATTACATCACACTGCAGTGAATGGGTGCCGTCAGAATGAGAGTTCAAACAGCTGAGGACAACATCTCAATAATCCACAAGTAATGTAAGTAATCCACACGCTGCATGTTTGTAATAAACAAATCCATCAAGATGTATTTAACTTTAAACCGTTGCTTCCAGCTAAAACATGAGCCCTCTTCATTATATTGCTTTCTCCAGTGAGAAACGTCATCTGAATCAGGAGAGAAACATCCACAGATTAAGCACCGCATTAGAAGTGAGAACAGTCCAAAACAGTTTTAAACAAATATGTCAGTGGATTTTGATGTGAGGGGACAACAGGGGATGGACTTTTTCACTGTAGAAAGCGTTATGGATTGGTATTTTGGCTAGAAGTGATGGTTTAAAGTTAAAACCTTATTGATGTATTTGTGTCTTACAAACACATAGCTTTTCACTTCACATGACGTTAATTGATGGACTGGAGTTGTGTGGATTACTTGTGGATTATTATGATGTTTTTATCAGCTTTTTGGATTCTCATTCTGACGGCACCCATTCACTGCAGTGGATCCATTGGGGAGTAAGTGATGTAATGCCAATTTACCAATCTGTTCTGATGAAGAAACAAACTCATCTACAGCTTGGATGGCCTGAGAGCGAGTATATTTTAAGCAAATTTTTATTTTTGATGGAACTATCCTTTTAATCGTCTGAAATTAATGTCTTCATCTTTTGGTTGATGCTAATCATAATATCCTGCTATCTTCACCTCCATATACAGTATGCACCCTGTCCCTGACCCCCGAGCACTGACATGAGGTTCTAATCTCCTCCTCCTGTCAGACGATGAGAATAAACCTGGCTTTGTCGATATCAATAATTCTGCCTCTTGATTTTGAGGTCATCTCTCTGGGTCTGCTAGAGCCGTGAAGATCTGATGAGATCAGGCGTTGCATGGTACTGGATCAAGGTCAGCCAAGTGGCACTTAAGCAGAATTTTAATGCAGCTGGAAAGAGTGTGGTAACTTTCATTAGAGGAGAGAGTTTGATTGGCACATTATTTAATTATTTGTTTTTAATTAACATAACTGTATCACCGGTTTTATGTGTGGTGTGATTTTGGGGGCTGTACATGTGCATTCATGGACAAAGGTTTTTAGACATCCTGTTATAATTAAAGGGTTTGGATATTGCAAAAAAAAATCAAGCATATAGCCATGCAATCTCATTATCAAACATGGGTCATACCTTTTTTTTTCAGCTTCACGGTCTCCCGAGGTGCATAAAGAAATGATTTACTTAGCCTGGTATGAAAAAACTTGACTGTCCTGCATAAAGCCCAGACCCGAACCACCTTTGGGATGAATTGGAATGCTGACTGCCTGACCTCGTATGTCTGAATGGGAGCAAATCCCTGCAGCCATGTTCCAACATCAAGTGTAAAGCCTTCCCAGAAGAGTGGAAGCTGTTATAGCTGCAAAAGGAGGGCTAACTCCATATATTTTAAAATGCTCCACAGTCACATATGGATGTAGTGTTCAGGTGTCCACATAGTTTTAGTGTTTCTCCTTCGTGTGACTTGATGTTGAATGATGCTCTTGATTATCTAACACTTTGCAGGGATTCCCATCATCTCAGATTTTCCATTGCCACAGTGTAATGGGTCACTTGAAAAATCAGGCACTGGAGAAAGTAATGTGAATCATTGGCCCCTGAAGATATACCTGAGAGCAGTAGTTTGAGATGCTCAAGTCTGTGTCAGCGGTCTATTTGGCGAAAGTCCTTCAGCACTTGAGATGTCAATGTTTATAGATGAGGCCAACCGAATTATAGCAGCAGTTGAAGAATGATTGAAAACCTTGTCAGTTGTCTCAGTTAACTGAAACATGTCACATTGCACCATTACTTATGGATTACTTATTCATCTAGGATCACACTTTAGAATAAATAAAAAAGGTACAAAACACCAACAGCGATGCAAATACTTTCAGCATGCCTGTTAAATTCCAGTTCAACTGCTGAAGTTGAATTAAATTAAAATCGAAAGAAATTGGTATGATGATTCATATAACTACTGTAAATAATGCATTTTATTTTATTTTATTAGTAGTAGTATTAGTATTATTAGTATTGGTATTATTTATTTATTTAATTTTTTTGTATGAAATACCCGCAAGCATGATTCCAAAAATATTAGATAATACTACTAATCATGGTAATTATAGTTAATTAAACTAAAGTTAAAACCATTAAAAAGTTTTTGTTACTTGAAATTAAATCAATTAAAATATACAAAAACATTTTTTTGCAGCTTCTTGCTAATGCAACATTTTCTTTTACTTTAACTTGATGTACTCAAATAGCTAATGCTGAAATAAAAATTAATACAAAATATATAGACATTTAAAAAATAATAATAATAAAAATGACAAAAACAACAAAATTACTCAAACTTTAGAATTAAAAACATTCAAATTATTAATAAAACATATAACAGTATCTGAATGATACCTTATTTCTATCACAAAATTTAATAAATGAATTGCCTATTTATGAATTTATGATTGAAGAAAACAGTTTGCTAGAATGTACAGATTCAGCTGTTCATGTCAAAATTTCTTTTAACATTATTATTTTTTTTTTTTAGATGTTGGATATTTTGTATGTATATATATATATATATATACTGTATATATGTGTGTGTGTGTGTGTGTGTGTGTGTGTGTGTGTTATACAGTACAGTTAAAAATCAAAACAGATAAAATTGCACTTGGATTAACTTCTGGTTAATTCATCCGCGTGCAAGCGGAAGGTCAGGTTGAGTGCATTGCTTTGTTAGATACAGTATCCCATGCTGTGAGCTCTGCTCTATTCTGCACATTGTCAAATGCAGTAGTTCATCCGATACTACATTCATGCATGAGCTCTAGTATACAGAGCACTGTATACAGTACATTCTACATAATGCGAAATAGTACGAGTACTGAGAGTACATACTGCATGCATGTATTTGACCAGCCATATAACAGTCTAGAGGAAAAAGAAAAATGTATAATTATAACACAATTCTGACTTGATGCTATCAATCGAAAATAACTGCTGTTAGCTCATGTGCTGATTACATCCTGTGTGGTGTTTATTATGTGTGCATGTTTTTATTTTAGGTATTGCAAGTGATTCAGTCTATTATCGTGTTCATTTAGTTCTGTTCTCTCTTGCCCTTTTGTGTTTACTGGCCTATGATGCGCAGTTCTGTTCTGCGTGACACTGTACCATTGTGACAAGCAAATTTCCCCTCAGGGATCAATACATTTCTATCTTATCTGATCTTACTCAGCTCACATAAATTCATACCAAGTGACAAGTGGATGGGTTGACTGCGCAACATTCCACCACTGCATCGCTTCAAGAAACGATGGAAGGAATACTTTAGTCCAAACTTTTTGATCAGTCTTCCTAAACTGCTGATCTAGATTTCAGACATCAAAGCACGCTTCTGAGTTTTAAAGAAGTTTGAAACTTACACCTCATTCTCCCTCTCTCCCATTTCTGGGAATAATGTTCTGTTGTGAATGTTTGATGTATTCAATTCACTTGAAGAATGATCTTTTATTTATACGTTGATCTTATTAATTCATACTTTGTGAACGCAGTTTGACTGTGCTGTTTCTAAGCGGTCCGGCCCTCCTCTCCTCGTTTCTGTCTTTCATTTGCTTTTTTTTTGGGCTTGTTACGGATGGATGCACAGCAAATAAGCAGTATACATTGCTGTTGGCTTTTTTTAAATGCACACTGTTTGTAGTCGACACTGCATGTAAGGTTACCCTATGGTCTGTTGATCTTGCATATGTATTGCTGGAGGCTTTTCAATGTTGAGTTTGCTTAATGTGGTGTAGTACTGGTCTGCGCAGCAGACAGGTTAAATCAGGTTAAAGGCTTGCGGTGGTGACATATTGTTTACCCGGTAAGTCTGTTGTGAGTGTTTGTGTGTCTATGTATGTCTGCATATATTGTCAGATGCTTCTGCTGTGATTGGCTTTTACCCAAGTCTGCTGTGTGAGAGTCATTTCTGTTCACACAAAGCCAAAGGTCAACAAGCGTGAGACGCTGCATTACACAGCATCACATCCTGTCCTTTATTACACATGAACTTTCCATTCCCTAGCACATATTATTATTTAAATGCATGCCATTTATTCCTGGGGAACTACTGCTGGGTTTGTTTGAATAAAAAGGAAGCATTCTTAATGCGGCTGCTCTGTGGATCAATGCATTAGATCTGCAGACATTTTTGCTTCTTTCCTATTTATTTCCCAGTAACTGCTGAGACCCCATTTTGGTGCTGTATATTCTGTCATCGAGTTGTTGAATTTGGTTTTTACATTGCTTATATTATTACATTTAAGGCCATGAAATTACTTTGAATATGAAATATGTCAAAAACACAGGCAGGAAAATGTGCTTAAATAGAAAATTTGTATGAGCTCATTCCTTATCTGTGTTGATTTATCTATCTATCTATCTATCTATCTATCTATCTATATCTTATATTAAATATTATTAAATTTTAAATATCACTTTTATATTTTTAAGATTTAATTCTTTCCTATAATGCAAATCTGAATTTTTAGCAATTAATTCAGTCACATGACCCTTGAGAAATCATTCTAATATTTGGTGCCTAAGAAAAATTTTTTTCAATGTAAAACAGTTGAGCTGCTTAATATTTTTGTGGCAACCATGATACTGTCACTTTCCCTTCAGTTAAATGCATCTTTGCTGAATTCATGTATTAATTAAAAAAAACATATTTTATAATATATAAAAATAAATGTATATATATATAAATATATATCGCTAGCTTTTGCAATGTTTAATACGAAAGTACATGCAATTTACATGTGTCCTTATAAAGGCTTAGTGCATGTCATAGTGCATGTCATGATTATTGCCAAGGCCACATCTCATCTACTTACTTAATATGGCCAAATAACCATTCGCAGTCTATTTCGCAGGTCACTATTGGGGATTGGAATGATTGCCAATTTTTAATTTATGGAGTCTTCAAAAGAGCCTCACTGTAATCGCCATATTTTCAATACAGCTACTCCTCAAATTTTACTTTCTTACATGCTTGTGAAATATACCAGCTTTCTGAGAGTAATATTTGTGTCTGGCAGGCTGTAAGCATTGTTATTTTTAATCAGGGAAGTAGTCAGACTACACTCAAAATACCTCATCTGGAGCGGCAACTCAAAGCCGTAGGGCACGCCTGTAATTTGGGTCTGAAAGATCAGCTGGAGACATGACTAAGAACGTCTCGGTTACGTACGTAACCCTCGTTCCCTGATGGAGGGAACGGAGACGTTATGTCGTGACGACATAGGGGATTTACCTGGAAGCCCCAATCATCTCTGTAAAGAGAAAACGCCAATGAATATTGGCTAGTGGAATTTGCATACCTGAGCCCCTCCCCGTGCATACGGGTATAAAAGGGCGACAGGTGCATCCACTGATCAGGTTTTCCACTGAGGAGCCGAGACAGAGTCCCAGGCAACCAGCGGTGGTTCAAGATTGTGGCATGGGGACATAACGTCTCCGTTCCCTCCATCAGGGAACGAGGGTTACGTACGTAACCGAGACGTTCCCTATCTGTCGGTCACTACGAGTTATGTCGTGACGACATAGGGGTCTTATGGAAAGCGCCACAACCTGAACCCCGTCACGACCTTGTGGCATGCAGATGTTTGACAAGCGAGCGCGTGACCAACAAATGCCATGCGAAGGTCGCAACCTTCCCATCGCCCCAGCGCAAATTCGCTAACCTTGGTGCCCGCAGGGACCACTGAGTACATCGCTGCTGGAGATAGCCAAGCCGCTGTTCCTTACCCCAGTGTCGGAAGGGATTTCGACCTTCAATGAAAGATACTTCACGTCTTTCCTGTTTGTTGTTACAGCTTGGCAGTAACGACGGGGAAGCGAGCCTTCCGGAGAAGGGCGCTACGGAGGCCACATCCTGCCCGAAGGGAGGTACCATGTGGAGACACTGATATGGACTGACCCAGGCCTGGGGCAGTACTACATACGACTGGACCCTGGGGCAGATCCTACCTAGGAGTAGGGAGGAGGGCTGCCAGCAGGGCCTGACAGAGAGCTCTGTCAAAGGGAAGACACGGGTTTACCGTGAGGGAAACCTTACCGTGGAAGAATACACGTATGGGATTACCCGAGGGGAATCAAAGCCATACGGACACCTAGCCGAGTACAGGGGCTGACCGGAGACCCGGGCGAGCAAGCACAAGTACTGGGCCTGGCGTCAGACTGCTCCGCCCAGTCTGACTGCCGGGGGTGCTGGAGGAACTCCACCAGGGTTCGCCGTCCGGGGAACTGAACTGGAGGAGAAAACAGGCGCTCGTATCCCCGGGTGAGGGGGAATGGCGCAGCAAGCGTGACACCGGCCAGTTCTTCCTGCTACTTACCTGTTCCCTAATACGCGGGAAGAAACTGGTTCAACTCGAAGATTGTAAAATCTTGCGAAGGTGTTCGGTGTCGCCCAGCCCGCAGCTCTACAGATGTCTGCCAGAGAGGCGCCGTGCGCCAAGGCATAGGAGGAGGCAACACTCCGTGTGGAGTGAGCCCTCACCCCCATGGGGCACGGCTCGCCTTGGGACTGGTACGCCAAGGCGATGGCATCCACTATCCAGTGGGCCAACCTCTGCTTGGAGACAGCCTTCCCTTTCTGCTGACCTCCGTAACAGACAAAGAGCTGCTCGGAGCTTCTGAAGCTCCGGGTGCGTTCCACGTATATGCGTAAAGCTCTTACGGGACACAGCAACGCCAAGGCTGGGTCTGCCTCCTCCGAGGGCAGTGCTTGCAGGTTCACCACCTGATCGCGGAAGGGCGTGGTGGGAACCTTGGGCACGTATCCAGGCCGGGGTCTCAAGACAACGTGAGAGTAGTCCGGCCCGAACACAAGGCACTCTTCGCTTACCGAAAATGCTTGGAGGTCCCCGACCCTTTTGATGGAAGTGAGCGCGGTCAGGAGCGCTGTCTTAGCCGACAGGTATCTTAGCTCGACTGAGTCCAGCGGCTCACAGGGGCCCCTCTGAAGTCCAGCCAGGACGATAGAGAGGTCCCAGGAGGGCATCAGGGGTGGCCTAGAGGGGTTCAATCTCCTGGCACCCCTCAGGAACCTCACGATGAGATCATGCTTTCCCAGGGACCGGCCGTCCACTGCATCGTGATGGGCCGCGATAGCGGCCACATACACTTTCAAGGTGGAGGGTGACAGCCTACGCTCCAACCTTTCTTGCAGGAAAGAAAGCACTACTCCAATCGTGCATCTTCGGGGGTCTTCTCGGCGAGAAGAACACCAGTTCGCGAACAGACTCCACTTCAGGGCGTAGGCTTGCCTTGTAGAAGGAGCTCTAGCCTGAGTGATGGTCTCTACCACTGCCTGTGGGAGATCGCTCAAGTCTGCCGCGTCCCGTCCAGGAGCCACACATGGAGGTTCCACAGGTCTGGACGCGGGTGCCAAATGGTGCCGAGCCCCTGAGAAAGGAGGTCCTTCCTCAGAGGAATGCGCCAGGGAGGGCTGTCGCGAGGAGAATGAGTTCGGGAAACCAGGTCCGGGTGGGCCAGAACGGCGCGACCAGCAGGACCTGCTCCTCGTCCTCCCTGACTTTGCACAGGGTCTGTGCGAGCAGGCTCACTGGGGGAAATGCATACTTGCATAGAGCCCGAGGCCAGCTGTGTGCCAGTGCGTCCGTGCCGAGGGAGCCCTCGGCCAGGGAGAAAAACCACTGGCAGTGGGAGGACTCGCGAGAAGCAAACAGGTCTACCTGAGCTTCTCCGAATCGACTCCAAATCAGCCGGATCGTCTCGGGATGGAGTCGCCATTCTCCGGGGAAGGTGAGCTGTCGTGAGAGCGCGTCGGCCGCACGATTGAGCACCCCCGGAATGTGGACAGCGCGCAGCGATTTGAGCCGCGTGTGACTCCAGAGGAGGAGATGGCGGGCGAGCTGTGACATGCGGCGTGATCGTATACCCCCCATCCGGTTGATATATGACACAGCCGCAGTGTTGTCCGTACGGACCAACACATGCTTGCTTAACAGCAGTGGCCGAAACTGCCGCAAGGCTAGATGCACTGCCAGCAGCTCTAGGCAGTTGATGTGCCAAAGCAGTCGAGGCCCCGTCCAGAGCCCCGAGGCTGCCTGCCCGTTGCATGTAGCGCCCCAGCCCGTGCTGGAGGCATCTGTCGTGACAACAACATGCCGAGACACTTGTTCTAAGGGCACCCCGGCCCGTAGAAAGGCAAGGTCTGTCCAGGGGCTGAAGGAGCGGCGACACTCCTGTGTGATGTTCACCCGAAGTGCACCGCGGCGCCATGCCCACCTCGGGACTCGGGAGTGTAACCAGTGCTGAAGTGGTCTCATATGAAGCAATCCGAGCGGCGTGACCGCGGCTGCGGATGCCATATGCCCCAGGAGCCTCTGAAACTGTTTCAGTGGGACCACAGTCCTGCCTCCGAAGGAACTCAGGCAGTTCAGCACTGACTGGGCGCGCTCTTCCGTGAGGCGGGCCGTCATACTCACCGAGTCTAACTCCACACCAAGAAAAGAGATTCTCTGCGCAGGGGAGAGCTTGCTCTTTTCCCAGTTGACCCGAAGCCCCAACTGGCTGAGGTGCCGAAGCACCAGATCCCTGTGATCGCACAACTGTTCTCGGGACTGGGCCAGAATGAGCCAGTCGTCGAGATAGTTGAGGATCCTGACGCCCACTTCCCGTAACGGGGCAAGGGCGCCCTCTACGACCTTCGTGAAGACACGGGGAGAGAGGGAGAGCCCGAAGGGGAGGACCCTGTACTGCCACGCCCGACCTTCGAACGCAAACCGTAGGAACGGTCTGTGTCGAGGAAGGATCGAAACATGAAAGTAAGCATCCTTCAGGTCGATCGCTGCAAACCAATCCCGGGGCTGTATGCATTTGATCATACGCCTGTGCGTCAACATCTTGAACGGGAGCCTGTGCAGGGCCCGGTTCAGGAGACGCAAATCCAGGATTGGTCGAAGACCACCGCCTTTCTTGGGTACGATGAAGTAAGGGCTGTAAAACCCCTGCCTCATCTCGGCTGGAGGGACCGGCTCGATTGCATCCTTTGCCAGGAGGACAGCAATCTCCTCGCGCAAGACAGGAGCGTTCTGAGCTCTCACCGAGGTCTCGAGAACGCCGCTGAACTTGGGAGGTCGCCTGGCGAACTGAATCGCGTAGCCGAGTCGAATTGTGCGCGTGAGCCAGCGAGACGGGCTGGGCAGCGCAAGCCACGCTTCCAGACGCCGTGCAAGTGGCTCCAACGGTACAATCGACGTACCTGTGGTGGTGCAGCGAAGGGGAGTAGAGCTGGATGGTACAGAAGGCAGTGCGTTCTGCAGCATCCGCGCAGAACTCCCTGGGTCCCAAAGGGGACTGGCTAGAGGTGCGTGGGGAGGCACTGCGTCCCCGAACCGCGCTCTCTTGGCCGCTGGCAAAATGGGTCGCGGCCGAAAGTGAGGAGGCAATGCGTCGCACACTGTCGGCCCGTGGACCTGAAAACCCGGAGGAAAAGGAAATTGCTCTTTCTTTGAAAATGTGGGTGCCGCTGACCCTTGGGCCAGCGGCGGAACAGAAATAAAGGGGAACATAGGATTCTCCGCCCGGCCCTCCACCGGGGGAAGGAGCGACGCTGTCCTCGTCGTCTCCTGAGAAAGAGCAAACTCCAACATCTCCGGGTTGCCAGCGTCAGGGCCGCCTCGTCGACTTCCTGGACGATTTGGGGCCCGGAAGGGACGCGGGGGACGCCGCACTCCTGCGAGAGGCTCGACGCGCCGGCCTAGCTTCCGCTTCAGCACGGGGCGGAGCGGCTCTGGAGGACGCAGGAGGGCGTCCACGGCGACGAGCAGACGGAGGTCTGGTCCTAGGGGCAGCCGCCGCTGCCGGAGCACCCCGCCGTGGCAGGATGTGCTGGATCGCCTCGGTCTGCTTCTGCACTGCCGAGAACTGCTGGGCAAAGCCCTCGACAGTGTCGCCGAACAGCCCAGCCTGGGTGACGGGAGCGTCGAGAAAGCGTGCTTTGTCGACGTCCTTCATCTCCGCCAGGTCGAGCCAGAGATGGCGCTCCTGGACCACGATAGTGGACATCGCCTTCCCGAGGGACCGCGCCGTGACTTTCGTCGCTCGTAGAGCGAGGTCAGTCGCCGTGCGCAGCTCCTGCATCAACCCCGGGTCGGAACTACCCTCGTGCATCTGTTTGAGTGCCTTGGCTTGGTGAACCTGCAGGATCGCCATGGCATGCAGGGCAGAGGCTGCCTGACCCGCGGCACTATAAGCTTTGGCTGCCAGAGCAGCCGTCAGCTTACAGGCTTTGGACGGGAGACGCGGACGGTTCCTCCAGGTGGCGGCGTTTCGCGGGCACAAGTGCACCGCGACCGCTCTCTCCACCTGGGGAAGAGCCGTGTACCCCCTGGCAGCCCCGCCGTCGAGGGTAGTGAGGACGGAGGAGGCAGACGAGTGGCTTCTGGCCGTGAAAGGGGCCATCCACGACTTCGTCAGCTCCTCATGCACCTCCGGGAAGAAAGGCACCGGAGTAGGGCGCGGTTGTGAGCCGCGTCCCGCTCCGAGAAACCAATCATCCAACCGCGAGGGCTCGGGACTGGGTGGTCTGTTGACCTCCAGCCCGATGCTCGCGGCTGCCCGGGCAAGCATGGCCGTGAGCTCTAAGTCCGGTGCGGCAGTGGCGACCACACCCGAAGGGGGCAGCCCCACCGCACCTTCATCCTCAGAGGACGTAAGCCCATCCCCCGATGCTGCGATCGACATACTGTCTTCTGGTGGCGCACCGAATGATATGCTGGCCATCCCGTGGGAAGAACCAGCAAAATCACCCAGGAGCCGGACGGGACCCTCGCTGCGTGAGGAGTAAGAGGTCCGTGGGGACGTGCCCGGCGGAGAAGCTCTTACTGTGGCCCTCAGATCTCCCAGAGCGCCAGCCGGTGGTCCTCTGCTCGAGCCAGAGAAACCAGAACGGGTGGCGGCAGAGGGTGCCAATCCTTTCAAAAAGGAAAGGCGAGATCGCAGCAATGTCATGTTCATACGCCCACAACAGGCGCATGAATCATCCACGAACGCAGCTTCAGCGTGCTGAATGCCCAGACACTGAAGACAACGATCGTGTCCGTCATCCGCAGACAGGAAACGACCGCAACCAAGAGGACACGGACGAAGCGGCATCTTGAAAAAGACGCGATCGTCCGTGATTTGCTCTTTTAGAATTTGCTCTTTTAGTTGAAGTGCCCAGGGGAATCGCTGGTGAAAAGGGACTCCGCTGAATGCACCGTGACGCCAACCAGGAACAAATCAAGACGAAAGGCTTTGTGGAGATCAGCGTACTTCTCATCCACTCGGCTCCGAAGTAAAACCTGATCAGTGGATGCACCTGTCGCCCTTTTATACCCGTATGCACGGGGAGGGGCTCAGGTATGCAAATTCCACTAGCCAATATTCATTGGCGTTTTCTCTTTACAGAGATGATTGGGGCTTCCAGGTAAATCCCCTATGTCGTCACGACATAACTCGTAGTGACCGACAGATAGGGAACACAGGCTGCCCAAAATAACTGAAGCCATTCGAGTGAGCTTGTTATGCAAAAAATGTCTTGACACTTTAATGCAAGAAAGTCAGTGAAGCTGGTTGAGCGAGTCTATGAGGGGCTGCGTCTGTCTTTATCGGCTCCCTCGGTGGGGGTGATCAAGGAAAGCGCCGTTATCTGCCACCGGCCTTTGACGCGTTAGCGCGCCTCTCAGAAAACATGCATGTGGGAACAAAGCTCCTCAGTTGTGCATTCATCTTAGGTTGTTTATGATGACACAGTCAGTTTGAGCTATTGACATGTTGTGGACAATGTGATAAAAATGATCAATGAGTGGTGCCAATCGTGGCCCTTAATGGCTCTCATTCAGATAAAGAGCAGGTCGAAGTGGATGCATCAATGAATTCAAGAATTGTAGATCTATTTAATAGCACTTAATTAGCATAAACATATATTTTTCTCTACATTATCTGTGGGCCAACAGGCAATTGCATTGATGGTGTTTCTGTGTGCGATTATCACCTGTTATATCGCCTCTTGTTATTATTGCTGTTTCTGTTGGACTTACGATGTGGCATGAAGTAAAAGTCTAATTTCTGCCTTTGTTTTCACATCCACCACTAAAGAAGCAGCAGTGTGTGTATATGTATATGTATGTGTGTGTGTGTGTGTGTGTGTGTGTGTGTGTACTGCAGAACTGCAGCTTCATGATGTTTTACTGCCATCTGTTGCCAGTGCTTTATACATGTTTTGTAGCTGGACCAACAGTGGCCCCGCGGTGCTCGGCGTCTCCCAGCATTCATTCTAGTGAACTGTGGCATGAACTGCAATTATATTCAGCTTTTAGATTTCATAGTTGTCGAACGGCAGCACTTGTGTGTGTGTGTGTGTGTGTGTGTGATGTCATGATGTTGCATCAGGTCTGAGCACATTTGCACAGAATCACCTCCACAAACCCTCTGAGCAGTAAAATATATTTTACCAGTAAAATATAAATCTATGATATAAAGGAACCACATCTTTTTAAAATAAGGCTTTTTAGCAGGATATATGGATGGTGGAATGCCTAGCAACCCATAACAGCATAGCAAACAAATGGCAATATGACTAAAACCACCTTAGCAACTGCATGACAACAACATGGCAACCCATGAACAACAGCCTAGCATTGTGATGGCAAGTTCACGCACATTTTCTTAAGACATTTTTTTTTATTTATTTTTTTTTTATTTTATTTAGTTTGACAGGGACATTGTACATTAATAAAAACATTCCTGTAAATGTACCAGAATTAGCCAAAGGCTATTTTTCATCCGTAGTCCCTGGACAAGATGTTACAAGTCACCCTAAAGAAAATGTGATTAACAATACATAATAGAAAATTTAATAATTACACAATACAATAGAAAGCTATTTAAACAATTTAGGATCAATTAAAAACAATGCAAACAAAATACAAACAATAATAGGATGGCTAGCAGATATAAGATTCTAGTGTTGGCAAATCTGAGTACTGATTAACCAATTCTTCAATTGAACCCTAAATAAAGCATATGCATCTAGATCTCTTATAGTTGTCGGAATAGTATTCCATTCTCGTGCAGCTTTGACAGAAAAAGCAGACTGACTAAATTTACTTCGTCTAAGCGGTATGATACAGTCTCCTCTTAATGCGCCTCTTGTAAGGCGATAATCAGTTGTTCTAATACGAACTAACTGACCAAGAGGGGGAGAAGATAAACCATAAATAATTTTATACATCAAGCATACATTTGCATACTTAATCATGTTTTCCCAACTTAACAAATTATATTTTTTCAGTATTGGACAATGATGATAATGTACCGATTTCTTATCGAAGACTTTAAGTGTACGTTTGTATAAGGACTCTAATGGTTTTAGAGTCACTGAACTCGCCTGAGACCAGGTGGTTAAACAGAAAGTCATGTGAGAAATAACCATAGAAAACATATACATCTTAGCTGCTTCTAATGACATGCAATCTCTAATAAACTTAAAATTATAGAGATTAAACTTAACCTGCTTACAAACCTTTTTAACTTGAGCTTTAAATGTAAGTTTAGAATCAATCAGTATTCCCAGATATTTATATTGAGGCACTACCTGCAGCCTCACCCCTGACACGTAAACATCCGGCTCTTTAATAATACTGTTAGACTTAGAGAAAGACATGCATACTGTTTTGGAGACATTTAGTTGCAAGCAATTCTCTTTTAGCCATGCCGACACATTAACCATAGAATTCGTAAGTTCATTTGCAACTTGTGTCAGACTACTACCATGTATATAAATCACTGTATCGTCCGCATACATTTGTATATTAATGCCAGGACATGAAAGATGAAAATCATTTATATACATAGCAAAAAGCATTGGACCCAAGATAGATCCTTGCGGAACACCAGTTGATGTACCTAAATCACTGGATAAGTGATTGTGTACTCTAACACACTGAAATCTATCTGATAGATATGACTCTATCCAGTTAAGTGTATGTGATGAGAAATTAAAACAAGATAACTTAGACATAAGGATTCTATGATTAACGGTGTCAAAGGCTTTCTTTAAATCAAGGAACACTGCTCCAACTACACCACCTTTATCTAAGAGAGTTTTAATATTTTCTATAAGAAAACAATTTGCGGTTTCTGTTGAGTATTTTGCTCTAAAACCAAACTGCATTGGATGCATTGAAAATGAACTACTGCTCAAGTAACTGCTAATCTGTTCTGCAACTAGTTTCTCCATAATTTTAGAAACAGTGGGTAAAATACTAATTGGCCTATAATTATCAATAGAAAGGGGATCTCCACTTTTAAATATTGGAACAACAATCGCCGACTTCCAAACACTTGGGAATTTTCCCTGGGAAATTGAAAGATTAATAACTTTACTAATAGGTTTAATTAGGGTCAAACTAGACTCTTTGAGCATAACAACATCCATGCCATATTTATCTTTTGCCCTAGATGACTTAAGAGATCTAATTGTTCTCATAACATCAGAATCACTAACAGGCCTTATTCTAAAAACAGGTTCCACTGTTGTAACTGGACAGACATTAATATACACAGGCGGAAAACAACGAGTAATAGTTTCTACGGAATCAACAAAATGATGATTAAAAATCTCTACCATCTCAGCTGGATTTTTTATTGATTTCCCTTTTACTTTAAGTTCTAGAATTTTCTTATCTTCATTTTGTTGTCCTGTTAATTTTTTTAACTGATTCCAAATGATTCTAGGATTGCCTCTTGCTTTTTCTATCATAGTGAGGAAAAAATCTGCTTTAGCTTTTTGTAATTTCTTTACCACAGAGTTCCTTAACATAGTAAATTGATATCTATCACTACTCAATTTAGTTTTAAGTGAGGTTTTCAAAGCATGATCCCTTTCTTTCATCAAATTCAGAATATCTACATTTATCCATGGGACCATATTCTTTTTCTTTCTATGATTAAATTTACAGGTATAATCAGTAATAATATTTTCTAATCTTTTTGTAAAAATGTCACTATCTTCCTCATAGTCAATACCCAATAATAGATTATCCCATTCTATCTGCTGAATAGCACCTTTAAAGTTCTCTTGTTTATTCTTTGGTATCCCAAAGAATTCACATTTCTTAACAAATGAGCTAAACCTCTTCTTAGTTAGTTTCCTAGTTACCAGAATCATATTATGATTCTGGTAACATAATACCAGATGACAGATCTGATATTAACATAATACCAATGATGACAGATCATTGCATTCAACTATTTGTCATTTAACAGAATAACTAAATGATGAACAAAAAGAAAAGGGGGTTTTGGGCGGTAATACAATTTTGATAAGGCGTATTTTTATGCCTGACACGTGGCTGGTGTCAGGCAGGGTGACACATATTGAATTATGCTGTAGACTTAGAAATATTTTTTTTTCCCTCTCAGTTTTGACTGCCTTGGTCGCATTATTTTATATGAATTATAATGAATCAGTTCAGGAATCATTCATGGTTTTTAAAAAGAGCCCATTTAATAGAATCTGGAAATTTGGATGGAACATATCAGAATAGTTGATTTGCTACTTGTTATTGCTAATCAATGTGGGGTTGTCGTCATTTTTTGGACTAATAATAATATAATAATATATATATACAGTATATACATATATAGTATATAATATATAAAATATTCAGCAGCACAACAGTTTCCTACAATGATTATACTAAGAAATGTTTCTTAAACACCAAATAAGCTTTTTAAAATGATTTCTGAAGGATCGTGTGATACTGAAGACTGGAGTAATGGCTGTTGAAAATTCAGCTTTGTCATGACAGAAATAAATTACATTTTAAAATATATCAAAATAGAAAAGAGTTATTTAAAATTGTAAAACTATTTCACAATATTACTATTTTTACTGTATTTCTGATCAAATAAATGCGGTCTTGGTGAGCATAAAACACTTCTTCCACAAATATTTTTAAAATCTTACCGTCCCCAAACTTTTGAATCAAGGTGTATGTACGTTGTGCTTTTTAAGAAATAAAAGTCAACAGATAATGAGATCTGACTGAGACTCCCACACGACTGAATTGTGCCCTTTCTCTCTCTGTAAATAACCAGTGTGCTGATTCTGTTCCCTCAGGACTGTATCCATGTGTCCACAAGAGCTCATCAGAAAGAATGACACCAGCGCCCAGTTAGATCATCACAGTCATGCTCAGACACTGCACAGACACTGGAGCGCTGCACTAGATGTTCCTTTAGATTTTTTTAATATGCGCCTTGAGACATATTAACTGTCTTTGCCATTTGGTAGCATGTACCCATTTAAGATTGTGTCATCTGCCACACTTTATAAAGTGACATTTAAATCCTTTTTAACATCATGTTTGTACTGTCCAGCGTAAATGTAATGTGAGTGTTTGTGGAATCTGTTTTTTTTTACTCTCTCTTTGTTGCCTGTGGTTCATTTGATTTAATGCTCTAAAGCAGGGGTCTTCAACTCTGGACCTCGAGATCCATTTTCCTGCAGAGATTAGCTCCAACCTGGATTAAACACAGCTGCCTGCAATTTTGTATTGAGCCTGAAAACCTTGATTAGCTTGTTCAGGTGTGTTTGATTAGGGTTGGAGCTAAACTCTGCAGGAAAGTGGACCTCGAGGTCCAGAGTTAAGGATTCCTGCTCTAAAGGGACAAACCCCTGTAGATCTCAGTGGGTGGCATTTAAATGTGTCTGGAGAAGAAAACAGTTACATGAGCTGGGAAGGAGTTTAGTTTTAAACACAGTTGCCCACAATACTGCTTGATAATAGCATGCTATTTATTTGATAACGGGTGTTATTTTAGTATCCTTGAAATAGGAATGCAGTTGTTATTGATATCTTGAATTAGTTTTTATTTTTATTTTAATTGTAGTTATTTTTTAAAGTGTTTGTGTTTTTTTACATATATACCTATATAGTTTTTTCATATATTACTTTTATTTTATTTCAAGTAAAGATTTTTTTAATGGTTTGAGTTTCAGTTTTTGTTAAGTATAGTTAACTGTAATAACACTTTAATTTTTCAAAATATCTTTTGTGTTAAAATAGTCAAATGTTACTGCATGCTCCTGCATTTCCTGCCAACGCTGAAATCATATCATATAGGACACATTAAACCTGATGAGAAGTCTCTATAAATGCAAACAGCTGTCCGATGCATCTAAAGTGATTATCGAGCCATGATTAAAATAATTAGTACCTCATAACATCACGCTACTTGTACTAATATCAGAATATTAAAGTCGTTGCAGGAGCCTCTGCGAACAATCGAATCAGCTCATGTCCTTATGTTCAGGATTCATCAGCAATACTGGTTCAGCGGCGGGCTGTCAGTCATGTTGAATTTCCTTCTCGTGGTCCCAATCGGGCATTAATTTGTCAATCTGTATGCAGAGCGACTCATAACTTCCCCAGTGTTGTAATTAGTGCTACCTGAAGTTGTAGGGCTTTGATTGCCTTCAGGGAGGTGTCCTGCAAGGCTGTTTCAAATTAGCATGAGGGCAATCGCCCTGATTGCTCGCATCTGGTCATTAAAGGAGAGGGGATTTTTCTCCCCTCCTTGCCCTGAACCAAACATGGGCTGAAATCAAAAGCTGGTGCTCGAATAAGCAAGTCTCGAGTTTTTCAAGTGCCTGAAAGAGCTGATTGGACAGCGAGGAAATCAATGACTTTAGCATATGGATGCCAATTACATGTATTTTTCTGTGAAGAAGATGATGTTTTTTTGCAGAATAACTGTCAGGATATAGGCGAAGCCACAGTTGAAAGCTTCGTGGGGGAGATTGCTGAAACATTCAGCAGCTTTTACTGTTGCATTAGGTTCCTGAAATTGATTGTTTTTCAGCCCTGAGCAGGGAGGAGTTGTCTTTTGACATTTTCGAGATGATTGAGAAAATATATTACTAGAGTAGCAGAATAGCAAAGGATGGAGACAGAACACAATCTCGGAAGATGAATATTTGCGCTGCTTGTATAGGAAGTTTAAGATGATTTCTCTTCCATGGAGTGGCCTAGTAGTAACCCAAAACTCCCTTCACCAATTTGTGTAGTTTTCATGCTTAAATGGATTTATTGTGAATGCTGCATGATCTAATGAGATTTTCCTTCCTCCTTCCCATGCCCTGTTTCTGTCTTACTCTCTCATTCTTGATCTGTATTCCCTTCTCTCTGTCCCTCTTGCTTTTTAGATATGCATTGCCGTCTCGTGACAGTGGCCGGCTCTGTATCATTGAGATAGCTGTTGCTAATGGAACTGCTAATCGGCAGCAGAAATACATGGATGAGCCTGTGTCAGAGGTAAACCTGCTTCTGCATATTCAGTCATTTGAATGACTGTGACAGTCTATATCTTATCTATGAATCGTCTGCTTTACTTGAACCATTTTGTGACCATTTTGACCCCCTTTTTTGATAAAGATTAGGGTATAAATAGCAAATTTGGATTAAAATAATAATAATATATATATATATATATATATATATATATATATATATATATATATATATATATATATATATATATATATATATATATATATATATATATATATATATACAGTGCCCTCCACTAATATTGGCACCCTTGATAAATATGAGCAAAGGCGGCTGTGAAAATAAATCTGCATTGTTTATCCTTTTGATCTTTCACTCAAAAAATTCACAAAATTCTAACCTATCATTGAAGTAAAACAATTGAAAGTGGGGAGAAAATCTCATTGTGAAATAACTGTTTTTCTCCAATGAATGTTGGCCACAATTATTGGCACCCCTAGAAATTCTTATGAGTAAAATATCTCTGAAGTATATTCCCATTCATATTTAATTTTTTTAGCACACCAGGGTGACTAGGAGCATGAAATTGTCCAGCCATGACTTTCTGTTCCACAGAATTATAAATATGAGGAACACAAAGGTCAAATTCCCTTAATCATCCATCACAATGAGAAAAACCAAAAAATATATTTCTGATGTGAAGAACAAGATTGTTGAGCATCACAAAATAGAAAGTGGTTGTAAGAAAAGAGTTAAAACATTGAAAATCCCCATTTCCACCATCAGGGTAATAATTAAGAGGTTCCAATCAACTAAAGATGTTAAAAATCTGCCTGAAAGAGGACGTGTGTCTATATCGTCCTAATGCACGGTGAGGAGGAGAGTTTGAGTGGCCAAAGACTCTCCAAGAATCACAGCTGGAGAATTGCAGAGATTAGTTGAGTCTTGGGGTCAGAAACCTAAAAAAAAAAAAATCAAACATCCCCTATATCACCACATGTTGTTCGGGAGGGTTTCAAGAAAAATTGTCCTCATTCATCCAAAAACAAACTCCAGCAAATTCAGTTGTCAGACACGACTGGAACTTCACATGGCACTGGCTTCTATTGACAGATGAAACTGAAAAAAGAGCTTTTTGGCAGCAACCCCACCAGATGAGTTTAGTACAAACAGGGATAAAAAAGTACCCCATGTCCACGGTTAAATATACTGCTGGATCTTTAATGTTGTGGGCCTGTTTTTCTGCCAGAGGTCCTGAACATTTTGTTCAGATGCATGGCATCATGGATTCTATCAAATACCAACAGATAAAAAATCAAAACCTGACTGCCTCTGTTAGAAATCTTATAATGGGCCGTGTTTGGATCTTCCACCAGGACAACAATCCAAAACAAACATCAAAATAAACACAAAAATGGGTCACTGAGCACAACATGAATATTTTACCATGGCTGTCTCTGTCCTCTGACCTGAACCCTACAGAAAATGAGTGAGGTGAACTGAAGAGAAGAAGTACTAACATGGAGCTGTGAATCTGAAGGATCTGGAGAGATTCTGTATGAAGAAATGGTCTCTGATCTCTTATCAGGTGTTCTCCAAACTCTTCAGGCATTATAGGAGAAAACTCAGAGCTGTTGTGCTGGGAAAAGGACGTTGCAATAATTGGGTGCCAATAATTGTGGCCAACATGAAATAGTGAAAGCATTTATTTCACAATGAGATCCCCCGCCCCACTTTCAATTGTTTTACTTCAATGATAGGTTGGAATTTTGTGAATTTTTTGAGTAAAAGATAAAAAGGATAAACAATGCAGATTTATTTTCACAGCTGCCTTTGCTCATATTTACCAAGGGTGCCAATATTAGTGGAGGACACTGTATATATATATATATATATATATATTATTTTTTGCAAAAATAAAAATCTATTTTTTTTTATAAAAATCAGCAATTGTGATAAAAGATAATGTGTGTATAAAAGGATTAAAAATTCTCACACCCACATATGCACACACTATTTTGACTAATGGAAAGGAAAATATATATATATATTTGCAGTCAGGTAGCTTATTATGCTATTGTTTTTGTAAAGAAGACAACTCAGTCTTTTTGAGAGCTGGTGTAATGATTTTTGTTGCAAAAATAATAAGTTTGATCATTCAAGTTAAATAATTGGTTCATGTTTGTGTCCTAATTGATGAGAAAATCAGAGAGAGCTGTGCTGCAATAATCAGACACTTTCAACAGCCTATAAGAGACTTAATCAGAATATAATGGCCCCACAAATCCATTTATAGAGCTGAATAAACATAAAAAATCACTGGAGGCTTTATGGAAAGCTGTTGTTTATCGAAATATCTGTCAAATGGACAAGAAGATGACAAAGCCCAGTCTGTAAGTTTAGAAGAGTTTGAAGGTAGATTATATATGCCTTGTGTACTTTGATATGTATAAATGTGCTTGCTATGGGGTTGTGAATTGTTACTGGGCAGTTGCTGAAGTGTTTTGAGTAGTTGCAAGGGAAAGAAAAACACAAAGCAAAAAAAGGTGGAGGAAATAAGATAAGTTTGTCTTAAGATTTTTCTTCTTTCGAAAGTTCGTACAAAGTTTGTTGTCCTGCTAACGTAATAGATGATTGAGAAATATATCAGACAGACTCACTAATATGTTATTGTAAATTGGAAAGATGTTTAATCTTGTCTTGATCAAAACCAATAAACTGTATTTTTTTCAAAGGATAATTAGCTTTTGACCTAAATGAACAATGATTGCTATATGCACACAGCAGCAAAAGGTCCTTTAAGCTACTGTAGTGGCTCCACATAAATCCTTTCAAAGATAAAAACTTTGCTTTTATCTCTAATTATAATTTCCAGGGTTTAAGAGCCATTGACTTCAGAACAGTTATTGCACACCGTAATGACATATCTTTGCGTAGGAAAGAATAAAGTGTATTGTAACCTATAATATGTAGCTTTTTTTTTTTGCCAAAATCTAACACTTTACTAACCAAAACATACACTACCAATCAAGCTTTGGGTCAGTTTTTTTTCTTTCTCTCTCTCTTTTCAGGAAGGATGCATTAAATGGATTGAAAAGTGAGAGTGTCACAGTCTCCACAAAAATTGAGCAGTAACTTAGCATATTAGAATGATTTCTGAAAGATCATGTGACACTGAACATCGAAGATCATGTGACACTTTATGATTACATTTTACAGTGTTACTGTTTTAACTGTAATTTTCTTCTTTTTTTTTTAAATGCAGCCTTGGTGAGCACAAGAGACTTAAAAAAAAAACATTAAGACATCTTACCAGCCCCAGACTTTTGAATGGTATTGTAGTACACTTGAAGTGCTGGATAATCCAACATGAATCTATTTAACAAGATAAAATCATCATTTTTGTTAACATATGTCACCTTTCTTCCTCCCAATGCTCAGGTGGTGTTTGGCCCCACGTTCCTTGGGGGTGTTCCATCCCTCTCTGAGCTGCACCACAACAGTGAGAATGTCTCTGGCTTCATCGGCTGCATACGTGAACTGCAGATGGGCTCCAAAGAGCTGTATGTGGTGGGGGAAGCAATCAGAGGCCAAAACATTCAGAACTGTGATGCTGCAGTCTGCCAGCACCAACCCTGCTGCAATGGAGGAACCTGTATCAGGTATGATTTCACGTCCATTTGTTTTGGAGAAAGAACCGTCTCAAAGGCTACATTCTGCAATTAGTGTTTTCAGTGTGTAGATGAGAATGACTGTAATTGGCTGTGTCTTGATAAAGGACTTGTTCATTCTTGTTGGGCTGTAGACAACTTGTGACCTGAGGAGTTCCTCACTGTACATGTAGCCGTCATGCTCATCAATCAGCATTCTTTCACAAGCATCTCTCGTTTTCAATATTTGGCATACAAGCAATTTTCTACTAAATTTAGTGCTTTTGCCAGGGCACAGAGTTTGTAAATATTGTCAATGATATGCGGATGCTATGAAGATGCTCACTTGAGTTTTAAATAGCGGTAATCAGAGGCCTGATTGCAGGGACGCGAGTGATGAGTGAATGTGCTTTTTGTTAAACCACAGGCAGCGTTTTTGTGTTGCCTACAACCAGTGGTTTATAATTACACATTATTTGAGTTTTATACTTATTTTTCTGTGTTAAAAGCATGGTTTGGGTGCAAATCTTTAGGCTCGTTATGAGTCATGATCCAATTCCGAATGATTCTTAATGCATCTCAAATCAGCAACTGGCACACATGGTAGATCATTTGTAAGTTAATGTGGGTTATTATCCTAACATATATACGTACATACTGTGTGTGTGTATATATTATATATATATATATATATATATATATATATATATATATTGCATATTCATTTCAGATTAATTACCATTTTTTATTTTTTGGCAAAATTATGAACAAATGTTCTTCCAGTAACGTTAAAAAGTTCAAAGTTGTATGGTCTATAATAATGTTCTCAAAACGTTAGGGCAAAAACATTAATTATACATCATTCATGGGACGTTTTTCTTCTGAAACATTTTAGTTGGGCGTTCATTTTGTGAATGTTACTAGTACTTGTTTCAGAATGTTCAGAGAACACTGAAAATTAATGTTCCCATAATGTTTAAATGATAAAATGGAATGTTCCTTTAACATTATCATAACCAAGAAAAAAACATTCTTAAAGCATTTAAAAACTGGACATTTGGGAAATAATGTCTATATAACTTTATAAGAATGTTAGAAAAACGTTCTTAGAACAAATTTTGTTAGCTAGGTATTTAGCAGTATCATATTATATTGGTACTAAAAATTGAGATACAAAAATTTATTGTGGTGCAAAACAATAATTCAGCCAATTTCTGTTCCTGACCAGAATGGCTGTGTGCTGCTCTTCAGCAGAGTTCTGCAGTTTAAGATTTGTGATGTGAAGCGTAAAAACATGACAAAAGGTTAATTTGTCAACAAGACCACCAGAGTTTTTTTGTTTCATCTAATGAGATATTTATTACAAATCCATGTAAATGTCAGTCTTTTGCTCAGCTGATCACGTGCTCGACTACAGCAGCGCACGCTCAGGGACTCTGCATCTGACAGCTGTGGAGCAGTTTTCCTGAAGGACTACAGACAACTGGCGCTGAACTTAAACCTAAATACTTCCAAACACAGAGATAAGGAGCAATTTACCTTTGTTGTATACAAAGCTGATGGTTTAAATTAATTGCAATACAAAATCCATGGACAACTTGTTTGGCAAAAACAAACAACCCATTAATACTGTGTGACTGTAACGGGGCGAACGAAACGAGAGGCGTGTGCATCCATATGCAAGCTTTTATTCACAGACATGGTCAGAAACAGGCAGGGTCAAAACACCAGCAAACAGGTATGGCACAGGCAAGACAAACGGAGAATCCACAAACGGGAAATAGTCCAGACGAGGTGCAAACACAGTCCGAAACAACAAGGCAGAGGGTAAATCCAAGACAGGCTGTAAGCATCAAGACAGGCAGAGATCAGACAGGACGAGGTAAACCAGGCTAGAATCAAGACACAGGTTAAACGGGTAAAAAAACAGGACTGACTAGAGCTAAACTCAGGAAACACTGAATGGCTCCGTAAAGTCGCTATCGCTAGGAGAGAGATAAACGCAGACAATACTCTGCATTGAACGGTGGTTTGAGACTGATTTTTATAGTGTGTGTATTTGGCTGCAGGTGTAAACGTAATCAGTGAAATGGAGCATGGGAAATGTAGTCCGTGGTGACGTGGAAGTCTGTGTAGTGTGAGAGTCAATATAATCAGAAGGCGACCTCTGGTGGTGAGCAGACGGAAGACCAAGGACCGGATTCGTGACAGTGATCTTGCTTTTGGTTCATAATTTGAAATGTAATTTGCGCCTGACACCTGCTTTTTTTCCCTGTAATAATTACTCCAATTTTCCAAACTTTTGTTATTTGACAAATCTGACCAATCATCAATTGAACTGAATTGAATAATTTTTCAAATGTTACAAACTTTTGTCCTGTTTATTTGATAAATATGACCAATAATCGATGTACACAATAATGATGAAATTATAATTTGTGTAATTGGATGATAATAATAATAATGGAATTTGTATGGAATAACGGAAGACCTATTAATACTGCGTGATTACATTTACATTTACATTTAGTCATTTGGCAGACGCTTTTATCCAAAGCGACTTACAATTGGGGAGTACATAAAGCGATTCATCTTGAAGAGGCAATCAGACAGAGGAAGTGCTCGTAACACCAAGTCTCAGTCATTGTTCAAATAAGTACAAGCTAGCAAGGGAAGGAGAGAAAGATAAAGGGAAAGTTTTTTTTTTTTTTTTTTTAAAGTTTAGGATGAAGTCAAGTAGTACCGAAAGAGATGAGTCTTCAGTTGTTGCTTGAAGATTGACAGGGATCCAGCATTCCGGATAGGGGTGGGAAGATTATTCCACCATCCAGGAATGGTGAATGAGAATGTTCTGGAGAGTGATTTTGAGCCTCTCTGTGATGGTACCACAAGGCGTCGCTCACTAGCAGATCTCAGACTTCTGGAGGGGATGTAGATTTGTAATAGTGCGTGGAAGTAGGAGGGTGCTGAGCCTGTGGTCGTTCTGTATGCAAGCATCAGTGTCTTGAACTTGATGCGAGCTGCCACTGGTAGCCAGTGCAGTGAGATGAAGAGAGGTGTAACATGGGTTCTTTTGGGCTCATTGAAGACCAGTCGTGCCGCTGCATTCTGAATCATTTGTAGAGGTTTGATTGTGTTTGATGGAAGACCAGCCAGAAGGGCATTGCAGTAGTCCAGCCTAGAAATGACAAGGGCCTGGACAAGAAGTTGCGCAGCATGCTCTGTCAGGAAGGGCCTGATTTTTCTGATGTTGTGTAGCGCAAACCTGCAAGATCGAGCAGTCTTTGCAATGTGCTCTTTGAAGGTCAGCTGGTCATCAAAGATTACACCAAGATTTCTGACCGAAGTTGATGGGGTAATTATTGATGTGCCTAATTGAATCGAGAAGTCATGCTGTAGAGTCGGAGTGGCAGGGACGACAAGTAGCTCAGTCTTTGCCAGGTTGAGCTGTAGGTGATGTTCTTTCATCCATGCCGAGATGTCCGCCAGGCAGCCTGAGATCCGTGCAGCTACCGTTGTATCATCTGGTTGAAAAGAGAGATAGAGCTGTGTGTCATCGGCGTAGCAATGGTAGGAGAAGCCATGTGCCTGTATGATGGGTCCCAGTGATGTAGTGTATGTTGAGAAGAGGAGGGGTCCAAGAACCGATCCCTGAGGAACCCCAGTGACCAGTTGATGTGCTTTGGATACCTCCCCACCCCAGGCCACCCTGAAGGACCTACCGGTGAGATAGGATTCAAACCAGCGAAGTGGAATCCCAGTGATGCCCAGCGATGAGAGGGTGGACAGGAGGATCTGATGATTAACAGTGTCAAAAGCAGCAGAAAGATCGAGCAGAATGAGGACTGATGATTTGGAATTGGCCTTTGCGACTCGCAGGGCTTCAGTGACTGAGAGTAGTGCAGTCTCTGTTGAATGGCCACTCCTGAAACCTGACTGTTTATCATCCAGTTTGTTGTACTGTGAAAGGAACAGTGAGAGCTGGTTGAAGACAACTCGTTCGAGTGTTTTCGCTACGAATGGAAGGAGAGAGACAGGTCTGTAGTTTTCTAAAAGAGAAGTGTTTAATGTAGGTTTTTTGAGCAGTGGGGTTACCCGGGCCTGCTTGTACGCTGTGGGGAAGATGCCAGTGCGGAGAGATGTGTTGATAATGTGTGTGAGTGCCGGTAAGAGTGTGGGAGAGATTGCTTGGAGAAGGTGAGAGGGGATTGGGTCAAGAGGACATGTTGTAGGATGGCAGGAGAGGAGAAGTTTGGATACTTCCGCCTCGGTGAGGGGACAGAAGGAGAAGATGGGAGTTTGAGCAGTGGATGTGGTTGGTTGGAGGTCCTGTGTGTGTGGAGTTGAGAACTGGTTACCGATTGTTCTAGTTTTGTCGGTGAAAAAAGTGGCAAAGTCGTCAGCTGTTATAGAAGTGGTGGGCGGTGGTGGAGGGGGACAGAGGAGAGAATTAAATGTTCTGAAGAGATCACGCATGTCTGGAGCACTGTTGATCTTGTTGTGGAAGTGTGAGGATTTGGCAGTGTGGACTTCAGTAGAGAAAGACGAAAGCAAAGACTGATACCTAGTCCGGTCCGACGGATCGTTTGATTTGCGCCATTTTCTCTCTGCCGTTCTGAGTGTGGTCCGATGCTCACGAAGAACATCGGATAACCAGGGGTTAGAAGGGGTAGCCCGTGCTGGCCTGGAGGAGAGAGGACAAATGTCGTCTAGACAAGAGGTTAAGGTAGAGCATAAAGTGTCAGTAGCTGCATTCACATCCAGAGATGTGAAATGGATAGGTGAGGGAAGAGAGGAGGATACTACAGAGGAAAGAAGGGTGGGGGGAAAGGGAGCGTAGATTACGTCTGAAAGTAACCGGTAAGGGAGCTGGTGGCACCTGGGTAGAAAAATGTAAGGTAAATGTAATGAAGAAATGGTCAGAGATATGTAGTGGTTGTACCAGAATGTTATCTGTAGTACAGTTGCGTGTGTAAATTAAATCAAGTTGGCTGCCTGATTTGTGTGTGCTAGTAGTGGTAAGGCGTTTGAGATCAAATGAAGCTAGGAGTGAATGGAAGTCTGTAGCATAAGGCCTGTCTAGGTGAATGTTGAAATCGCCAAAGACTAGGAGTGGAGTGCCATCCTCCATGAAAGAGGACAGCATGCCGTCCAGCTCCTCTAGGAAGGTAGCTAGAGTTTGGCCAGGGGGACGGTAGATTAGTACTATCTGGAGTTTTATAGGAGCCGTTACAGTAATCGCATGAGATTCAAATGAGTTGTGATTGCCTAGGGGAGAATGGGTTGAGTATTTCCATTTGTTTGAAATGAGCAGACCAGTGCCCCCACCCCGGCCAACCTGCCTTGGGGTGTGAGAGAAAGAGAAATTTTGAGAGAGAGCAGCCGGGGTAGCGGAGTCTTCTGGACGAATCCAGGTCTCAGTCAAGCCCAAGATGCTGATAGTGGATTGTAAGGAAAAAGCAGAAATGAAGTCAGCTTTGTTGACAGCTGACTGGCAATTCCAAAGACCCACAGAGAAAGAAAGAGGTGCAGTAGAAGATGTAGCGATCGGGCGCAGGTTAGCAGGTGATCTTGCTTTTGCTTCATAAGTTGATATGTAATATGTAACACCTGACCCGTTGCTTGCTTTATTATTGTAATTACTTCAAATTTCTTTAAATTTAAAACTTTTTAAGTTTAATTGACAAATCTGACCAATCATCAATTGAATTAAATTGAATAATTACTAAATTTTGCCGAACTTACGTCCTGTTTATATGACCAATTAACAATGTACACATTAATAATAATAATAATAATAAATTATAATTTTTATATTATATTACTCTCTGTACTCTCATTAATGGTGGCAGACTGTCCCAGAAGATAAGAAATTTTTGTTTTGCACACAAAAAGTATTCTCGTCACTTCACAAAATCAAGGTTGAACCACTGTTATCACATGACTATTTTAACGATGTCCTTACTACGTTCCTGTGCCTTGACCGTGGTAGGACCCTTGCTGTCTATGCAGGGTCAAAGAGCTCTCGGATTTCATCAAAAAAATCTTTATTTGTGTTCCGAAGATGAACAAAGGTCTTACAGGTTGAGGGTGAGTAATTAATGACAGAATTTTCATTTTTGGGTGAACTATCCCTTTAAATGATAGAATTATTTAATATATTTTAAATGTTTTATTATTGTTTTGTTTTTTTGTTTTTTATTATCTAGGTATTCCATTTTAAACAAAGTCTTGTACATGGTGTCATCCATATTTCTGGTTCTAACCATCTCGGAGAAGACCGTTTCGCCCAAGCACTCTTTTGCTGGTGCATTACCCCCTTCACTGACCTTTATTAGATGAGCCATTAAGAAGTCCAGGCTCGACATTTGGTTTGTGTTTGAATGGTCTTTTTCTGTGGTGATGACCGTCCTTTCTTTTATCTTCTCCCTCACAGAGCGGTTTCCTGTAAACAAATCGCCAGAGTATTCTCTTTGATCACATGGGATTCTTTTGATACGCTGGTTAGATATCTTGTATGTAATCATTCATTTTAGTCTGAAAGGCTGCAGCTATTATTTTCTTTTGTGACGTCATGTGCAGAGTACTTAACCTTTGCATCGAGAAAGAAATAACAGACTGTATTTACTTTAAAAGCGTAAAACTAGCTGCACTCATGTGAGGCAGATAATAGCCCTGGACGATGTCCTAATGGTAATCCCAGTTAGCCGAGAAGAGCGGATGGAGCACGTTGCCACAAAAAAAAGGGCCTTTTCTCCAAGCCAGCAGCTGACGTTAGCAAGCTAGTTTTTCTCAACAGATGGTTCTCAAACATATTCCTTCTTTCCTTGCCTTTTGCTTCTGCTTAGAGTCATTTCTCTCTCTATTTTCATCTCCCAAAATGGTATTTTACCTCAGGTCTCCTCATCCATTTTCTCCCTGGCACTTTTAAAAGTTTCCAAAAGTGCATAAATGGCTGTGGATTTGGACATGATGTGAGCATTCAAAGTACTTGGCTTCCTGTTTTAAGTCCCTTTACTAGCGTTGAGTTCTGACAGTGATTCATGGCTTTAACGGTTGTAATCCTTTGACTTTGAGACAGATTCTGCCCACCTCCACCGGGTAACGGCTGGAGCATGCGGAGGGCAGGAGCGAACAGCTGTACATCAGCCGTTCATTTCATTCCCGTAAAGCGACATCATTCACCTCGCTGTCGAGCTGAGCACTAAACTCTTTTACTGAGTGTGTCACGCCCGCCCAAGTGTATAATCGAGTGCTTGGCCCACTAAACAAGCCTCTCCATTTTGGGTCTCTGGTGAGCCATGGCCTCATGTCGCGTTTACAGCTGAGATCTTTGAATTTTAAATGCTGCCTTTGGTCAGTATTGTTAACTTATCTGGGTTTACATTGCTTTATTAATCCTATCAGATGACGTTATTAAACAGAATGAAGATTTATCTATTTTATCGATACCTGTAAGATATATTATGATGTTTACAGTCTGTGTGGTAGCTATAGAAAAGCAAGTCAGAAGTCAGAGACTGTTTTTGTCTGCTTATCTTATTCTCTTGATGCACCCTTATTTAAACAGACAGAACGCTTTCCTTGTTAAATTATTCATACACGTTTGCTTCCAGAAGCTGACTTTTGCACGAAATGGTCAGTGGTGATGGCAGCTCATTATATCTGCTGGGAGAGGACGTCTGTCGCCAGGTTTTCAGAACATCACATAGATTACAAAGAAAAGTTTCTGTTTTTTTTTATTCCCAAGTCTCTTGCTTTGTAGCAGTGACCTCTGATTCACCTCCATTCTGCCCAAACACAGACAAATGTTCTTGGTTTCAGTCTCTTGACTGTGTTACATAATACCCCACGGTCATCGAGTTCATTTAAATCAGGATCTTTATATAATTGAACGCAGGATGACCTCTGTGAACCGTATAAACACAGTATGTTTCCAAGAGCTTGACCAAGAATGATACCAGTGTCAAATGTTTTTCTAGTGACCTCATAATGTTGCAATGCAGTGAGTGGTGTCTAATTAACATCTAATTGCATTTGTAATCCAATTTTGTGAAGGGAAAAAAATATAATGTTTGGAAATCCAATAAAATGAGTCAAGAATGAGATGCTTATTTTGGCAAATTGAGTATACCATACCTTTTTATTATTATTATTAATCAATTTTGAGCATAGACAAAATGATTAAAAGTGACAGTAAAGTATTTTTTAATAGATGGTACTAAAGATTTATGTTTCAAATAAATGTTGTTCTTTTGCACTTTCTATTCATTCAAGAATCCTGAAAACTATATGTCACAGTTTCCACAAAAAAATATTAAACAACCATTTTTGTCATTTGACATTAACATGAAAAGTTTATTCAGCTCCAGATCTGCATATTAAAATGATTTCTGAAGGATCATGTGACTCTGAAGACTGGAGTAATGGCTGCTGAAAATTCAGTTATGCATAACATGAATAAATTGCATTTTTAAACCTATTACAATAGAAAGCAATTATATTAAATCATAATGATATTTCACACTATCGCTGTTTGTACTGTATTTCTGATCAAATAAATGCAGACTTGGTGAGCATAAGAGACTTCTCTCAAAAACACTAAAAAATCTTACCGAACCCAAACATTTGAATGGTTTGTGTATACAAGTAATATATATATGTATATTCTTCCAGAAGAGAAAGGATGTTAATTAAAAAGTGAATTGTGTGGATGTTTACAGATATCTTTAAATATGTAAATGTGTATATCTGCTGAAGTTTTATTTATTTATTATATATAGATGGCCTCCGAGTCAATAGGCTAAAAGCCACAAAACTCCAACTTTGATTTCGAGTCTATTTCCTTTTTTCTTTTTAAAATAAAGGGTCATGATCAAAATACAGAATATGTCACTGCAATGTCAAGGCTCTCTTTGAAGAGTGGTAAACACATCTCCTGTGATCATACACAGTTGGCTGCGTACGGAGCTCGCCATATGCAGCAGACACCTGAATGTTCCCTGCGTCAGTCTGAGCTCGCATGGCTGGTGAAGGGCAATCAGTCACAGAAACAGATGTGTTTGCATGTTCTACATAATGCGGGGCAATAATCTCGCAGTCTGCCGCGGCATTACCCCCTGCTGTCCTGAAAGGCAGTGACAAACCGTCCGCTGTCGTTCCCTGGGAACGGTGCAAAGAGTGCTTGTGTACAAACGAGGTCACTTGATTAGTGTCTTACAGAGTGGGAAGGTTGCTTGTTGTCCTATCCAGTTTTGTTTGCATAAGTGCAATTATTTTTGTAGCATTTGTATGCGTACCAGTGATTTTATTTGAAAATGTGAGAGGTTTCAAATTCTCCTTGCATAGATAGTCCTCATTCAAATCTTTTCATGCCCAGGTTTTAGGAATATTCTGTATTGTTGTGTGTGTGTGTGTATGTATCAGTCACTTGCACTGGTTCAAAATCCCAGTGACAGAATGTAAATATTTCATTTCAGCTGTGCTGCAGCTCAAAACACATTATTAATTTATAGATTTGAAACTCCTCCAATGCCTTCCTGTATCTGATATTATACCTTTGAAAACCGTCTGCGGCTTCCGGCAGCTTATGAAGTTCTTGTCTGAATATTGCTTATCATGCTGGCCCACCCTCTACCTCTCGCTTGGGGATAAAGCCTGGAATTATAAAAGTTCCGTTTGCGGAATTGCACCTCGGCAGTCAGCCGTTAGCTCGAGCATTTCGAATCATTCGCTTACAGTGAGGCTAGATCAGTCTACATTTGCAGATGGCCTTCAGGCTCAGTTATGCTCTTATTTAAATGAACCTGGGATTTTTAAAGGTGCACTCAATATGTTTTTGTTTATCTATGCTGAGTCTTCTTCGTCCCAGTGGTCTTGGATATATTTTTCCTTTTTTTATTTTAGTCTTTTCTCTGCCTCATATTATAACTTTCCTAAAATGGCCATTTCACCAAGTATAATGTTGTGTCTGCATAATGTATATACTGTATGGAGGTATTTTGTCTAGATGTTTATCCTGGGCAAATCGCCTGGAGCACTGTCTGAAAGCACTATGTGAAGTTAACATGTTGTTTTTAGTAACAGCATGACATGACTGGTCATGTGATCTCAAAACATGAGCAATCCAATCCATGTTAAAAATAAAAGACCATGACTGTTGTTGTTGTTTCAATGCCACAAACCTGCAAATATGATTAACCTATTTGTTCATCATAAATATAAAGGCAGCAAAATATTTTCATGTCTATTCAAAGGTGTTTGGGTCAGTGAGATTTTAATATTTTTGTTTTGTATTTATTGTTTTGTTTAATATTTTGTTTTTTATTCTCACTAAAACTGCATTTATTTTATCAAAATCAGTAATATTGTGAAATACGATTACAATTTAAAATAACTGTTTTCTGTTCTTGCATATTTTAAAATGAAATTTATTCATGTGATGCAAAGCTGGATTTTCAGCATCATTACTTCAGTCTTCAGTGTCACATGATCCTTCAGAAATCATTCTAATATGTAGGTTTTTGGTGTGCAAGAAAGATTTCTTATTATCAATGTTGAATATGCTTAATATTTTTGGGGACGTTGTGATAATTTTTTTTCAGGATTCTATGATGAATAGAAAAAACAGCATTTATTTGATATTGAAATCTTTTGTAACAATGTAGATGTCTTCACTGTCACTTTTGATCAATTTAACGTATCCTAGTTTTATTAAAAGAAAAATCCTACTGACCCCAAACTTTTGAACAGTAGTGTATAAAGCTATAAATATATGTAGTTTTTATATATGTGTGTGTGTGTATAGCTTATACATATATTTATAGCTTTATACACTACTGTTCAAAAGTTTGGATTTTTCTTTAAATTATTTTATTTCGTGTGTGTGTGTGTGTATATACATTTTTATCTGGAAAACAATTATTTTCTATTAAAATGACACTTGTCGTTTTGCATCTTATTTGTAAGTAAAAACTTTTGTGAATAATCTCACTATTTTTGACCACTGTTTGGTAAGCAGAATGAAATGGTATTTATCCCAAATTCTGTACATTTATATTTTTTCATTATACATTAAAATTGTTTTATTTGTCATTGTTAATTTTTTTGTTTTTACAGATTTTTATGTATTTATTTTCTTCTTGAAACTTGTCAGTGGACCCCTTAGGGATTTGAAAACTCCTGTTCGAGATCACTGACTTCGAGTCTTCATCTTATACAACTGTACATTCATATCTTAAATCAAGTGCTATTCATTTCTTTATGTATAGAATGTTTTTACTTAGCAGAAGAATAAAAAAATGCACTTTTACTTCGTCTTGCATTGCAAGATCAGTTCATGTTGGTCTGTCTGACAAGGCTGGTCTAGAGTTCAGGCCGGTGATGTACGACTTCCATCACTTCAGCTCTGTATTCTCATTTGTATTCCCCTCTGCTTTTTTGACACTCTCAACCCCCCCCCATGCCTCTTCCCAATTTATGCTTTTTACGCAAACTCCACTGAAGGTAATGATGCAGTACGGGCACATTTCATTGGTGTACTAATGATCTCTCTGTTTTTTGGTTCCTTGTGTGCAGTGATGCGGAGAGCTGGTTCTGCGCGTGTCCTTCGCTCTACTCCGGTAAGCTGTGCCAGTTCACCGCCTGCGAGCGAAACCCGTGTGCGCGCGGCGCCACCTGTGTTCCCCAGACGCAGCTCGAAGCGGCGTGTCTTTGCCCCTATGGAAGGCGGGGTCTCCTCTGCGACGAGGGTAGGTCCCGTCAAGGTTCATGTGTAGACGGTGATTTACACCAGCATCCATGGAGACACAATGAAGCCGGCATGGCCAGAGGGTGTTTCGTTTGATATTTGTTGCATTCTGAGGTTTGTTTTCCTCCATCTCCTGTGAGCACCTCCGTCTTTGAGGTTAGACCCATAGGTGGTAGATTGAAATGTATTCCCAGCGGTTTTGTTTAACTGATGCAAGCCGTTGAAATACCGTTCCAATTAGAGAAGCTAAGTGCTCACTACAAGCTCACTAAACAGTTACTGAACTCTGAACAGTTTGAGGATAACCGCCAATCTGCATTGTACTGCTTTCTCGATTCCTCTGACCTTTCGAGGCGTCTACAGGAAATAGAGTACACATCCAAATATAATGAGCACACCAAGTTCTTTAAATTAGGTGACTCTGAAACTTAATTTATCAAAGCGTAGTCACAGAATGTACTCGCTGCAATTGGGTTTGTTTTATTGTCTCAAATAACAAAGCTGTGAAGACACACTACAGCGCCGTGTAACTAATGTACTTCTCTTCCTGGCTCTACCTCGCAGTGTTAAGTCAGCTACAGTCAGATATCTGCTTACACAGATAGCTCTTCATCTTCTCGACGGCGCTTAGAGGGAAAAGAACTGCTGCTATTTTGCTGTAATCTAATTGGGTGGCGTGGTTTGAAGACCGCTTGGCACAGCACGCCGGGCAGGGCTAGCAGACGTCGCTCTGTCAGACAGCAAAGAGCCCGATGCCAAATAGAGTGTTCTAATCTCCCAGTGTCACACCGAGTGGGACTGACATTTGAATTTAAAGGCCGATAACAGCAGATAACATCAATCAGTATTGATTAGTAGCCAAGGCCTCGCTGCCTCTGGGCAGTCACTCAACTTTAGATGTGCTGGACTTCTTCAAAAGAGCCTGGGCTAATGGAATTATAGGAAGGGTGTTTTGAGTCTGTTTTATGTATTGAGTTAGTATACATTTTTAGTCATGTATTTTTATAGATTACTCAGAAAATAAGATTCAAAGAGCATGATCCTTTTTTTAAGTTGCCAGGCAACATGGCAAATGTGATTTATGTGGTAACATCCAAAGTAGCTACTTAAATTAACTTTCAAGAAAAATAAATATATTGGAAACTTATTTCAGTTAGTTGCCATGGCAAAAAAAATAATTTTCTTTTCATTTTAAGATTCTAATGTGTATATTTTTTTTATATATACTATATTTTTTTCAGCCTTACTTCAACTGCTATTTTATTTTATTTTATTTTATTTTATTTTATTTTATTTTATTTTATTTTATTTTGACCGACTTAAAATCTATTCTTTGCATAAATGCAGCTTTATTATCAAAGAGTTAGCTTTTTTAGAAGTATATTCAGAATCCACAGGCAGACAGATAGGTTGATCTTTAGATTGATCATGGGAGCTTGTGTTGCTGAAAGCAGCCTGAGGCAGCAGTGGAGTTTAGAGGACAGACTGTGTTCTCTGACACACCGTTAACATCACACTCACCTAAAATAGACCCATAACATAATAGCACATCTGTCCTAAACCGCCTTACTGCCTTAACACACACATCATGTGACTTCCTGTATTTTCATTCCATCGGCACCAGGCTCTACGTCAAAAGATTAAAGAATCATCTTGTGGGAACTGTATAGGATCAAACAGATTTTGTGAGAAGTTGCTTACATGTGCATATCTTTATTTTTATGTCTTTATTTATTTCATTTTTGCATGCATATATGTGTGTGTGTGTGTGTGTGTGTGTGTGTGTGTGTGTGTGTGTGTGTCAGTGGTAAGAGAAGGACATTGAAAAAAGCTAAATATCTCTGGGTCCAGCCAACACAGCTGACGGAAAGCTATTGAATTTCACTAGAGCAAAATCCTTACACACAAATGGTTTTTGACTAGAACGAATGGAAATAAATGGGTGATATGTCACCTGTAAAAACTGGCAGTGAGTCGGAGGTTTTGTTTTCTTGTTCCTCGAGTTTTTCGTGCCTAATTATTGCTATTCTGATTACTTCTGAAGGCTAGTATCAGAAATCCCATTTGACTTTGGAAATGAGCTCAAACCACATCCTTACACAGGACTGCAGTTTATGTTAGGATGGTAATTGGCGTTCTCAAAAAGTACCCAGTATGTCCGATTAATAAATTGCCGGTTTATTAATGAATTTCTCATGGAGCAAGAAACGTAACTCAGCATATGCAGCGTATCACAGAGCCATTACATGACACTGTGAGTTAAGAAATACAGCTGGCCCCATCAAGCCATGCCTGCTAAAAACGCATTCTAGTCCTTCATTAGGCGCTGTGCAAATAAACCGTGACAAGGTAATATATGTGCAATTTCAAAAGGCATCAATAATTCAAGGGGAGAGCAGAGGGAAGAACTTCAATGCTGTTCCCAGAGAAATCCTCCGGAGAGGCTTTGCAGACTGCACAGTTCATAAAGACAAAATGAGGGGTGGAGAAAACTCTTTATGTAGCACGTTTTCACTGGAGAAAAAGGGTAAATGCTTAATGTGCCCAAGCTGAAATGTTTCTGAGCGATGCTTGATGGACCAGGTGAATAAATGGTGAGATTTTCCAGCTCTGAAATGCATTGTCCAAAGTAACAGCCATTTCACAAATTCTGACCGATTTCTGCAGATAACGCTGTTATGACCAATGTCCGTTCCCAGAGTAAAATTGCACAAAATTACAATAATAATCGTTAGCAGCAGGATTTTTCCCCACAGGAAATAATAATGCTTAGAATTTGACAAGCACTATAAATAGTGCAATATTGCCATCTTGTGTCTCCTTCTCAGACAGCTGCTGGTAACCTTACCTCAGTAAAAGTATTATTTTACTTTTTTTATTACATTTCTCAAGTATTATTATAGTAAATGTAGCTGGAATTATTATTATTATTATTATTATTATTATAGGCATGTGTTTAAATATCTTTTTTCTTAAATGTATATTTAATTGTTTTTTGTTTTTTTGCTATTTCTTTGCAGCTATCAACATCACTCGACCCAGGTTTAGTGGACTTGATGAATTTGGATACTCATCCTATGTGGCTTATCCTTCTATTCCCAGTATGGGTCATTTTTATGAATTCCACCTGAAGCTCACCTTTGCCAATAATATCTCCGCTTTGAGAAACAACCTCATTCTCTTTTCTGGGCAAAAGGGACAAGGTGAGTCAAAATGGGAATATTGTCCTATTCCTTTATATTTGCTACTCCATCTTTCTTTATTCACTTTGATTTCAGCGCATCCCTCAGTGCTATCAGTGAAAAAAAAGAGCTGGATTCATAGCAGTTTTCCCAGCATTAGATGAGGTCACGTTAGAAGAAGTGAGGTTCAGAAATAGTATCACTCAACTAGGAGATATTAATGGAGCAGCTGCTGTAAAATGTGCTGTAAGTGTAAGTCCAGGACCCAACAGCAGAGACCATTTATCTGTGCACACAACGGGGCGATGATTTTTATTATCTGCCATGAAGAAAAGATCTGTTATATATGAGGTCTCTAAAGAATCTCAGATAATGGAGGAGAACTCTTAACCATGGAGTTCAAAATAGGCTGTAAAGAAAAGGATGTAAATATTTTGTTATATAATATATACAAGAAATGCAGACTTGTTTACCAATAAAAACATTTGAACATCTTTAAATTGTAGATAAGTCTGAATAATAATTATTTAATAATAGTGTGTAATAATGTATAATAAATAATTATTAATTTAATAATGTTATAATTATATAAATGGGTCTAAAAATGTCTTGCTTAACAGCTAAAAAATGTAATATTTTTAAATTATAAATATGATATTAAGAGTAGTTTTTTTCAGAAAATACTGTATATCAAATTTTAAGCAAAAATCCAATCTTATAAAAATAAACTTTTGGAAATATTTTATGAAGCATCTTTGTAAAATTGTGCTCCTAAAACAAATATTGTTTCAAGCATATTGTTACTTGAAAACAACACAAAAATACTGATTAAGAAAATTATTGTATGCAGAGTGACAGGCTTTTTTGATAAATGTAGAAATGTTTATTTATAACAAAACCCAACAAATCAACTTCCTTTTGAAAATGGCGTTAAGAAGAAGAGCTGTCGTTTCGAGAGACACAGCATCTCGGTCAAGTTTCCTCATGCCTTGATTTCCTCCGCCACCATCGGCAATTTATTTTAAGGTCAGTTTCAGTGGCTTCTAACTGACACGTCACTGCTACGAACATGTTTAATCAAAAGACAGGCAGCTGAATAAAAGCGTAAGGGGTATGAATCTTCCTCAGTTCAGCGTGTGTCTCTCGGGATTATAGTTTAGGATGATTCATCGAGGGAAAGAGAGAAGAGGACAGCGCTGTGAATAATGAAGATATTGTCAAGGGAGCCGTGCAGCACAGTGGAGGACAAAATCAAAAAGAAGGAATCAGAGAGGATGAGAAGGCAACTATTCACCTGATAATTGGCCAGATAAATTGGAGCGTTAGATCCATCAGCTCAAAAGAAAAATAAATTACATTTTATAAATGGCCGGATTGACCAGGACCACCAGTGAAAATGCTTCAATTTGACATACTTTTCTAATTTATTACTTTTTTGCATAGTAATTGAGTGATTAGTGACCACATCAAAATTAGTGATTCATTTTACCTCATGCATTTTTCAAAACCCTAAATTGGTTTATTTCCAGGTTTAAACTGACGAGAGAGAAAAATCCCAGATTTCCAATATGTTCACAGACTTTTGGTCCCCGCTGCATGTGTTAATTGGATTCTGTGTGTTATTGTTTTTATGAAGGCATCAGTGGAGACGACTTCTTCGCATTGGGGGTGCGGAACGGCAGGATTGTTCATAAGTATAATCTCGGCTCGGGTTTGGGGACAATTATCAGCGAGCGCCTGAATCCGAGGATCAACATTCACACAGTGCACTTTGGAAGATATGTGAGAAATGGATGGCTGAAGGTGTGTTTTATATTTGCACTATTAAGTAATAGTTATATATGGACTTGGCTTCATGGAAAGCAAAGGTTGGTCTGACCTACTCAATGCTAATTTAATTTAATTTTTTAGATAGACTACCATTCAGAAGTTGGGTCCTTTTTTTAAATTTTTTTTATACTTTTATTCAGTGCAAAGATGCATTAAATTGATCAAAAGTGTTTGTAAAGATTTTTTGTATAGGGTTGCAAAACATTTCAAATAAATTCTGGAGCTTTGTAGTCATCAAAGAATCCTGAAAAAAATAAATAATGATTAGCTATAAAAAAAAAATGGTACTTGTGTACCATTAAAAGTGTTTAAACATCTTTTAAATGATTAAAAATTGAATAATAATAATTTTATAATAAATAATTCAATAATTATAAATATTACGATAAATATAAAAATAATTGTCATTATTATAGAAATAGTTAAAGAAATAAAAATAAAATCTTGCTTACCAGTAAAAAAAAATTTTAAATGAAAAATTACTTGAAGTATATTATAGAGATATTAAGAGTATTTTTAGAGAATACTGTGTATATCATTTATATTTTTTAAGTATATCACTTTTCAATTTTAATCTTATTGAAAAATCTAATCTAATATCTTAAGAAGTATCTATTAAAACTAACTATGCATTTTATACATTCATTTGTGTAAAATAACACCCTTTTTACTTTGTCAAAAACAGCTCCGTTCACAGCAACCCATTTCGGTGTGTCTCTTTAAATGATAATGAGCTACTGCTCACCCCACCCATCTCTTCTGTTTTATTTGTATTCTGTGGCACATTGTCAAAAACAAAACTAATACACTGTGTCCTCAGTGGCTCTGATGTCAGGAGAAAATGAAGACTCACTTTTACATCCAACTACAAAACACCTGCATTGATTATATGAGACATTGCTGTCACTACAGCTGCTTGAGCGAGGAGAAAATGGCAGACATCATACAGCTGGCTGAGGGTGGGAATATGCTAATACGGGACATTCTGTCAGCGATCGTGGGCGGGGCCTGAGCACTGACATCATACTGCTCAGAAAATCAAAAGGGCTTGATAATTGAGACTGTTTAGGTTGTTTGGGGATTTTAAAAAAGGAGCGAATGGATTTTTATCATTGTAGGGTGGTTGTGTCCACACACTGCTAAGACACATTTATATGCAAACACAATGTAAAAGTGAATTTTGCATCTGATGTCCCCTTTAACTCTAAATTTTGCTTCTCAAATAAATACGTTGTTTTAAAGATTTTGTTACTTGAAAACAATATGAAAGTACTCATTAAAAAAAGGTTTTCTGCCATTTATATAGTGCTTTGAAGATGTAAGTACCATTTTAAAATAATAATTGCTATTTGTTTGAAACACAAGACAAAGCCAGTAAACATACGTTCATATGAAGAAAAAAGAAATGACTGGGGATGGAAATTCAAAGCGTGTTCTTGTTCTGAGTGACTGATTTTGACTCTCAGCTGATGTCACGTTGGTTTGTTCTTTTCTGAACAGGTTGATGGGCAGAAGAGGAGGATGGGTACATCCCCTGGACCACTGGTGGGCTTGAACACCTTTAGTCAACTTTATGTGGGTGGATATGAAGAACACACACCTGAGCTATTGCCTGCGGGCTCTCGATTCCAGAACAGCTTTCAAGGTAGTGTGTTTTTTCCTGCCTGTTTTTCATTATGGTCTTGTTTGATGTCTTGATTCAGATCATCAGTTCATGATGAAATCAGTCTTTCTTACTTGGATCATCTGTGTAGTGATGTGTAGAGAGAGTGAGGTGCGTGAATTGATCTTCTGCTTATTTTATGAACATCTGTAGCCCTGATGGGACCCTTAACCTTGTGTGTAATATGTGTGCAATCATTCATCGCAAAGCTTTATTAAAACATACATTTCAATGCTAACAAAATATGGTGTTTGCAGGTCAGCATTCTCATTCTGAGGGCAATTGCCTGTAAAATTTAACAACTATTGATCCGTCAAAAGTTTAGACACACCTACTTTATGAAATAAAGCAGTGAAATAACACAAATGGAAGTATGGGAATTATGTATTGACCAAACAAATCATATAAATTATATTCTTACAGCTTTGTAAAGAAACTTACAAAATTAATTAAAGAAACAGTCCACCCAAAAAAAGAAAATTTGCTGAGCATTTACTCACCCTCAGGCTATCCAAGATTCAGATAAGTTTTTCTTCATCAGAGCAGATTGGAAGAAATTTAGCATTACATCTCTTGCTCACCAATGGATCCTCTGCAGTGAATGGGTGCCGTCAGAATGAGAGTCCAAACAGCTGATAAAAACATCACAATAATCCACAAGTAATCCACACAACTCCAGTCCATCAATTAACCAGTGAGTGCAAATTTTCATTTTTAGGTGAGCTATTCCTTTAAGGATGCAGTGTATCTTCTGTCTCGGGGACTGGATGCTTTACAGTCAATGGGCCTCATTCATGAAACACGAGCAGAACACATTTCTGTGTAAATCCTTCATAAATCTGTTCTCACATAAATTGTTGCATTTCCTGCAGAGTTGAATTGAGACATTCTGTTCCAGAACACCAGAGTATCTGTTAAGCACAACATCATGAAAACATATTTGAACTGATTCCTCCCAACCACTGCATGTCTTGTTATTTAGTCACTTTTGTTATGCTCTAGATTCAATACAAGTTATTCTCTATTACCGCATAACCATGGTTCACAGCAAAACTCAGACAGCTCCGTCAGGCCAAAGAAGATGCTTACAGGATGGGGGATAAAGTCTTGTATAAACAGGCCAAATACACACTGGAAAAGGAGATCAGGGTGGCTAAGAGGAATTATTCTGACAAGCTAAGGATTCAGTTCTCTTCCAGTGATTCTGCTTCAGTGTGGAAAGGTATGAAAGACTTTACAAATTACAAGACACCATCCCCCAGCACTGTGGAGAATCAACAACTAGCAGACGATTTGAATGTCTTTTGCTGCAGGTTTGAAAAAACACCCCACACCCGCCCTGAACCCCTCTCCACACAACCATTAACACCTCCAGCAACCCCCCTCTCCCCCACACCTGCACTGAAAATAAGTGAAGATGACGTGCGGCAGGTCTTCATAAAGAACAAAAGAAGGAAAGCACCGGGCCCAGACGGTGTGTCATCAGCCTGCCTTAAATCCTGTGCTGACCAGCTAGCCCCCATTTTCACACAGATCTTCAACAGATCACTGGAGCTGTGCGAAGTCCCCTCATGCTTCAAACACTCCACCATCATCCCTGTCCCAAAGAAACCCAAAATTACTGGACTTAATGACTACAGACCTGTGGCTCTAACATCTGTGGTCATGAAATCATTTGAAAGACTGGTTTTGGCTTATCTGAAGGCCTCCACTGGACCCTTACTGGACCCCCTGCAGTTTGCCTACAGAGCAAACAGGTCTGTGGATGATGCAGTCAACATGGGACTGCACTTCACCCTGCAGCATCTGGACAGACCAGGGACTTATGTGAGGATCCTGTTTGTAGACTTCAGCTCTGCTTTTAACACCATCATCCCGGACACCCTTCAGAATAAACTGACACAGCTCTCCGTCCCTACCTCCGTCTGTCAGTGGATCAACAGCTTCCTGACAGACAGGCAGCAGCTTGTGAGGCTGGGAAAATTCTCATCCAGCACCCGCACCACCAGCACTGGAGCCCCTCAGGGCTGCGTTCTCTCCCCACTGCTCTTCTCCCTCTACACGAATGACTGCACATCTAAAGACCCCTCTGTCAAGCTCCTGAAGTTTGCAGACGACACCACACTGATCGGCCTCATTCAGGACGGTGACGAGTCTGCCTACAGACAGGAGGTTAAGGAGCTGGCTGTCTGGTGCAGTCTTAACAACCTGGAGCTTAACACGCTCAAAACAGTGGAGATGATCGTGGACTTCAGGAGAAACCCCCCTGCTCTCCCCCCACTCACCATCATGAACAGCACTGTGACTGCAGTGGAGTCATTCAGGTTCCTGGGCACCACCATCTCCCAGGACCTGAAGTGGGACATTCACATAGACTCCATTGTGAGAAAGGCCCAGCAGAGGTTGTACTTCCTTCGCCAGCTGAGGAAGTTCAACCTACCACAGGAGCTGCTGAAACAGTTCTACTCTGCCATCATTGAATCCGTCCTCTGCACATCAATAACTGTCTGGTTCAGCTCAGCTACCAAATCTGACCTCAGAAGACTACGGAGGGTAGTCCGGACTGCTGAGCGAATCATTGGTACAACCCTCCCTACTCTCCAAGAACTGTATTTATCCAGAGTGAGCAAAAGGGCTGGCAAAATCACTCTGGACCCCGCACATCCAGCACACTCCCTCTTTGAACTGCTGCCGTCTGGTCGACGCTACAGAGCTCTGAGCACCAGAACGACCAGACACAGGAACAGTTTCTTCCCCCAAGCAATCCATCTCATAAACACCTGACATTAACGTGGAACACACAACACTATTTTACAACTATTTATTCACCACACATACATATATAATATTTTTTATTTAATTTTTTTCCATTTCAAATTTGCACATGTCAGACCTGTACACACATGATTGTCTGTATTGCATAGTGTTTTTGCTATTTTGTACATTGCTTATTTGTATATTTGTATATTGTTCTTTTGTTGTCTGTGTCCTGTCCCGTTGCTGTCATTCTGTTGCACTGTGGAGCTTTGTCACTATAACAAATTCCTCGTATGTGTAAACATACCTGGCCAATAAAGCTCATTCTGATTCTGATTCTGATTCTGATAACATAATTTCGACTCATCCCTCAGTTTACAGTAATTCACTTACAATGGAAGTCTACTGGGCAAAATAAAATATCGTTTCAGAACGGCTATCTTGGGGCATATTCAACCTCAAATTACATTGCTGAAACTGCTTGATTATGATTTTAAATGGTTATTGACTGACTATTTAACTATCATCTGAATTTAATACCCACCTATGAATATATGAACTGATCTTATGGAGCTCATGTCACTTGATATTCATAACACTCATCTGTATCTGCCACTTACTGGATATTTAAATTATTTTTTTCTGTTTATTTGAAAAAGAGGAACAGAATAGATTTTTCTTTTTCACCATCAAAGCTCAAGCTCATGGACTTGTACATATTTTCTCTCTCTCTCCTTCTCCCTGATGGCTTTTCCAAAAATAATCACATACTTTGTCAACACCATGTTATTTTTTCTTCTTGTTTCTGTAGAGAGCCATGAGCCGGAATTAGATGCTTTTATTATATGAATTTTCAGTGATGGCACAAATGTTTCCTCTTTCTGAATGTTACATTTACTAGTCTTTTAGAAAAAGGCATCTGGGGCATGCTGGGATGCTCAATGGATGCCTCTAGAGTGATTAGTAAAGCTTAGTTTGGGGGCAGTAAGTTTTTTTTTTTTTCTTGTTTTTTTTTGAAGGACGTCTATTCTTTCAAAATTTATTTGATCAAATATCTGCATTTATTTGAGCAAAAATACAGTAAAATCTAATATTGTAAAACATTATTACAATTATTATTTTCTATTTTAATGTATTTTAAATTGTAATTTATTCCTTCATTTATTTGATCAGAAGTACAAGCAGTAATGTTGTGTAATATGATTAAAATTTAAAATAACTATTTTCTATTTTATTACACAATTTAAAAAATACATTTATTCCTGTGATTGATAAGTTTAATTTTCAGCAGTCATCATTCTTCAGTGTCACATGCTCTTTTAGAAATCATTTTAATATGCTGATTTGGTGCTCAAGAAACATATTATTATCAATGTTCATATTTTTGTGGAAACATGGAACCCTTTGAGAATTCTTTCAAAAGAAAAAGTTCAAAAGAACAGTATTTATTTGAAAAAAAAATTGTAACTATGGAAAAGACTTCACTTTTGATCAATATAATGCATTCTTGCTGATTAAAAATATTAATTTCTTTAAAAAATATATATACATATATTTTTGACCCCAAACTTTTGATGCTGTACATGCTGACTTTGGATACTGTGTATTTCACTATATTCCTCACACAATGCTATCATATGGCTCATATCAGAAAATTTAAAGACTACTTAAAGACTATTTTCGAAGTGGTTTTAGTGTTTTTTTTTATTTGTTTTGTTTTGATTTGCTTTGCTTTTTGTTTTTTTCTCCTTTTAGGAGCTAAACAGCCCCTGGTCACCATGAACATGAGTGTGAGTAAATAATGCCAGGATTTTCTCTCTATCTTTGACCTTAAAGGCTGCATTTTCGATCTGCTGTTTCGGACGAGACGAGATGGGAAGTTTCATCCTCCAGGAGGGCCAGAGGGCAGGCCAGCGTCAGGACGTAATGTGGGGCAGTGTGGTGTTAATCCATGCAGCTTGGTCATCTGCCAGAATGGAGGCACCTGTGTGGACTCTGGATCCTCTGTGCAGTAAGACTTCCACTTCAGAACAAGCACCTGTTTGTGCGTGGGAATGACTGACAAACATTATTAATCATTTGTATTTGGCCTTCCCCTCCAGCTGTCAGTGTGTGTTTGGATGGAAAGGTGCTCTTTGCTCAGCGAAAGTGTCGTTCTGTGATGCTAAGCACATCCCACCGCCCTCCTGCGCTCGCGGCGCCACCTGTGTGCCCCTTCCTGATGGATACACATGCCAGTGCCCCCTAGGCTCTGCTGGACTCTTCTGCCAGCGAGGTTAGACCACAATCATTCCCACCTCCAGGGAACTGCTGGGGGTCCTCAGTAGAGTTCAGACACACATAGTGTAAAAAAGATAATAAAATAATAGGTTACAATTTGCAAATTGTATCATTCTGCTTTCTAAAAAACAGAGATTAATTACTTTTTTTATTATTAACAGCCAGATTTTGTTTCTTTTTAGGCATATAGTAATTATGGGTAGAAAAAATATACTATCCAATTAATAGATATATAATATAATATAATATAATACAATACAATATAACACAATATAATATAATATATTTACATGCATTTACAATTTTTTATAAACGTTTATAAAAATGTTTTTGAAGATGTCTCTTATTCTCACCAATGATGCAATAATTTGATCAAAAATACAGTAAAACAGTAATATTGTAAAATAGTATGACGCATTAAAATAACTTTTTTTACTTTATTGTTTTAAGATCCCATTTATTCCTGTAATGACAAAACTAAATAAATAATGTTAATAATGTTTTTGTAGGATTCTTTAGTGAATAGAAAGCATTTGTCTCTGCTGTCACTTTTGATCAATTTAATGTCCTTGCTGAATAAATCTATTATTTTCCTTAAAAATAAAATCTCATTGACTCAAACTTTTGAACGATAATGTGTATATATGTAATTAAAAAATGCTAAAAATAACTTGTTAAAAATAAACTTCTTAATTATATTTCTCAAAAAAAAAAAAAACACTCCACTGCTCCATGTTCAGTTGTTCACTTTATGAAAGTCAAGAAGTTGCTTAAATAAGCTTATTAAAATTCAATGCTTTCAGGGTTCTCTTCATTTCTTTTTCAGCTGTATCTATCACTGATCCTTTCTTCAGTGGGAATCAATCGTCTTGGATGTCATTTCCTCCCATCAACATAAGGCACAGAACTCATCTGCAGCTGCAGTTTCAAACTCTTTCACCGGAGGGCATCCTGTTCTACACCGCACGCTACTTGAGCAGTCGGGCCGGTAAAACAGCATCTTAATTATGCAAAATTAAACCATTTAAGTGTATATTTAATACATATTCATATGTACTCATACATATTCATATTTAAGATATGTTCAATAACAAAATGTGAACAAATGTGCTGTTAATTATCATTTATTCTCTACCCATCCAAGGCGATTTCCTCAGTGTATCCCTATCAACTGGATTTGTGCAGCTCCGCTATAATCTGGGAAATGAAACTATTGTATTACAGTCTCCAAAAAGTGTAGACGTGACTGGCATGAGGTGGCACACAGTGAAGGCTGGTAGGGAAGGCAACCGTGGCTTCCTGATTCTAGACGATGAAGTCGTGACCAGGAACTCTTCGGAGGGCTCGACCACTCTGGATGTCACCACAAATATTTTCATTGGCGGCGTGTCTTCCCTGAACACAGTGTCCCTGGATGCAACAGAGAAGGACCCGGTGGGATTCACCGGCGGCATTCGAGAGGTCATAGTCAACGGGCAGGACCTTGAGCTTACAGAGACTGGCGCACTGGACGGAGTCAATGTTGGCGACTGGGACGGGACGGCGTGTGGATATAAGGTTTGCTTGAACGGTGGCTACTGCCATCCAGCAGGTCTTTCTTCATTCAGGTGTATTTGCCCCTCGTTGTGGACCGGTTCACGGTGCCAGCAGTCAGTTCACTGTGTCAACCATCTTTGTCAACACGATTCTCTCTGTGTGCATAACACAACGTCTGCTTCATATTCATGTATGTGTTCTTTAGGATGGATTGGGACTTATTGTGACCAAGAAGTTACGATGAGGACTTTAAGGTTTACTGGAAACTCTTATTTGAAATACAAGGATCTGAAGTACAACTCTAGGAATTTGATGTACACCGAGGTGTCACTGAATTTTTCAACTTCAGCAGGGGACGGTTTGATCCTTTGGATGGGGAAAGCAGAGAGTGAAGACGATGATCATCTAGCGGTTGGGCTGCAGGACGGTTATCTGAAGGTTTCGGTCAATCTTGGTGAGAAAACCGCTCTTCCTCTTGTGTATCAAAACACTTTCTGCTGTAATCACTGGAATTACCTGTCTATTACTCACAACCGGACTCTCATCCAGGTCTATGTGAATGAGGAAAGAGTCATTTTTGAAGACATTGACCCCTTTGAACGGTATGTAGCGGTAAATTATGGAGGGGTGATTTATTTTGGGGGTTTTGAAATGAAAAGAGATGTGGCGTCAGTTACATCTGGTGTATTTACTAAAAGGTTTGATGGGAGTATTAAAGATGTTTTCATGTATCAGGATATCAGAGAGCTGGAGTTTCTACAAAACAGTGAAGGTTTTAATGTCCATCAAGGTGAAGAATAGAAAAAATGACTGTGCTTATTGTTGCTATCTTGATATTTGATTGTAGGTATTCACATCTAGAATAGATTTTTTTCACAAATACATGTTCAATGACACAATCACAGTGCCCGTTTTTAAGAGGTGAAATCTGTTATCACTGGCATGGTAAAATAATGCTCTGCAAGGCGGTAGGAATGATCCTGCATCAAAGGTGCAAAAAATCATCTCAAAATCACCACACAAATGTGTTGTTTGAAGGAATGAAATGAAGAGATGAACACATGATAGCAGGACTGTTATATATTTGTGCCTCTCACTGAACTGCCAGTTGATATTTGTCCAGATTTGTTATTCTTGTTTATGCCATACAAAAAAAAAACCTGTTCACAAGTTTCCACTCTGCGCTAACACAACTTGAGTATTTTAAAAGGGGAAAAAAAGTGTTTTAAATAAAATAATGGAGTGACCTTTCTGAATTTATGGATCAACTACTTGTAAAGGACTTTACTCTCAATGTCAAAACAAACGAGGTACAAAATAGGGCTTTAAAATAGGGCATTTTTTTCATCAAAGGGTCAGAATGTCAAACTAAATGTTTTCATTTCTGAGATACAAGGTTTGCTGTTTTTGCTACCCAGTTAGTGAAGGTTAGGATGTCTAAATGCATTTAAAACCATATTCCGTGTGTTAAAAAAAAAATCAGGGTTTACACTTGATACACTTCCATTTCCCATAATGATCAAATGTATAATAATCCTAATATACTACCCCCAAAAGTAGTGTTATTTCATTGCTTTTTCATTGTTGTGAAATAAACAGTACCTTTTTCTGTGATCTCAGGTGTTTTTTAATTACAATGCATGACAATAAAAAATGAGTCTCTTTAAGAAACAAAGACTTTAATTTCAGTCGCTTTACTAACAATAAAAACATTTTATTATGAACTGTACATAAACACAATGTGCTGAATATGCACATTTCTGTTGTGTGACAAGCCAAAATGTACAAAGAAATATTTGTCACCTGAAACATAGAAAATACTTAAGAAGCCAAAGTTAGAAAAATTAAAACGGAAAAATAAAAAGTGAAGCAAAAGAAGCTGTTCTCATCAACTATGGGACGTTTTGTCGAATAGCACTTTGCGTACAACAGTAGTTTCATTTTTTTGATTACAACCAGCTGCTTGTGAAGACAATGTTAGTGGGTAATTGTAAAGCCAGGTAGGGAAAATGTACATTTTAAAACAAAACAAATCCAAAACAAACAACTAAAAATCTCGTACTAGCTGCTTTTCCATATAAAAATCATTTTGCAACTTTATAAATAGTTTTCTTCTACTGTTTGACAGATTTAAGGAAAGTGGAGCGGTTTGATGCCAAGATCACAAACGCCTGTCTCTCGAGTCTCTCCTGTGTTTCTCAGAATCAGAATCCCGTCTGTTTTTGTCTCTGTCCCGGTAATGACTGCTGCTGTGGTGCCGCTCTCGCTGTCTGTCGTACCTGTCCTCTTTCGAGTGACGCTCTTTATGACTGTGACTTCTGTCCCCGTGCTTTTCGCGGTCCCTGTCGTAGTGCCTGCTTTTGTGATGGTGTCTGTCATAGTGGTCTCTATCTCTATTGTCCTTCCTGTAGGTCTCATCGGACCTTCTGGATGGCTTGTCGCCCATGTCGCCATAGGACTTCTCAGAGCCCTTCTCGTCTTTGCTGAGGGGCGAAGAGGTTGGTAAGCTGGACTCGTACGTCAGAGGCGGCGCAGGGAGCGTTTGGGGAGGGATGGTTTGAGGCCAAGGTGGAGTGAGCATGTGAGGATCGCTTTGAGGGAACATCTGTGGAGGAGGTGGACCAGGAGGAAACGGGAAAGGCGGAGGAACCTGGGATTGAAGGGGTAAGAAGGGGGCAGGATTGGCTGGAGGAGGATAATATTGGGGATCAGGTGGACCAGCATGATACGAATGAAAAATGGCTGGATTATATACTTTAGGGTTAAAAGAAGAGGTCCTGGATTGCTTGGGACCTTCATTTTTCCCAATGGAGGAGATTGTGGTGATGGCTTGGATGTCCTCTATGGCTTTGCTCTCTTGAGGGGGTTGCACAGATGGTTGCGGAGTAACTTTGTTTTCTGAATTACTTTCTGGTTGTTGAGGTTTTAACTCGGTAGGTTCAGCTGATGAAGAGGGTGTCTTTAAAATACCAGGAGATGTCTTCAAAAATGACGTGGTGGGACTTGATACAGTTTCGTTTTTGGGGACAGAGCTAGAGTCGTCATTGACAAAATCTTTCAATACATCTGATGAAGTGGTTTCGCTTGTTTCTTGACTAGCTGTTGCAGCTGTGCTGCCGGACACGGACTCATCTTTGGGTTTAGCGGCCGTGAGAGAAGACAGGAAACTCTCTGTTGAAACATCTGCAGGTTTGTCACTCAGCGAAAGAATGACTCCACTCTCTTTCTTTTCTGAGTTGGTCTCCAAACTCAAGCTGGATGGCGCCTGCTCTGTTTTAACAGCTTTGGGGTCTTTTTTCTTGATAATGAAGCGATCAAGTCGAGGAGCAGTGGCTGTAGGTTTAGGATGGCTGTCTGCATGGTTTCCATTATCAACAGTTGGAGTCTTGGTTACTGTTGTTGTAGAATCACTCTTCACAGTGTCGCTCAAAGACGATGCTGCATTTCCAGGCAACTTGAGCACCCCGGGAAGAAAGTGCAAAGAAACATTCTCTTCGGTCTCTGTATCCAATATAGGCTCTTCAACGACAGACTTAATTAAGTCTGCAGTGTCTTTTTTCCGTGTGCTCGCTAGAGCACTGATAAAACTTTGCTCCATGTCTTGAGCCGCAGGAGCTTTCTGTGGGTAATCGACATGAGGTTTGCTTTCTGCCAAGAAACTTGGAGCTTCACTGACATCGCTTGGCAGGATTACCCCAAAGTCTCTTTTCGGTCTCTGACGGATGACCAATCCGAGAAGAAGATTGGGACGATTGGTCTCCAGTCCTACAATGTGGAGCGCCACAATTAATATCAAGATTTTGTCACAAAAAATTATGCAGATCCTACAAATGAACCTACAAAGAAAGTCTTACCTGGACCATCAAACGGAACAATCTGATGGGGAATTTTTTCTGTGGAGCCGAGAGGAATGAGATACATGTCTTTAACTTGTTTACGGTTGTTGGCGACAACACCGTATCTTCTTCGGCTGCTAAAATAGGCGTACAACAAAGTATACGAGATCTCATCTTCCTCGGTGTCAGGGGAGAAACGAATGACACATATTTCCTAGGGGAAAAAATATAAAGTCACAAACAGAAAATACAAATGGTCACTTACAGAGTGTGACAAATCCAAGAATAAATCATTCTCACCTTTGTCCCGGAAGCACGGATTTTCTCAACATAATCCCAGACTATTTGAGGGGAGATTCGTCCACCTACTTGGATGTTGTCCGGCAAATCCTGCAGACACAATTCAAAATGTTTCTAATGTATCAGCTCATGCCTGTAAATGACACATTTAGGATGTTTCAAAATGTCTGTTTGCCAATTTACCTGTGTAAGGTGGTCCAGTATTCCAGAGACAGAATAAGCTTTTGTTAGGAACCTCGCCACAGCTGGCATATCAACAAAGCCGCTCCACAGACTTTCCAAACTGCTGAGGAAAGTAGCTGAATCTTCTTTGCTACGCAAACTATCTGACCTATTAAAGCAACAATTTCATAATGTCATTTAAAATCTTGTTTTCAAAACATAGGATTGCTTAAATGTGACCCTGGACCACAAAACCAGTCATATGGGTAATTTTTTTTTTAATTGTGATTTATACATCATCTAAGTGCTGAATAAATAAGCTTTATTTATAATAAGGTTTGTTAGGATAGGGGCAGTTGTGGCCTAATGGTTAGAGCGTCGGACTCGTAACCCAAAGGTTGCGGGTTCGAGTCTCAGGTCCAGCAGGAATTGTCGGTGGGGGGAGTGAATGTACAGCGCTCTCTCCACCTTCAATACCACTTGAGCAAGGCACCCCCCGGGCGCCGCAGCATAAATGGCTGCCCACTGCTCCGGATGCGTGTTCACGGTGTGTGTGTGTATTTGGATGGGATAAATGCAGAGCACAAATTCCGAGTATGGGTTACCATACTTGGCCACATGTCACATCACTTTCACAATATTTGTGACAACATTAAGACAACTCGGATTAAGATACAAATCATTTGCTTAATCAGGAATCTTACCTGGATTCGGGCAAAAAATTGAGGAGACCTTCCTCCATGGCTCTTAAAGACAGATCGTCTATCAGTGCTGATGTAGGTGTAGTTGTGGAGTGCTGAGATTCATCTGTTGTACTAGACTGCCTCCTCACAACTGTTGTAGCCACTTTTACCACCTTTGTAGCGGCTTCATCTGTAGGTGGAGCCATGCGACCTTCAGAGAAACATCAAATAAATCATGGTAAGTTAATAGTACCATAAATATTCTGTAACTGAAAACTTCACTAATAACTACTTTTGCAACTTTGACACAAATTATTTTTAACATACGAAGTGGGAGATTCTTAATGGACTTAATTTATCAGACTTTTAATTATGATTTTTTTTTTTTTGTGCAAAAAAGCTTTGCTAACTTAAGTAGACCCAGGATACTTTTTTGTTTAGCATGATATAACCCATTTAATTCTTCAACAACAAAAAAAAAACTTTATTTGAACTGAGAAAAATGTTTTACCTGTGCAGATTTTGCAGTTGAGGTCAAATAGATGAGACTTGTGCAAGTTGGTGGTATCTACAGATTTCTTAGGACTGTCAGCTTTGGTCTCAGGGGGTTTTTCTTCAGGCACTTCCGCAGCTTTCGGCACAGGCTCTGGCTGAAAACAGAGAAAAATTTAGAAAGCAATTTTCTTTTTCCTTGTTGGAAAATATAAAAAAGCTGCACAGAATGGAGCATAATGTCTCCCAAATCTCACCTCAACCTCTATGGCCTCTGGTGTCTTGGCAGGCTCCTGATTCTCAATTTCAATTTCCCCTTTATGGGTGATTTTAGTGATAGGACGTCTCTCTACCTCTCTCTGTTCTTTCTCAATCATTTCAATCGTCTGCCAGCAAAAACATCAATTGGAACAATCAAAATTCTGAATTCAAAATCAAAATCTGACCGATTATGAAATTACTTTTCTGATGGACAAATGAATGTTATTTCCTGCTGCGTATTTTACTTTACTAATGAAGTGAAACACTTTGCAAATGGCATTGTTTAATAGAAAAAATACATTGTGAGATTTTAGAAATGCAACACAGCTGTACTAACATGTCGATTCTCTCTTTGTCTCCAAGCAGCCAGTTCCTTAGAGGCCAGCTCTTCTGCAGTCATACGCACCAAATCTGCAGGGGAAACTTCCCCCTTGAGAACTCGCTTGAATAACACCTGCAAAAGAACATTTATTTTCATTAACATTGCTTTAGATTTTTAGAAGTGAAGTGAAAATAGGTAAATGGTAAAAATATACCGCACAGAGACATGAAATATTCAGGGGTGCAAACTCATCAGGGGTGAAAAAGGTGACAAACTAAACTCCCCCCCCCCCCTTATATATATATATATATACACACATGGGTGGGAATCGCAGGGTACCTCACGATACAATATAATCACGATACAGCGATTCTGCGATAATCGATATATTGCTAGACAATCATATAATGATACATCCCGATATCTGTCTAACTATGAAAACAAAATGCCTGTGAAAAGGTTAAGTGCAAGTTTTCTTTCTTTATTCAAGTCCAAACAGTTAGAAAACAGCAAAAAAAGTACTGTAAATCAATTTTAACACGTTAAGTAAATGAATAATTTTATTGATTAATTTATATATTTTTTGTGTGTAGTTTATTTAGAATATATTTAGCTATCACACAAAATAACTTGAGATTCACTTGCGAGGGCAGTTAAACAGTTTATTAGGAACAATCAAAGCTGTCTTTCAAAGCTGACTTTTTAGCATCATTACTCCAGTCACATGATCCTTCAGAAATCATTCTAATATTCTGATTTGCTGCTCAAAAAACATTTATTATTATTATTATTATTCTGTTGAAAAGAGCTGAGAAGGTTTTTTTTTTTTTTCTTTGATGAATAGAAAGTTCAGAAGAACAGCATAGTTTGTAACATGATAAATGTCTTTATCATTACTTGTGTGCTAAATAAAAGTTTTAATTTCTATATGCTGACTACAAGCTTTTGAATGATATAGTGTATATTGTTACACTTGGAGTAAGACTGAAGTAATGAAGAAGAGAATTCTTTACAAAAACATTACAAAACCTGGCATTTTCTTAGTGTATATTGTTTATGTGCTCTGAAGGAAAAAAACAAACAAACAAACACACATTTTGAAGTTCTGGGATATTTCTCTCAGCAGATCTTCTTCCAGAAACAGAAAGTAGCCGGGATGAAATTGTTTGTTTACGCGGAGGCGATGTGGGCGTTTACATTCGCGCGCGCCTCACATGGATGTTTGAATCTGAAAGGCGCCAACGGCGCGTGGGCGGGACCGTATTAGATATGAGTTGAGACGGGAAGACTGGACATCGCATCAGTTTCATACGGATTACTTTAACATAGAATATTTGTTTTGGACGTAACTTACTTCATTTAAAAGTAGACATTTTAAGCTTTCTATACATATATTTCTCATGTATTTGAGGCGAGTATTCGTGGAGATTCAGGTTGTTTTATTTACGTGTCTGTGAAGAAAGGTGACAGAGCCGGCAGAGAACGCACCCCGTTTATTTTATTAATTTTAGAAAAGCACATTATTTCGTTGTTATTATGACTATACAGAAATAAAAGGAGACTCTTTGCAGTTTCAAATGATACCTTATTCTTATTTGTACAATCAAAACTGACAAGAGTATTTTTAGTTCATTTCGCGGTCATAAAGAAAATAGGCTTCGACGCCAAGGTAAGCCAATCAGAGACAGAGTAGGGCGGGTCCATTGCCAGCAAGGGGAAAAGACGCTGCAGGTGACGTGACACAGATGACTCGCAGATCCGACGACGACGACGACGACCCCCTCTCCCCTCTCCTCAAATATTTTTTTTACAGATCTACACGATTCACGTGAATGACCTATTTCAAGGTGAAAACGGCGAATTTCGCCGAAAGGTGACAAGTTTGCACCCCTGATATTACGTCAAATATGAAATCGATTCACTATTTTACAATCAAACTCAATATTTTACAATATTGTTGCAAGATTGTTATATCATATGCTACTGAAAAACAATCATTATATTACCAAAAATAATGTTAAATTACTTACATTATTTTTTGCATCTTTCAGATTGAAAGTCAAACTTCTGTATTTATTTTTGTATTTGCTGTCAACACCCTGAAAAAGAGCAAAAAGCTCTTTCTCCGTTCTTCTGGCCAACTCAGCAGGCTTGTCCAATGAAATCTTCATATCAGCCTCCTTCAGTCTGTAAGATAAAAGGATTGATGAGAATATGAACACAACTTAACATTACACACTTAATATAAACGAGGTAGCTTTGCTTCAACAACTAAGGAAAAGCTATTACCTAACTTTACTGGTAATCTAGCAAAAACCACATTCACACACACCGTTTCAAAAGAATCTCCTCCAGTGAGTCCCGAACACTTCGCCTGATTTGTCCAGTGGACGGTTTCTTTGAGGTCACAGGTGATATTTTCAATTTCTTCGCCACATGCTTCACACATGGTCCTGAAAAAATTAAACTCAAAATTATTAATGTATATCATTTTGTATTAATTTACAATTAATAAGGACAAAACGAAGGAATAATTATTAATATTTGATCATTTTATTAATAAACTGACCTTTTTTTTTTTTTAAATAACATTAATCACTTAAAAATGTTCAATGTAAATACTATATAAAATAACCATTGAAAACATTTATACCCTTTGATGCTGAATCTTCTGAAGGTCGTCGTTCTCCAACATCCTATGTTAAAAAATAAATGTAAAAAAAATGAATAAATACTACAATATAGCAGTGAAAACTGCAATTTGAGCCAAACAAAGTGGCCATATCACTGGTAGTTGTATGTGAGTGTATAACACACCTACCCATGTGACACGGCGTGAACTAACTCTAACCCCTTTACACCCATGTGTTAGTAATATAGAGAAGCAGATATGTACAAACCCTTTAAGAAAGCTGGTGGCTACCACACAAATCAAAAGCTAAATCAGAAAGGGCAGAACAAAATATATATGTAAATCTGCCATAAGCAATCAGCAATAATTTAATGCTTTAGAGAAAAACAACTTTTGTTTTTGCACTAGGTTGATATAGGACAAATCAGATCCCATGTTCTTTCCAATTAAAAGGGTCATATTGTACATTTGTATAATTTTTTCCCCCTTGAAGTTCAATTATAATGTTTTAAGTTTTTATATATTTATTTCCATTAGTACAAACTCTTAATTCCTTTAATACCCTTTGATTAATCTGATTTGAGGCAATGACACGCTAATATTAATTTAGCAGCCTCTTGTCTTTGACAATTTTAGGCACAAACTCAAGTTTTCACATGATTAAAGTGAAAGTTATTGCTTAACTTTTATACTTTCATTTATGTCAGTTACACAACACTTTATAAGTAAAAATAAAGAATTAAAATAACTTTCTTCAAACAATAAATACTTTCTACAACTCTAGATTTTTATGTTGACAAATGCATATATTTTTATCGACTATGCATGTAATCATATTATTTTGCAGTCTACTACAGGACGACTTGTTTGCTTACTTTTCGGAAGGGTCGTATTCCACCTGCGGTGACCGACTGCTGGGGTCTCTGTTTTTGCTTAGCAGATAACTTATCATCTGACTGCTCTGTGGCTTGAGCACCGGTTTTCCCATCCGCTTCCGCACAGCACTTCAAGCACACGTACTCCTGGTCCTCCTTTTCCATCTGCTGAACTTTAACCAGATCCAGACCCACACAATCCCCGTGAAACCAGTCATCACAGTGGCCGCAGCCCACCATGAACCTAATCAAACAAACAGACAACAGCAGTGTTGATGAAACTCGCAGGTCTGTCTTCAGCCCATCGCTTTGAGCAAATACATACAGATCTAACATGAGGCTTTTCTTACTACCAATTTATTTGGTTTTATGAAGGTAAATGTAAATGACTTTTTAAGACCAAGTAAAAAAACATTTAAGCAATAAATTGAAGGTACCAATACGTCAATTTGGTCTCTAAACGTTAACGTCTAGGCAGCACACAAGTTGTATTAAAACACTTCATTGTTACAACAGATCTCAAAAAAGATCTCCATTACTTTTTCATTTTACAAAAAAAATGAATAGCTCTGCTCTAAACCGCTAGAATATAAATAACTTTTTAAAAAAAAGTGTCATCATCAGCAGTATTTTTGTCTTATTTTCCATTGAAAATGTTTAAAGATTCTTAAATCAAGATACATTTACTTAAGAAAATTACAGTCATGATTTATGAGAGACTGGTCAACAGGAAGTACATTTATAATTAAAACAAAAACAAATGCCAATGGAAGCAAAAATAAACAATTCAAAGGGGAAAAAAAGTTTTCATACCCCTTTGGCAGAGGTTTGTTCTTATTTAGGCATCTCAATTCATTTTGTTCAATTTCACAGAAAATGACTTCATATGTTCAGTCTGCATCTCAAGTAAATGCATCTTGATTTAAGGATGTTTAGATTTCTGCATTGGAAAACAAAAACATACAACATAAATGCCTTGACTTTCTGCTCTGATTAAACAGACCTTAAGAGCTTTACAAGAGCCACAGAAACCCTGTTTATAATTGAAATTTTGAACAGGCATGCTTTGATATTAAAATTCTGGCTAATAACTCTTTTTTTCCCCCATTTTTCTGGTATTAAAGTACACATTGTCTAAATACAATAAAACACTAAGATTATATAGGTACCACAACTTTATATAATGTAGAGTATGAACAATGGGAGTATTCATTTTACTAAAGATTGCATTTAACAGGGTTATTAAATTATTAGTGTTTTTAAAGATTAAGGGTCAGATTTACTAACAGCTTGCACCAGCGCAAACACTCTTTTGGCATTACTGTCGGGATTTAGTAAAGATGTGCAGTGAACAATTAGCAATTAAAATGGATGGACAGTCATTTCGGCAGCTGACCTAACTTCATATGCATTTGTGAGAGTTTCCCTTTCAGATGCAAAAAAATTGTTGGAGGAGACTGTTTAAATGAATTTTCACTGCTCTTGGTAGACTGCATTGTGTTAGATGATGACAAAGGTGATCTAGATCTAAAAACAGGTTAAATTAGCATGCTCAACTAAACATCTTTAAAATTATACAGAAAAAATGTATTGACCTATGACCATTTGAATGAATTTAGAGATAAAAGTTGACATACCGGTTGTTGTGAGATTTCTTGCATAATCCACAGTGCTTGCTGGGATCCCACACAGTCTCGCTTTCAGGAGGAGGCTCACCCTCGGCTTCCTTCTTCACCACAGGGGCATTATCAGGGATAAACAGCTGCGGCTCCTCTATCGAGATACTCCTTGAGTTTCTACTCTTGTGTCTTTGCTGGATCTTCTCCGGCTTCTTGATCTTGACCTTCTCCTGCTCCTCTTCTCCTTGGCTGTTTGTCACAGGTGGGTTTGTTTTGTTTACAGGAGTGGGAGGATTTTGTGGCTTTTTCGAAGGGTGAGGAGACTGGACTGACTTGACACCTGGACCAGAATCAGATGACAGTTTTCTGCTGACAGTCGGGGACACTGGGACAGGTGGGTTTACGGTTTGGTTCGCAGGATGTCCATCTTGAATCTTTTGTATTTTTGAGGGTGATTTAGGAGTGACTGGCCCACCTGGGCGTTTCAAGCCCACCTTAACGGGCTTTCCTTTGAGACTCTCTGGGCGGCCTGTATGTATCTTTTTGTCTCTGGGATGTCTAGATACTTTCTGCATGAGCCCTGGCCTGGTGAGATGAGATGGTTTATTTTTGGCAGCAGACAGAGCCTGTTTGTGTTTCAGAAGCTTTTTGACTGCAGGTTGAACCGCCGTGCCATTCTTGTTCCCTGTTTTTTGTGTGCTTAGCTTTCGGGTCTTGATTTGGTCATTCTTTTTGGCGTCTGCTGTTGTGGCGTTTTCCACGCTAGGCTTGAGCGACATGGTGCTGTTAGTGTCTTGTACTTCATTAGGGTTCACATACGGCCCAAAATCCATTGGCATGTCGTCACTAGTTGACTGGCCAACACTCACTTCCCCAACAACCTCTTGTGTAGAATTAATAACTTCTTGTGTGCCATCTTCTTGATTTTGTCCCAAATCGAGTGCAAGGCCATCAGCAGCGACACCGTCATCCTGGAAGCCCAGAGACTGAAGAGCGCTTGTGCTAAACGACCCAAATGCTTGCGACGGGCCAGGAAGCAGTTCAATTTTATAGCCCCCGACGGTAACAGTTAATCGACGTAACACAACTACTGGATTCATAGAGGAGTCGACCTCATGGACTCCAAAACGACGGCTGAGCAGGGCTTCCCTTTTTGCATCAAGGCTTTTATCTCCACCTGGGTTTCTGCTACATGTTGACTCTTGCTTGTTACTCTCGGCTGCTTTTCGCGCAGGACCTGGACGCCTGCCTTTAACTCGACCGCGGCTTGCTGAGAGAGAAAAATGGTTTCAATACTCTCACAGTGGCAAAACAGAACAGATGAGCAGTCAAACACAGCAAATGGGCAAAAATATTGGTTTCAGAAGACTTTAAACCAAATAATCCTTAAGCTTTATTAATATCCCAATACAGACATTTAAACCATATCAAAGGAGACCAAAAGGAGGGTGAACTGGGAAAAACTGTCAAATATTTTTAATTAAAAATATTTTGTTTTTGTTTTTTCTGTCCAAATAGCGCAAGTCACTCGCAGCATCTTGAGAAAGAGAAAAAACATTAAACATCTTGAATAAACATCTAATAGTTTTAAACCAAATTAAAAGTTGCTAAAAGACTTAGACAATCTTAAGTCACTTATAGAGGACTATATGCGCCATTTAAAAAAAAGTTTTAATGAAAGAAAAAAAAAAAAAATATATATATATATATGATTTTTTTTTTTTTTTTTTTTAGATAGACCTAAGTTTACATATTTAAAATTGTGTTTTTTATTTCATTGTAAGAATTAAATAGATGTTTACTTGTAGATTAAAAACTGTTGGACAGCTGCAAACAATCATTGACCTAATTAGGGTTACTTCTGAACCTTTATTGCATGCTGATTCAACAGATTCAAAGCAATCCATGTCCATTTTGTTATGTGTACCTGTTTGTCTCCTCTGTAAATGTCTTCTGCCCTGTGGGAAGCTGGACTGACTGTGTTCTCCATCAGCTGGACTCTGACTAACACCTGCTGTTGTCATGTCATGATCTGCAGCTGCAAAACACCCATTCAAAGTAGTTAAATTACAAACCTTCTTCTAAATTAAAGCACAAACAAACTTCAAAAGCAACTACTGTACCTGTTGAGCTCCCAAGCTTAAAACTGACATCTTCATTTTCTAAGAGATGAAACTGGGTGCTAGCAGATCCAAACATGGGATCTTTGTCACTGAGCATGTTCTTCAGTGAATCTTCGGCTTGGCCGTGACCCGCTTCAAACTCCTCACTAGCTTCACATTCCAGGTTCTGTCCAAGCAGTAAGGAATCATCCAACTGGTCACTGGGAACCAGATGATTGAATGGACCACCAACTATATCCATGAATGCCTGCACTGTATGGTTTGCTCTGGAGGAGTAAAACAGGTAATTGTTATAAATGTATCTAGAACACTGCATTATGTTCTAATGTTGAGTATTTTGACAAATAAGTTGAGATTGACTCCACATATGCTCATTGCTTTGCTTCGTCAAAAAAAAAGAATCTTATAGTTTCGCATACTTTATAAAATGTAGCATGTTTGGTATTAAAGCTAAATGTATTGCAAACCATATACAGACATGGGTTAGACAGAGGCTAGTTGTCACAGTGGCTGTATCTCAGTAACTACTAGCTTTCAAGTCCAAAGTCCAATTGCAAAAAAGTTTATTTACTCTAGCAGTGGGTTAGTAGCTTTGGCAATATAATATTAAAACTTTTTTTTAGTTTGTTTTTGGGAGCCATGAAGTCAAGGTGTGTTTCAACTAAATTAAGTTTGAGTTTTAATGCATTCCGGTTACACTTTATTTTAAGGTGTCTTCTTGCAGTATAATTATACAAATAAGTACTGAGTAATATTAATTAACTACATGTACTTACTATATGGTTAGGGTTTGGATTAGGGCTTAGTTTAGGGTTACTTGCATGTAATTATGCATAATTTATTGTTATTATAATAGTACGTACATGTAACGTGTAACAAGGACACCGTAAAATAAAGGGTTACCAGAATTCCTTTTTTCAGCTGCATTACGGCTTGAAATAAACTTTTCCATTTATTTTAAATGCCATAAAACTTGAAGCAACTTTGCGAAATCCAGTCATGTGCCTATACATACGTTAAAAAAAACTACTCTAGGAAATATTCACTAAAATAAAGTATGACAACTAGCCCCGCTCTCCCCTAACTTACTTGTAATAACACAGCTACAGAAATGCTTGTCAAATGAATTAGAACAGCAAGTAAAGCATCAGGTGTCAAACTGCACAAGCGCATTACAGAAAACAAACACACTGCAAAAAATACATTTGAATTGTTTCAAGTCTTAAATTAAACATTTCGCTTTCAGAGTAGACTGGTCAGAGCCACTGGTGTTTTTATTTTGGCTCCAGATCGGCTCACGTGCACAGACAGCTAACGTTAGCGCATGCGGCCCTCAGCTGCTCACATTCATTGACTCTCTCTGAACAGAGAAGGCAGCTTTAAAAACGGCGTTAGTGTTTGCAAAAGATGCATTCGTCGTTTAAGCAAAGCACGGCATTAAAAAAGCTTCACAAAACAAACACAGCACTAAACGCTTCCGCTGGCCTGTGTATCTCACCCGCTCACCAGACCGAGTTAAACTCACTTTTATCAACAAGAAGCGTTCGACAGCATTTCCCAAATGTGCATATATAGTTAGCGACACATTCGTCGCGGTTTTTGCACAAACTCGTCTGGAGTCGCGTGCACCGCAAGAAGGCCTCGCGCTAAACGAACCGAGAGCGTGCACGCCCACTCCGCGCGACGCTACATAAAACACTCGCCGCGTTCGTCTCTGTGATCGAAGAGCCAGTACATAATGAGAGTAGGACTTGTATTATCGCTTACGTTGTTGGGACGCCATACGGGTTGCCGTTGTCGTTAATGCCACAACCTTTTCCGCTTGAGAACTGCGGTGGGACACAAGTAGTACTTCCTGTTGACCCTCTGAGCCAGCAAACAACTCGTGACGCGCTGGATCTGTCGGCAGGGGGCAGTGTGATCTAGCTCTAGTCAGTGCTTTACTGGTAGAAGTTTCAAGGTTTTCTAAACAGAAACAACAGTCTTAAGTCTTTTAACAGAGCACTTATGTGGGTAAATTCTTTGAATCAACTTAAATGTTATTTCTCTCATTTTGTTAGTAATTAAATATTTGTGAGGTAATGACCAAACTTTCTTCCAGGGAATATCACTTCCAAAACCATTCCAATAAGAGATTACATAAGGCACAGAAATAGATTCCATCTGAAACAAAACTCTAATTTTCTTGTTTTTTGATTTAGATGATGAAAGGCACTGTTTTCCAACAAATATTTTACAAAGATCCACTGAGTGACAGGAGATTGGAAAAGAAAGACCTCTAAAAAGCATGAGAACTCCATGTGGCACTGCATCAGCAAACTCTTTTGGACTAACAGGAATGCTTAACTAAAAACTCAGAGTAATTACAGATTGAACCATTTTGATTGAAAAGTTGAGACTCAAAAGTAATACCATTTTTAAACCAATTTAAAAAGATTTGTTTATACAGTAAATTCTTATTATTCCAGATTAGATACGAGTGAGGTGTAAAGTTGTGTTGAAAAATGAGGGACCAAGCATTTGCCTATGAAAAAGAGATCATTTGACAGGGATTTTCATAGTTACAGATTAATAAGAAACTTAAACCACCTAGTTTGGAAAAAACAACATTAGGGATCAGATTCCCCATAGATGAGGGCTGGTAGAAGCTAAAGTGTAGGCTATGGCTCAGTCTACTCTACTATGGTATGGCCAAAGCATTTGCACGATAGTATTTCAACAAATAATAATAGTTATAGTAAGTGAAAATGAAAGATAAGCAAAAAAAAAAAAACATTTGTTTGTTTAAAGAAAGAATTGCGTGAATTTATTTTTAAGTAATAGTAATATTATTTGAAGTAATAAAGTAACAATTTCCCACATTTATTTATATTCATATATAATTTAATATGATCTTCACACATACCCTCGGTCTACATCTGATTTTTATTTGATTATATTTTAGAAAAATAAATTGTGTGTGTACAAGCGCCCCCTGGAGGAACACAACTGCTCTTGCAGTGAACTGGTGTGATTCTAGATTACCAGGAAACAGAAGCAGCCTACACATCAGTTTTGTTTTGGACGTCACTGGGGCATCATTGGACATTCAGCATTAAATCACAATCTGTATAAAATAGGGAAACATGAAACCGGAAACTGTGATAGGTGTGGACACTTGGAAACAGTGAATCATGTATTGTTAGAGTGTACAACATATAACAGAGAGAGAATAAAATTAATCCAGTCATTAAAAGATGGCGGTGTAAACAATTACTCACTTAAAGAATTATTAGGTGATGGAATAAATCATAGAATTCAAAATGAAGTATTTAGATTTTTAAATGACACAGGACTAGTGAACAGAATGTAAGGAAATGTGATTATTTTATTAGGTAAGGTTTTTTTTTTTTTTTTTAATATTTTTAATTTTTTCCTCCTGAGAATCAGTTTTCACCAAGTAGTGCTCCATACTCCAATCCAGTAGGAGGCGGAAATGCACCTTACAGTTGGTTTGCCAACCGCCAGTTAAACAGCAGAAGAAGAAGTCACTGGGGCGTGGAGTCAAAAGTCAAAAATCTCAAACGTACAAAAACAAGTCGTGTGAACTGTCGAAGTCACTGGGCCGGTCTCGCGCTGTAGTTTAATCTAAACTCGTCGAAAGCATGCCGCCGGGTGAGTACCCTATTTTTTTTTTTTTTATTAACGGCACAAAGCAAATATATCTGTGTTTCTTTTGCTATTTTTATTTAAAATCCTTTATATTTCAACTTCAGCTCTATTCACCGTCATTGGGATTACAGCTGCTGGGGCTGGTATGTAGTAAAACCAAATGTTTTTCAGAAGCATAAAGTAATAGTTTATCCCAAAATGAAAATGTACTCGCCTTCAGGACGTCCAAAATGTAAATTAGGTTGTTTTTTCGTTGCAACAGATTTGGAGAAATTTAGCAGTAGGCCTACAACCTTTTTTTTTTTTTTTAAACAACAGTAATCCATTAAGATGTTTTTTAACTTCTCACTCAAATACATGTCCTGTATCCATATTAATATTGCTTCCTCCAGTGAAAAATGCTCAGATCAAGAACAGTTTACAAGCCAAAACATTTCTAAACAAATATAAAATGGACTGGTATTTTGGCCTGAAGTTTCTTGTTTCTTACAAACGTCACAAGGTGTAATAGATTGACTGAAGGCGTGTGGATTACTTTTGGATTATTGTGAAGTTTTTAATCAGCTGTTTGGACTCCCGATCTGACGGCACCCATTCACTGCAGTGAAACCACTGGTGAGCAAGTGATGTAATGCTAAATTTCTCCAAATCTGTTCTGATGAAGTAAAACATCTTGGATGGCCAGAGGGTGAGTATTTTCAGAATTTTTTTATATTTGGGTGAACTATTCCATTAAGGGTGAAATGCTAGTTATTAATGTAATAATTAAAATGACAATTTTTCACAGAAATGCTTTGAACTATTTATTCATTTTCATGTTGATTAGCTGGTGCTGCACTTCTGGCCCCGGTTGCGCTCGGGATAGCTGGTTTTACAGGCGCCGGTATCACGGCAGGCTCTACGGCAGCTGGCATGATGTCATCAGCAGCCATTGCCAACGGGGGCAGTGTGGCTGCAGGAAGTTTGGTCGCTATCCTCCAGTCTGCAGGTGTTTACTAATTCTTTGTTGGGAATATAAATGCTTTAATATGAGCAAAACAATCAAACACATTAATTAATTGGCTTTATAATGTCTAACTGCATTTTTAAGAAGCAATAGTACCTGATTAATGTACATGGAACGGTTTGTATTCTAAGTTGAATGTATGAACATGTATGACATCACTGGGCTGTGTACACCTGGGGACTGTTTCATAAAACAAGTTTACCAAATAAGCCAGGCGTATTCAGTTAGTCTGATTATTTTTAACCAAATCAACTGACAATATGTCAGACTAATGCTGTGTACACGCACTAAAAGATTTTTAAAATCTCATAAGATCTTCAAAATGTGAGACCACAAACATGAGGACAAAAAATCCTAGATTTAACCATTTTGCTCCTATAGTGTGTGGTGTCCTCGCGGTTACCCCCCACACATCAGGATTTCTGGGGCACCACCGATGTTCTTCCGAGCAGATTCAGTCACTCTTAACACACCTCACACCACAGGAAAATCTGATAAGATAATCTTTAGAACCACCAAGATAATCGGGACATTACCTAGGATTGTCGGAAGGGGAGAAATCGGCCCAAAATCAGCCTGATTATCTTGTGGTGTGTACCCAGCATAACTGAAATAGACCTGGCTTATTTGGTAAACTTATTTTATGAAACGGGCCCCAGTTCTCTGTGTCATTCTAGTTCAGTTATTGCTGTTATAAGGCTTATTATTATTATTTATTTTTTTTTTTCTTCTGTCCTTGTTTTCAGGTGCTGCTGGTTTGTCTGCAACAGCAACAGCTGCTGTGGCATCTGTGGGTGGTGCTACAGGAGCTCTAGTAGGTGGAGCAGTTGATTTGCTGAAGAGGATGAGGAAATAAGAAATGTACTGGTGTCCAAAGAGCTTCTGATCACAGCTGGCTACCATGAAGAGTTTAGCAGCAGCTTCTGTGTGTTTAATTGTCTGTAGCTTGATGTAGCTTAAACATTTCATCACATTTTGAGAATAAGAATGTAAGCACTCGAAACACATGTAGAAAAATCTGTGATTTTCCATTTGCCACTTTTGTAACCAAAATTATGAGGTCATTCTACAGGTCTAAGTCACACTAAAATGTGGTCTAATCATAGAGGATCATATACATTTAAATTTGTTCTAATAGCACTTTTACATTGTGTTTACATCTTGTTCATTATTAATTTTATTCACCGTTTTGCAAAGATTGTGAAAATATATTACTTTAAAACAAATCCATGTGGTAAATATGTTGCTCATGTGACCAATTACATTTACAGACACTTTGTAATCCACAGTTACTTACAAATGATGAACAGCACAAACACGTGATTAATAATGGAGAAAATAAAGTTTCAATACAGAGTTTTGAAGTTGAACAGAAGGGTACAATACAAGCAAATAGTATCTTAAAAATAAAGGTTCTTTAATGGCATCTGTGGTTCCAAGAAGAACTTGTAACATCCATGGAATTGTTCTAATGCACAAAAAGTTCTTTGTAGTGGAAAAAGTTTCTTGAGACAATTAAATTGTTCTTCACACAATGAAAATAGAACTTGTTGAAAGGTTCTTTGGGGAACCAAAATCAGTTATTCTACAGCTTTGCTGCTAAAACCTTCTTAATTCTAAATGGGTTCCAAAATTGGATTTTCCCCAGTGATTCCATAAAGAACCATTTTTGAAGAACAATTTAATATTCTGAAGAACCAATATCCTCTATAAAGATTTTTTTGTGCAAATGAAGGCTACAGGGATATTAAAGGTTATTCAAGGAACCATAGATGCCAATAAATAACTTTTGTTTTTAAGTAGGTTTAATAAAAGAACATCTTCACTTTTTTTTTTTTTAAGTGTGAGAAAGAATCTAGAATAAAATGCATTTAATAGCTTATAGAAAAACTATTTTCAAGTGTTCTTCGCTGTCATTAATGTTTTGGCTACATAAAAACAACACATTCGATGTGTGTGATCCTGTATAGTCTGGTTTTATTTGTCTGATCAGGGGCCTGTGTCATAAAACAAGTTTACCAAATAAGCCAGGTTTATTTGAGTTAGTCTGACCTTTTGCCAGTTGATTTGGTCCAAAATAAGTCAGACTAGCTTAAATAAGCCTGGCTTATTTGGTAAACTTATTTGATGAAACAGGCCCCAGCTGACTGCCTGTATCAGAAACAAAGCCAGTTCACACACTACCACAACAAACACTTGTTACAGGGTTTGGCTGGGTCAGCGTGGTCAGCCTTTGGCATATCTAGGTCATGTGACAGCCACAATTCATTATGATTATATATAAAAAATGTAAATTAATTGCTATATCAAGGTAAACATGTTCAAGAAGACAAAAACAATCCACACAACAGTAGTTTGTTAGGGCATGGGGTTTTCAAACCTGTCCTGGAGGACCCCCAGCACTGCACATTTTGTATGTCTCCTTTATCAGACACACCCGCGGTCTCTACTAACGAGATAATGAGTGGAATCAGATGTGTTAGATGAGGGAGACGTGCTCAATGTGCAGGGCTGGGGATCCTCCAGGACAGGTTTGAAAACCACTGTGTTGGGGTGCTAGAGCAGAAATACTTCCATTCAGATCTGCTTTCCTTTTTGAGATCCTGCAGTGGATTTATTTCTCGGATGCGGGTGACCCTGTCATGTGATTTCCGGCTACGGTGGAGTTTCGGTTTTGTTACGTCATTGGGCTATTTCTTGTGCACAAGGGACTTTGCTGTGCAGCAAATTAAACACAAATCCATGTGCATGAAAACACCGTCATCGTTCTGTACGATCTTTTAAATTATGAAACGCGGTAAGTAGCAACATTTTTTGCTTCTGGTGAATATGAGATGTTATGGAAGTGTCATATATAGCATGAGGTAAAATGCAACCGCGGTTTAAACTCCGGGTTAAAAAAAGATTGCTATATAAACAAAGAACAGAAAATGATGTCATAATATTTTAGACATTTGTTGTCCAAATAGCATTATTTATGAGTTAAGAGTTTGTATTTTGAAGAAGTTTCGCACTGCAAACGGTGGGAAAAAGCTAATGGGTGTTCAAAATCGCGGTTAATATTTGAAAAATAGTAATATTTATAGTAAATGAAAAGACTATAAGACTAAGTTTACCAAAAAGGAATGTATATTACACTAAATAACTGACACAGACTGTCTTCCTCCATTTTACAGTATAACTGATACATCAGCAAAAAATAGCAATTAACCGTTTATTGGGTAACGTTAGTATTCTAATGCACCTCTCTATTCTTAATCAAATGCAATATTTGTCAACCAGTAACCACTGTAATGAACACTTAAAACAAAAAAAGAATTTCAATAAAATTTAAGGTTTGTGCAGAGTTTGTTATAAATAAATTCTGTAGTGATTTAATCTGTTTTATCCATTTTCAGGACTGTTCACCATAATTGGGGTCACAGCTGGGGCAGGTAAATGTGTTCTCAGGATTGTTTGCTTTAAATGAAAGCACATCAGTTGTACACAAGATAATGATTTGTGTTTATGTCCATTAGTTGGTACGGTTGCATTGGCTCCGGTGGTGCTCACCATGGCTGGATTCACCTCCGCTGGTATAGCAGCAGGTTCTCTGGCTGCCAGCATGATGTCATCAGCAGCCATCGCCAATGGTGGCGGTGTGGCTGTGGGAAGTTTAGTCGCTGTCCTCCAGTCTGCAGGTATTCTTTATTAAAAGTTCACGTACCTATGTCCATTTTCTATTTTAAGGGAAGTGTTTACACAAACATAAAAATGTTAATTATTTTGTGACTCCGCTGTGTCATTCCCAGAATGCCCAAGCAGGGGCGTAAATTTCGTCTAAAAGTAGGGGGGGACAATATACATAAAATTTCTCAAGAGCAGTTTTTGAAGGGGACACAAATAATACAGCTAAAATTGTTCTTGTAAGGATGTATACACAGAGGAAAGCTACTACTATTAGTGTAGCAGGGAGACTAAGGCGTTATTTTAATGACAAATGTCAAGAGCGCATTATTGTAGCGTGAAAGCACACCAATGTGTGCTTGGGCTAGTCAGAATTACAAAAGACGGTCATCAATTGTCAACTCAGGTGGCATAGATGGTAAAACGTGTGTCATACCTCTTTTGACGCGAACGACCCGGGTTCGAATCCGCCTTTTGGCAAACTTTTTTTTCTCCCTTTTCAAATTTCACATTACATCAGAAAAGCATTTATTTTCCATTAAAAAGAAGGAATTAATCAAAAAGTTGAAAATAAATTAACGGGTAGGGTTAGTGTAGGTGTAGGGAGGGCTTTATTGTCCCATTAAGGTGGCATCCATTTAATAATTGGAATTAATATTAAAATTTACACTCAATAACTTATTGCATGTTTTATAATGTAGCCTACTACAATACTGAGGTGCAGATAATTGCCACTATTTGCAATAAGTAGTATAAATAGCAGAAAAGCCTGCTATTTTAACATAGTGAAAATAGAGTAGCTATTTGTGCAAATAGCCCCTGCCTTAAAATAATGCGCGAGAGATCTCTTCCCTAGCACACGCTCCCAGAAACACGCTGCTCTCGCAAAGACAAAATATCACTTCATCCTATGTTTAAGTGAATAAAATAGCCAATTGACAGCCTTACTTACTTACTGGAGTTCCACAACTACTGAGATTCTCTCTCTCACCGGACTTGTGTCTGTGATATAAAAGAGGAAAGCATTTGTACCAAAGTACTGTGAGGCAAGGGAGGGGGAGACTCAAAATGTTTCTAAAAATTCGCATTTTTGCCCCGTTTGTGTTGTTTTACTACTTACACAATTATTTTAAGTATAAAACATTATTTACAATACACAGCGTGGTTATTTAAATCATATTTTTAGGGGGGACAACCCTCAGATAGGGGGGGTCTTGTCCCCCCCGACCCCCCCGGGATTTCCGCCTATGTGCCCAAGAACATTTTTCAGATTTGTGGTGATTTAAAGATTGTTCTCTCTGGTCAGGTGCTGCTGGACTGTCTGCAGGTGCGACAGCAGTTGTGGCATCTGTGGGTGGAGCAGCAGGTGCTGTAATAGGCGGAGCTGCAGATTTGTTCTCACGCTCCAAGAGTCCACCTTCACTTGATGAAGACGACGATGGATCTGAAGAATGGGAAGAGATAGAGATGAATTTGCTGGAGAACAAAGAGCTTATGCCAAAATAAGGACTTCTTTTAATAACTGATAACAATGTTTTTGTGTGACCACATTGTATTTGTGTGCATGTCAATTTTAATGCTTGTGCAATTCAAATGTGCATGTTCTGTGATTTGAGAACTTTTTAATTAATAAATTAAAATATTTTGTTTTGCAAAATTCCAGGGTATCACCTTTCAGTATGAATGCAAGAAATTGTAATTAAAAGGATTTGTGTCCTTGAATATCGTACGGAATTTGGATTTGTCTTATATTTGAAGTTGGCCTTACTGATTCTGTCACTTTCCTGTAATACATTAAAGCTGCTTTGAAACAATCTATATTTTATCAAGCACTACAGACTTGATTAACTGTCATTTGTTGTGTATTTCTGTGCGGATATAGTATGTGGCTATTTCAAACTCATTTGCTACTTACCATTTTCTCGCCTGCAATACTGCAATCCGACCAGCACACACCATTTCTAGTAAGTCTTTTGTACAGCTTCTCTCAGCAATATTTCTTGTCCGATAGCCATTTTCTCCTTGTAAATGAACTACATAAATTGGTCAGTATAGGCTACGCAGTAAGCAAACAACTGATGAATCGGAACAATATGATCTATCTGCCTCCTCCTGAAGTTTGTCTAAAGTTCCGCTCTCTTTGTTTGTGGTTTTGGTTTCCTTTCTTGAAAAGCACCCTCCCACTGAGCTATCAAGGCGAACGACCCAGAGTTTAGAACAAATCAAGATTATCCAGTTTGTGTGCTTTAGCAGAGTCCAAGATGTTGTGTTGTGATGAATCCTTTCGTTTTCTGAAAAGGATACACCCAAAGACCTTTAAACTACAACCCTCACACATAAGCAGACAGTCCAAGGCCGTTTCAGCTGACTTAAGATGGATCCCTGTAAGCAGACAGCTACCTGAAAATACTGCAGAATATTTAATATTTATCAACTAATTTATCAGTTAACCTATGTTTGTTTTCTTCTAAGGTACAATGATCGCAGCTGGCGCAGGAGCAGGTAAATAAAATGCTAAATGTCTTTTGACTAGATAGAAGACAGATGATTTTCAAGTTTTGCTACATTTCATTAGAATCTAAACCTCTTTTCCACGGTCGGGCCGAACGGAGCGAACGCTGTTTACATCTGATAACCGAGGTAAAACACCTCCGTGAAGTTGGCCCCCCACCCAACGCAAAACGTCGCCAAAATAGTCTCAATCGTAGTCTCAATTCCCAAAAAAAAGAAATTATAGAGGCTGTGTCATACCAAAAGGTGGCCAAAAATTAAAGATTAAATGGATATTTGAATTAAATGTTTGGTCAATAGCCTATTAAACAAGGATTTGATCGTCCTGTAAGTATAACAGCAATTACCAGGCCTTTGGCTCCCTTTGCAGGTATTTGTAATAACATGTAATGTACATAAATTGTTTATTTTGTATTACATTATGTAGCTATTTTAACAGTGTTACTCAATGATACCATATTATTATTAATTAATCATTATTGCCTCTTTGTTTTATATAATGCATTTTAAGTCTTTTTAAAGGCTGTTGATGGTTTAGGTCTGTTTTTACAAAAAATATTATCTTAATACTTCTTTGTAAATTATTATTTGAAGTAACAAAACCTTGGTTAATTTGCGGTTACCATGGCTACAAGAAAAAAAATTTTTTTGGTTTTATTCGTGTTAAAACCATGGCTAATTTTCGTAAGGGAACATGGAAAATCAGAGAGAATATTAGATGCGTTGGTGGTGGTGAAATTATTACCGACATTAAAACACGTTATTAACATCAACAGCCGGATTACTGATGTCTTTTCACTGGCATAGTTGTCCACCATCAATAATGATAATTTGCATTTAGCCGCAAACATGAGGTGCGAGCGGGCACAGATGCGGGAATGCTGCCTCGTGTTTTTTTTAGCAACTGGGATGGTACCCCCCTGGGAGTTGGTGCCCTACGCAAAGTGCATACTCTGCGTATAGGGAGCGGCGGTACTGCTCGGATGTAATAAGCGACGTACGAAGAACGGGCCCCCCTGCTATGCTGTGTTTTGTTGTCATGCCATCACGTGACTCAGCAGCGTGCAAGCGGATACTTTTGGCTACAGTGAGAGATGGAACGGTAGAACTCCGAGCTACAAAATAAATGAAAAGGGGAGGAAGGAAATCCTTCACATAGTACATAAATGTATACAGAATTTGTCCTTTTTATGCAGTATCACTGTAAGGTGTATACTGAGTTTGGCCTTTTAATATTACTTTCTTAATGCATTAAGCCACTTTAAATGCTGGGAGTAAAATGCTTAATAAAGCAACAAGTCCCAAGAAGCCATGGTTTACAGTGAATTTACGACGCGAAGCGGAGTGCCTAAAACCCCCTTAGCTGTTATAAATTTACTGTAAACCACGGCTTCACGGGGCTTATTTCTTTTATAAAACGGTTATTCCATATATGTAGCAAGGTTTCACAAAATAAAACAGAGCAAATAAAGTGTAATGATATTAATAAAAACAGTATTCTTCCACCAAACAATGTAGTTCCTCAGAAACAGTTGTGGTTGCAACAAAGTGGTTGCCAAGCAACACACAATGTAAACAAAGGTATATGTTTGTAGAGTAATTTACAACAGCTTCAAACACGGCTCAACCAATCAGAATCAAGGACCGGAACTATCCATTTTATAACATGTAATTTAGCATGTTTGCATATATTCTGGGCTCAGCTGCTTGCCACATATTACATTTACGCATTTAGCAGACGCTTTTATCCAAAGCGACTTACATTGCATTCAAGTTACAGCTTTTTTTTTTACATTTGATCAGCTCTTGCTTTTCCTGGGAATCGAACCCATGATCTTGGCGTTGCTAGCGCCATGCTCTACCATTTGAGCTACAGGAAAGCCTGTAGTCTGTAGGAAAGCCTGTAAATTATATTATATTTTATTAACAAACTGTATACCGAATTTAGTCTCTATATACTTTATTTATTTGGTCTTTATTACTGTCTTCCTCCATTACACCATATTAAATGTTTTTATATTGGTTATCAATGAGAGGAAATTAAATTCAGTGTGTTGCATTCATGTCATCTGCTTACCTGTGCATAGATAGTATATATTTTTATAAACTATACTGAATTTGGCCTTTTAATATCACTGTTTTTTTATTGCAATAATAACAAATATTACAGTATGTACAAAACAAACTGAAAATACAGTACGTACATAACATACGAAAATCCTTTCAATAATAAACGAGTTATGGTTTAATAGTTATTTTTCACATCACTGTCTTCATTCAATAAGCCACTTATGTTAAATTTTTCTTTATAAAGGTTTTCTATGGGAGGAAAATGCATAATGTGAAAACTTTGAGCGTTGCTTTCATATTCTGGGTACATCTGCTGACTTGTATATCTAGTTTGCAACATTAATAAGGTGTATAGGCTCCTGAGTTTTGACTTTTAATATTACGTTCTTAGTTTATTAAGCCACGTTACTTTATAACTGAGGAAAATACTTAACATGAAACTGCACATTGCTTTCATGTTCTCCTCTGCCTGCAAAGTCCTTTTAGAAAGGCAAAGAATATCCACGTAGCTTTAAGGTGAATGTAATATTAGTCATATCAAATTAGTTATTGTTAATTTTTTAAAGTGTAGTTGGTCATTTAAATGTATGTTTTTTAAATGCAAGTATCGGTTTCGGTATCAGTATCGGAGATACTGGCCCTGTATTTACTCGGTATCGGATCGATACTAAAATTTGCAGTATCGCACACCCTAATGTAAACACTTGCATTACCAAGGCAATGAGCTCTTGTTCTTCTGAAGAGCTCAGTGAATTTAAATGTGGTACTATGGTCGGATGCCACCCTTGCAGTGAGTCAGTTTGTGAAATTTCATCCCTGCTAAACATTCCTAAGGTTTCTCCATGGGCTATGTTATCAGCCCCACCACTTGGAAGAGAGTGAAACGGTTAAGCTATGAGAAAGGTTTGGCCCGATGGTGGAAAAGCGGCTTAAGTTTCAACGCAATGAACTGTTGCTATATGTTAACACAGGCTAACTGGTTTAAGTGGCTTTTAAATATTTATCCATCTGAACCAGTAAGGTTTTACAAATATGCCATGTTTCCACCAATAGTCGCAGCAGTCGTTGCAGCTCCTGCTGTTCTAGCAGCGGCAGGTTTCACTGCAGGTGGAATTGCTGCAGGTTCTGTTGCCTCCTCTTTGATGTCAACTGCTGCTCTCGCTAACGGAGGAGGGGTTGTAGCTGGATCCGTGGTGGCAGCTCTTCAAGCCGCTGGTGTGCCAATATCTAGAAACCTCTGCTATTGCATTCTGTGAATTTCTTCTTTACTCTGTGCGATTTAAAATGAATTGTGATAAAGCGGGCTGTTTAAGCTAGACTGTGGGTTCACACTGGGTTACAGCACATAACTAGTAGGCTACTTAATTAAAGGGATACTGTATCTTTAAATGCTAAAATAGTTTTGGCTGATGGAATGACACTGGTGACTGTGGCCACACTTAATCATAAAAAGGTAGTAAGTCCTTTTTTTCTTACTTATAAAGATGCTCACTAAATGTAAGCAAATATTATAAGTTTTGAATTTTACACATGAATTGAGTGAACTTCTAAATTAATAGGCTATATGTTTTGGGGTTTGTTAAATATGCTTCTAAATATGTTTGTTTAACATGTTAATAAACAATGTGGGTTAATAATTTATAATTAAAATACAGGATATAATTTTTGATAAATCAGAGATGGCCCACTTTATCCGAAAATACATTTGTTTATACGTTTATTGGTAGGCCAGTTGTAATGAATTGTGCACATTAAAGACGTCAGGTAACCTACTTCACGAAAATCCACCCTATATTGAATCATTCAGGATCTGTGAATTCAAGTGAAGGCCCTGCATTCATGTATGAATTCTGTTATATCTCCTGTAGAAATCTCATTTTGAATGACTGGTTTTTAAATCATTTCATTCATTTTAACAGGTGCGGCTGGAATCCCTGTTGCAGCTCAGGCTGTCATAGGTGCCGTAGGCGGCACTGTGGGTGCAGCTGTGGGTGGACCATTGATATGCAGTGCAGGAGCCACAGGTGAATCCATTATTCTCTTTTGAGCACTGATTTTTTTTTTTATATAATTAAGGTTTAATTCTCTTAACTGCTGCTAAGTGCTATTTAACACTGCCCAAAGCTTTGGTTTTAAGTTGAACATCTGTCTATCTAACTAATAATTATGCTTTATAGCAGCAGCGTTTGTTTAATCCAGGGGTCACCAAACTTGTTCCTGGAGGGCCGGTGTCCTGCAGAGTTTAGCTCCAACCCTAATCAAACACACCTGAACCAGCTAATCAAGGTCTTGCTTGGTATACTTGAAACATCAAGGCAGGGGTGTTGAGGCAAGTTAGAGCTAAACTCTGCAGGACACTGGTCCTCCAGGACCGAGTGTGGTGACCCCTGCTTTAATCTATGATGTTTTTTTTATTTGCTATGGTAGCTCTGGAAACATCTGTGATCAAAACAGGTTTAAACTAATTTTTGTTTTCAAAAATTAGGTGCTGTCGCAAGCGGAGGTATCATGGGCACTGTGGGAACTGCCGTGAGCTCAGTTGCCAGGTTAATTGGAAACTGCACTGCGTAAATGCAACAAACGGCCCTTCAGAAAATTTAAGGATTCATAAAGTCAAACATAGCATTTATCTAATCTACAACAACAAACATGGGCACTATTAAACTGTTTTTAATATATAATAATAATAATAATCGTTCTCTTCTGCTGTAGATTCTGTACTAATCTAGCTTTCTACTTTAAACTTAATATTTAACTTAACACACTGCACACATTGTTTGCTCTTATGAAATATTGCTTGTGATGTCTGTATAAAAACATCTGCTAAATAGGTAAATGTAATCATAACAAAATTGTCTTGGCTAACATTGTACATGAACTTTGTCCTTGGGGAAAAATCTGTAACATTAAGCTGTTTTAATTAAGCTGTTTAACACTTAAATGATTTAAATACATTTTATTATGACTAAGCCTGTGTCTTGTATTATCTAAAAGCAAACAGTACAGAATAATGTTGGCAGTGTCAAGGTCAGTCTTTGATTCCCAGAGAATGTTAACATCAAGTAGGCCTATGCCTTGAATGCATCGTAAAGGTCATTTTGGATAAATGTAATTGTCAGAATGCTGACAGACTGGATTTGGATGACAACCAGATAGCCTGAAAGAAACTTATATGGACAAAAGTGATGAGACGCAACTAATTATTGGTGATTCCATTGTCACATGTGTATAAAATCGAGCACCTGCCATGTAGTCAGCATTTGCAAACATTTATTGAAAAAAACAAAAAACAATTGTTCTTCTGAAGAGCTCAGTGAATTTAAATGTGGTACTATGGTCGGATGCCACCCTTGCAGTAAGTCAGTTTGTGAATTTCATCCCTGCTAAACATCCCACAGTCAACTGTAAGTGGTATTAATGTAAAGTAGAAGCCTTCAAGAACAGCAGCAACTCAGTGATGAAGCGGAAGACCACGTAAAGTCAGAGAGTGCCGAGAGCTGAAGCGCACAATGCTTCGAGCCAGCATTCAGATTCATATCTGAAGAGTTCCAGCCAGGGGCGGACTGGCCATCTGGACGTTCTGGAGAAGTCCAGAACGGCCGTCCATCCAGCGGCCGTCGGCCTGGCTGGTTCATCGTCAAAGAAAAAGTGTCAGATTAAGTGACGCGGAGTGTCTATTACACTAACTCCGCCCACCAACGTGTGATTGAGCTAGTGAAGATAACAAAGGACAGCTTTAATCGTCAGCTCCAGTGGCGCAGATGGTAAAGCGTTTGTTGACACGTAGTCTACTTATTTTGACACGATCGACCCAGGTTCGAATCTGACTTTTTTTTCTCCCTTTTCAAATTTCAAATCACATCAGAAAAGCATTTATTTTTTAATAAAAATGAAGGAAATAATCAAAAAGTTGAAAATAAAGTATCGGGTAGGGTTAGGGTAGGTGTAGGGAGGGCTTTATTGTCCCAATAAGGTGGCATTCATTTAATAATTTGAATTAAAATTTAAATTTACACTCACTCAATAAGTTATTATTGCATACTGTTTTATAATGTATTGCAATACTGAGGTGCAGATAATTGCCACTATTTGCAATAAGTAGTATAAATAGCAGAAAATCCTGCTATTTTAACATAGTGTAAATAGAATCTAGCTATTTTCACTTAGTGCTAATAGCCGCTGCCTTAAGTGATTCTACAACTGGTTACATTTGAGAGATATTGAGTTAGAAAATACAGTAAATGAAGTCTCCTATAAGCAGGGGCGGTTCTAGGGGGGGCCAGGGGCCAGTGCCCCCCTGTCAACAAGCTTGGCCCCCCTTTTGGCCCCCCTAAATTTGGAATCATATCACAGCAAACAATTTTGGGTGAAATGCGCAGTTTGTCCTGTAAACTGTTATATGTATCAAAAAGAAAAACATCACCAGCTGCTAAATTCAAATCTGCGTTCGCTGGCTGGCACAGAGCCAGAGACACGCACATTTTTAAAGCACTGCGCATTATAACCAATCACATTCGATTCTGTTTAGCTTATGAATGCAAGGACCAATCAGAGGCGTTCAGATGAGTCATCGCTGAAACACGCTGTTTCATCACCCCGCACGCTGGCTGACTGAATTCTCTAATTCGCTCATCAGAGAACAATGAATTGTAAGATATTAATGTACTTATGAATGTAAGTAAGATATTAATTTCACAGTGTAAACAGCTTTAGAGATTATTAGGACTCCCTGGACTGAAGTGAAAATGTTCTTTGATATTGTAAACGTTATTTGCTCTCTTTTTGTTCAATGAAAGTGTTATAGGCTAATTAGTAACTTACAATGTTTTATTAAACTCACATTAAATACAAAGTCAGTCGTATTAAAAGTATTTTATGGCATGATGACACCCATATCTGGTACTTAAGAAAAAGATGGGCTTTTATGCGTAGTTAATAGATTACAGTATCTATTAACTTTGCCTATCGCCCATAGACCAAATAACATAATCTACAAAGGTGCAAAACATTTTAGGGATATATCGAATAAAAAAATAAAATAAAATAAATAAAACCCCTGCTGAAAAAAACAATAGACACCATTACAAAATTAGTAATGGTTTTACTGGTCATAATGGGACTTGTATTGGTTTTAATGTAAACTATAATGGATCCTGTTGGTCTCTACTGGTAATTGGTCACCTTCTATTGGTGGCTTGTTAAAACCAATAAATCCTAATGGAATATGTCTCAAAACACACTACAGAAAACCATTTTTGAATGGTTAAATGTTGATGGTTTGTAATGTTTGTAATGGTATTTGTAGTGGAAACCATAAAAATTTTCTGTGATGGTTTTATTTTTTTCAGTAGGACATAAGCCTGTATCAGTTATACAGTGGTATTGTGGCTGCTGTGTGTCACATGACAAGCATGAGAGCCCCCCCCCCCCCCTTACTTTGCCCCCTCAAAGATAATGAGTGCATAATTCCCCTGGCACTACAATACAAAATTATTTGTTAAATAAATGAAACATGATGAAATATTTAATTTAGTTGAAATTGTTATAGATTACTTCCAGAGATTGCAGTGATACATGACATGGTAAAAAATTACTGTATGAATAATACTTAAAGTGAGTTAAGATGAATTTTAAAATTGTGCCCCCTAAAAGCACAAGTGGCCCCGGTCTGGCCCCCCCAGTTACTGTGGGCTAGAACCGCCCCTGCCTATAAGGTGATTAGTCTGATTAACATGACACACACACAAAGAGACATATACTCAAATTGAAGAATTCTGTTTTCAGGTTTCTAGATTCTAGGTTTATCATTGTCATATTATACATTTTGCGTTCTGCTCTTTTTATGTAGTTTTCAAGTATTTTAGTTCATACAATAATATATATTTATTTCAATCCCATGCTGAAAAAAAAAATATATATATATAAACCAGCACATAATTTTAATGGTTTTACGGATTTATAATGAGAATTGTATTGTTTTAATGGAAACTGTAATGGTGCCTGTTGGTCTCTACTGGTAATTGGTCGTTTAAAAAAAACAACAACAAAAAAACTAAATCCTAATGTAATATGTCCCAAAACACACTACAGGACACCATTATTTGATTGTTTTAATGGTTAAAAGTTGATAGTTTGTAATGTTTGTCATGGTATTTGTAGTGGAAATCATTAGAATTTCTGTGATGGTTTCTATTGTTTTTGTCAGCAGGGTCACCATGGGTTTTGTGATGTTATTTGCCATAAATGCGACAGGATTGCTGTAATATTGTGAGATATAGCGACTGTTTGTACTGTAGTTGTGGTGGGCCTATTTGGGAGAAAATCCAGGGCCGTTTTTTACTACCAGTCCGTCCCTGGTTCCAGCTGAGGGTTTGGCCGATACCAGGAGAATGTTACCTGCCTGACTGCAATACGAGCAAGTATGTGTGAGCTATACATCAAGTTTTCAGACTGTGTTCTAGGGGGCGCCGTAGAGCCCCTGTGCCACGCCCGGCTCCCAGCCTCACACTGTGTGTGAATTTTCAAGAGTTTTTGAGCACGTTAAAGTCCCCAAAAAGCCCCGGATAGTCGATTAAAAAAACAATAATAATCCTGAAGAAATCAATAGGGCCCTGCGCCTTACTGGCTTGGGCCCTAATTATCTGCACCTCAGTATTGTAGTACATTATAAAACAGTACGCAATAATAAGGTATTGAGTGTAAATTATAGTTTTAATTCAAATTATTAAATGGATGCCACCTTATTGGGACAATAAAGCCCTCCTTACACCTACCCTAATCCTACCCGATACTTTATTGTCAACTTTTTGATTATTCCCTTCATTTTTATTGAAAATAAATGCCTTTCTGATGCGATATGAGATTTGAAAAGGGAGAAAAAAAGTTCGGCAAAAGGCGGCTCGAACCCGGGTCGATCGCGTCAAAATATATGCGCCTTACCATCTACGCCACTGAAACAGATATTGAACTTCTGTCTTTTTGTAGTGTTGACTAACTCAATCACACGTTGGTGGGTGGAGTTAGTGTAAATAGCCTTTGTCAACAAGATGGGCTATTTGCACTTAGTGTAAATAGACACTCTGTACAAAAAATGGCTCCTACAGCGTCAAAGATTTTGGCCTTGATAGAGTCGTCAGCCCTGTTGTACCTCAGTACACTATCTTGGGAGGCTCCAGTGCTTTTGCTGAGTTAGGCTTACTAGAAGGTAATAAAATATGGAGGAGGTGAATTGTTTTCAGGTGTGAGATCAATTATAAATTCTTTATTCAAAGTTGAAGTGCCTATGAAATAGGTGTGAATGTACTGTGATTGAAGAGACCGTGTTTTAATTAAACAATGATTTTGTGTAAATATATTTTGTTTCATGCAAGATTGCAGGGTGGGTGTCACCAGCAGAATTTAGATTTGTTTTATATTTAATGAAGTTGACATCACTGATTCTGTAACTTTCCTGTTTAATATTGTTAAGATGCTCTAAATCAGTCTCTGTTTTATAAAGAGCTACACAAGTAAAGGTGACTTGATTAAAGTAGTTTGCACCCCTGTCATAACGTTGGTGTTTGCAACATATTAAAAACATGATATATGCACTTTGTTCTAATCCCTGGCTTTATACATTTGTTGTGTATTTCTATGTGGATACAGTATGTGGCAATTTACTAATTTAGGGGCCTACAACCTGCCGTGTTATCGCCTGCAATACCGCAATCTGACCATCAGATGTCACTGTGCACATTTCTAGTAAGCATTTCTCAGCTTTATTTAGTTGTCCAGTGGCTGTATTCTTTGTAATTAAATTACATAATATGATTGCTATAGGTTACGCAGCAAGCAAACAACCGATGAATCCGAGCACTATGTGTGTGTTTGGCTTGAATGGTCTGCCCTCCTCCAAAGTTCCGTTTTTTGGGGGGTTTCGGTGAGATGGTCCTCACTGCAGAACACAAGATCCAGGGGGCGGAGTTGGATCTAGATCCAACTCCTCCCACCTTACATAGACCTAAACCTACCCGTCTCCACCCCCTGATCCATAAACCCACCCATCCCCACCCCTAAACCTACCCATCTCCACCCCTAAACCTACCAATCTCCACCCCCTGGATGTGGATCCAACCCCGCCCCCTGGATCTTTGTTCTGCAGTGAGGGGCTACTGGTTTTGGTTTCCTTTCTGAATAAGTAGCCGCCCACTGAGTTATTAAGGCAAGCTCTCACATGCAAGAGCTTCAGTACGTGCAAAGCAAGAGCATCCTTTGTTTGCTTGCTTAAGTAGTCGACTTAAGATGGATCCAAGTAAGTAGGATATATTCTAATAGAACTGTAGAATTTTAAATGTTTGTTTCTCAACAATTGTTTGCAAGTTTGTTTGTTTTTTCTTGTTTTTTTCTTCTTTCTTTTCCCTAGTTACGCTTATTGGAGCTGGTGTAGGAGCAGGTAAAAATGAAGTACATTTTTATTGTATTTGCAATCCTATTTTATTTTGTCTAAATCAAGAATATAGATATAAATGTATATTTCAGTGGTCTGTAATGTATACAGTAGGACTAATGTGCGCCAGTGAAACAGTGGAAACAGTTGCTGCGGCCCAATTCGCCTACTTATACTATGCCCTAAAAGTATGTACTCTTTTTGTGAAGAAAGTACATACTTTTGAGTATGTAGCAGAATAGTAGGCAAACTTTGGGCCATACTACTTCGTCATAGCTGCTTCTTTAACGGACGCTCTGTTGCTTAGTTATGTGCATCCTGTCACTGTTTACACTGCCCTGTCAATCATCTTATCACAGTTAACATCATCCACATTTCGTTTAATTTGATTTCCTACCGTATTGGAGAGAAATGAAGAGGCACATCACGGGTCCTTCATGCCGAGAACTCTGCTCATGTGTTGCATAATAATGCATTTCAAAGTTAATGACCAAACGTATCATTATAAAAGTTCACAGTGTTGCTGCAGATGAAATAAAACATGGATAACATTAAATTAATATTTTTTAATCAGGTTAGACATTGATTATTTGTCACTCAAATCCCTTTCTCTACCCGTCCGTCGGTCGCGCATATCCGCCATGTTTGTAGTTTTAAACACTTTTTATGCGTGTTTGTAGTTCTGTCCACTGTGTGCATCGATCTGCCCTTCGAATTCTAACCGGAAGTAGTAGACCTTCCGGGAATCTTTGGCATACTTTTTAAACATACTATGATTTGAGACATACTAATTCTATTTTCGAATACAATTTAGGACGGATAGTATGCGATTTGGGAGGCAGCAAGTGTAGTCAGTTTCCACCTAACTAACCTGCTTATACTGTGATTGCACCAATAGTCGCAACAGTCGTCGCAGCTCCTGCTGTTCTAGCAGCGGCAGGTTTCACTGCAGGTGGGATCGCTGCAGGTTCTGTTGCCTCCGCTTTGATGTCGACTGCTGCTGTCGGCTAACGGAGGAGGGATCGCAGCTGGATCCGTGGTGGCAGCTCTTCAAGCCGCTGGTGAGTCACATATCAGGAAAAAAAACCGGAGTGCCTATTTACACTAAGTGCAAATAGCCTGTCTTGTTGGCAAAGGCTATTTACAATATCTCCGCCCACTAACGTGTGATTGAGGTAGTTAACACTAAAAGAAGTCGCTAATTTAGCATCAGTTTCAGTGGCGCAGGTGGTAAAACATAAGCTTTTTGACGCGATCGACCCGGGTTCGAGCCGCCTTTTGCCGAACTTTTTTTCTCCCTTTTCAAATCTCATATTGCATCAGGCATTTATTTTAAATAAAAATGAAGGAAATAATCAAAAAGTTGAGAATAAGAGTATCGGGTAGGTGTAGGGAGGACTTTATTGTTCCAATAAGGTGGCATGCATTTAATAATTTGAATTAAAATTTACACTCAATAAGTTATTATTGCATACTGTTTTATAATGTACTACAATACTGAGGTGCAGATAATTGCCACTATAGCAATAAGCGGTATAAATAGCAGAAAATCCTGCTATTTTAACATAGTGTAAATAGAATCTATAGCTATTTGCAATTAGTGTAAATAGCATATCACTAAAAAATGCTGCTATTTTCACTTAGTGTAAATAGAATCCATCGGTATTTGCACTTAGTGTAAATAGCATCTATCGCTAAGAAAATATGCTATTTACACTTAGTGCAAATAGCTGCTGCCAAAAAAATATATAACCAGTGATTTATGCATGCGGGTAAATGCACAAACCCTTCATCTAACAACTGAATTTATGTCATCAGGTGCTGCTGGAATCCCTTTGGCAGGCCAAGCCATCGTGGGGGCTGTGGGAGCCGCTGTGGGTGCCGCTGCCAGCGTTGCTAGCAACTGTACTTTGTAAACAGTTCGATTTATTGTATCAGTAACCAGTACTATATATCTGTCTCTATATGTATATGTTCATTATGTCTGTCTCAGTGACCAGAATGTTGTGCTATATCAGTAGCTTTAGGTTTAGGCGTGTATGATAATTTCCTACAGGGTATGGCTTTCCAAAGGTTTCAAAGGCTTTTGCAAGCACCTTGTGTTTGCAAATGTATTTGTATGGACCTGCAGTTACAATATGTATGTAGGGACTTTGATTAGTAAACCTAATAAACAATTGAAATAATTTGCATAGTGGTATTTTGTCTTTTGTTTTAAATTAAAGCTTTGTCTATCTGTATATCTGTCTCACTAAATTACAGGGTTCTTCTATGTAACTTCACAATTACAAATCAACAAGTCATGTTAAATGGGGCTCTAACCTTTCAATATTTTTTAACCTAATTTCTGACTCATATTTAGTTATTAACAAAAATAGTGTGTTTTCAAGTGTCATAAATGTGTCATTCAAGTTATATAAGCATGGCTTTATTCATATTACTGACAGATTTTGACAACTGAATGGATGATTTTGCATGTAATGGCTCACATGATGACGGAATGTTTAGAGGTTGTGAAGAACATGATTTCACTGAGAATCAGCTAGTTTGGATGGGTAAGCTATATGTGCATTTAGTTATGAAAATAGTAGAAAATTGTATTTACATGTGCCAAAACACATGCAATTTACTTAAATTAATAAGAATTTCAAATCTCAATTTCAAAACAAAACAAACTGTTAAACTTATTGAGAAAAAAAAAACTAATTTGAGAATTGAGCCGAAGTGATTAAGGAAATTATGTCCGGTTTATCAAATAAAACAGTTTTCATTACCCTGTTGACTGTCTTTTTTTTTAATCAATGGCACTTTGGCAACTACATTTATAGCTTTATTTTACTTTCAGATACATCAATGTTGGTTAACCTCAGGTATTATATATGCCAGTACTAGGACAATCCATTGACAAATGATTTGCTAATGAAATCACTCCTGAGCATGCATTACTTGATTACAAACATAATAAATACTCAAAATAATTTTTATAAACATCCTTATAGTTGTCCTTACATATAGGACAACACACAGCAAAGAAGGCTTGTGGATTGCTTCAGAAGATCCTCAAGAACTTGTGTTTAGAAATCTTTGAAGATCTTCTGATGCAATCCACAAACCAATCTGTGGTTGGTTTTAATGTTTAGGGGCAGTTTTAAAATGCTTGAGCTCAATGAAAGCATTTAGATTGTATGTGTCACCAGTACAGGCAATTACAGATGTGGGAAGAAAACAAAAAAGGAGGGTTGACAATCTTCTGTCACATAAGATCCAATGCTTAAATGCACATACTAGCAGAACAATAACATTAGATATTTAGTAATAAGGTAATAATGTCGCAATGCCCTATATAGGCTACCCATACCTGCCCTACTCTCCACCCAGTGAAGGATGTGTCTACCAAACAAAAGCACATAAATGGCACCATGCTGATGCAGGCACACTGTAAAATATGTCAATGTTTAAGAGTGAAAATGAAATGGGTTTCTTTTTTCCCAGATAGCACATACGTCTGCAAAAATGCAAATATGCTGGGTTACCATCCAGCAGGCAGTTTTGCATACTCATCATGTTTGCCTGAATGTTTGTTTTGAAAACAATAGCCTCAAGCTTCTGTTACTGAGACAACTTTCTTGAGTGTGTCACCAAGCTAATTTATCTACTTTTGAATTAGGCTAGTATTAGCCTACCTACAGATGTCAGACTGTTTTTTATCTCTCACTTTGTAAAATTTAATTTTTATGAATTGCTCTTTGACAATCTTTAATGGAATCATTAGTACATGCTGTTAGCATGATTACTTCAATCTTTATCAAATTCATGTGAAAATAACCCTTATGAAAATGTTATTGAAGGTAACTTTTGGCTAACTATAGGCTAACTTTTGGCTTTGAGTTGTTTCCCGAGAAGTAATAATTTAGAGTAATTGTATGCCTACAGAATTTACTTTATTATATCGACCGAATCTTTAAAATGTGTTTATCATCCTCTGATAATACAGGTGCATCTCAATAAATTAGAATGTCGTGGAAAAGTTCATTTATTTCAGTAATTCAACTCAAATTGTGAAACTTGTGTATTAAATAAATGCAATGCACACAGACTGAAGTAGTTTAAGTCTTTGGTTCTTTTAATTGTGATGATTTAGGCTCACATTTAACAAAAACCCACCAATTCACTATCTCAACAAATTAGAATACTTCATAAGACCAATAAAAAAAACATTTTTAGTGAATTGTTGGCCTTCTGGAAAGTATGTTCATTTACTGTATATGTACTCAATACTTGGTAGGGGCTCCTTTTGCTTTAATTACTGCCTCAATTCGGCGTGGCATGGAGGTGATCAGTTTGTGGCACTGCTGAGGTGGTATGGAAGCCCAGGTTTCTTTGACAGTGGCCTTCAGCTCATCTGCATTGTTGGGTCTGGTGTCTCTCATCTTCCTCTTGACAATACCCCATAGATTCTCTATGGGGTTCAGGTCAGGCGAGTTTGCTGGCCAATCAAGCACAGTAACACCATGGTCATTGAACCAGCTTTTGGTACCTTTGGCAGTGTGGGCAGGTACCAAGTCCTGCTGGAAAATGAAATCAGCATCTCCATAAAGCTTGTCAGCAGAAGGAAGCATGAAGTGCTCTAAAATTTCCTGGTAGATGGCTGCGTTGACTGTGGACTTCAGAAAACACAGTGGACCAACACCAGCAGATGACATGGCAGCCCAAATCATCACTGACTGTGGAAACTTCACACTGGACTTCAAGCAACATGGATCTGTGCCTCTCCACTCTTCCTCCAGACTCTGGGACCTTGATTTCCAAATGAAATGCAAAATTTACTTTCATCTGAAAAGAGGACTTTGGACCACTGAGCAACAGTTCTTTTTCTCCACAGCCCATAAGATGCTTCTGACGTTGTCTCTGTTTCAGAAGTGGCTTGGTAGCCCTTTTCCTGAAGACGTCTGAGCGTGGTGACTCTTGATGCACTGACTCCAGCTTCAGTCCACTCCTTGTGAAGCTCTCCCAAGTGTTTGAATCAGCTTTGCTTGACAGTATTCTCAAGCTTGCGGTCATCCCTGTTGCTTGTGCACCTTTTCCTACCCAAATTCTTCCTTCCAGTCAACTTTGCATTTAATATGCTTTGATACAGCACTCTGTAAACAGCCACACCTTTCAGTAATGACCTTCTGTGACTTACCCTCTTTGTGGAGGGCGTCAATGTTCGTCTTCTGGATCATTGCCAAGTCAGCAGTCTTCCCCATTATTGTGGTTTCAAAGAACAAGAGATACCCAGAATTTATACTGTATGGATGGTCATTTATTGAAACTCAAATGTAAATATTCTAATATTTTGAGATACTGATTTTTGACTTTCATGAGCTGTAAGCTCTAATCATCAAAATTAAAACAAAAAAAACTTTTGAAATGTTTTACTTTACATGTAATGAATATAAAATATATGAAAGTTTCACTTTTTGAAATAAGTTACAAGAAAAAATGAACTTTTTCACGACATTCTAATTTATTGAGATGCACCTGTACTTGGTGCCACTGGTGGAACTGCAAGGCATGTTTCTACTTCTGTGTTTGGGACACTGGCACTTTTCATACATCCGAAACACTAGATGGCAGTAGAACACTTTAATCCTCCTATCAAACAGCAGCATGTGAGCGAGACGAGAACACAAACAATAATGCTATTTTATCTCATTTTAAAACATAAGCAATGAGGTCTTTGTGGTGATTACGGGGCAGGATGGATCATTTCAGGGAACCGGTCAAAACAGACTGTGAAGAACTCCTGGGTCGTTTTCAAGCGACCGAGTCAGTTCGGTACGAGCAGTTTGTAGCGATCTGGAGAGACAGGGACTTCAGCAGCATCTTCCAGTGAGTTTGACATCGATGCCAGTGACATGCGAATCCTTTTAAATGAGATTAGAATCATCACATAAGAGAAATATATAAAGAACATGTGATACTGTGGCAAAACTCATATTTCAGTTGCACATAGGCTACTTAAAAGTTGTCTATCTGTATATCTGAAAGTATTTCTTGTTGAATGTTCGTTTTATTGTATATTATTATTATTATTATTATTATTATGAACATTACTGGTATCTTTTTACCCGTCTCTGCTTTTATTGTGTGTATCGATGCTTTAGTGCAAGGGTTTTCAGTCTTGTAGATACCATGCACGGATCCCCAAATATGATCTTGTATGAGGGGTCCCCATCCCCTATTATGTTTAAAAAGTCATTTCTTTCTCTCTCTCCTCTCTGCAGTGGTAAATCGGAGCCAAATGAGAGAAGGCACTTTGCTCGTCTGATTCTGTCTGTAGTGTCTCCTTACTTCTTTCCTCCCTACACGTTCCAGATCAGAGTGGGGGCCCTTTATCTACTGTACAGCCTCTTCAACACACAACTCGCCACTCCCAGAGAGAAGGTGTGCTGTTACCCAGCATCTAATCATTCTGTCAGCCTTCTGGGTCTCTGTTTGTCTTAGTGTTTCTGTTTAGAATTGTTATGTTCTGTTACTAGGGCCTGGGGTTATTCACTCCCATGTCATACCAAAACCTCTATGATTTTTTTTATTTAAGATATTTTTGAGGTTTTTGGTCCTTACAAGTTTTGTTTTAGACCTTGTTGGCTTTTATTGTATGGACAAAACATCAAGATATCTTCTTTATGTTCCAAAGAAAGTCATACAGGTTTTGAATGACATGACAGTAAATGAAGACAGAATTTAAACTCATGTATTGTTTTTTTTTTTGAGCGGTCGTCTCTTTCTTTGTGAATTTTCTGCTTTGTAGATCCGCATTGCTCTGAAGGACTGGAAGGATGTAATGCAGTTTCAGAAGGATGCAGTGAATGCTCAACATTACGATGTGGTTTATGTATTCAGAAAGCTCTTGTCAGATAAAGCTTTCTACTTCACTGCCATGCCCACACCGGTAGGTTAATAAGCTCAGTACTTGTGTATCTAAACTGGTTGCAAGTCAAGGTGTTACAACTAAAGGCTTGAATATACTACAGAACTTTCAGCCCAGAATTTAGCTGTGATTTGCAGTCTGGAAGAATGAACGCAAACTCAAATTTCTTTCAGACAATTATTCCATTCAGTTGGAGGATATCAAACATGATTGATATTTTTAGATGATTTTCGAACATTAATTTGTCATGTGCCTTTAGTGTAAGATGACATTTACAAAGTCATCAAGCTTATAATGCATTGTGTTATTATTAAATCCCTCTTAGTTTAAGACCTTTTTTCAGTCACTTTGATGAATTAGTCCATTTCATGTGGATAAAGTCCCAACCTACACTGAATATCCTGTTTCACTAGGATATGTCATGCAGGAGAAGAATGATGAATGATGTTACATGTTGACTTTATTAAGCAGTGTTTTTTCTTTGCGGTGTGTGTCCATTCTGATGTAAACAAACTGATTTAACCTGAGGTTTCTGAACTCCGGCCAAAGGTGCTCATTATACATGTTTACAGCTCAATTTCAGGATAAAGAGGGAAGATGGAAGGAAAAGGAAAATCTGTGAAGAGTTTGTTGATCCGCCATCACGTTCTCAGGAACTCGTCACCACAGATGTACTGGAGGTGATTCAACATAACCGCTTCAAGAGCTTCATTTTGTATTAAAATGTATCTCCTCCAGCATTTTTGTTTTGTTTAGATACATTTCTGAATGTGTGAAAGCTTTTTATAACTGCTCTTTTACGTTTAAACTCAGTGCTAAACATGAGCTAGGTTTGACACGTTGTGTCACATGTTGGTCATGTCACTGATCAGTCAAAGAGATGATTTAAATATTGATCTTAATGAATTATGGCTATAACAAAACAAAATTTTCACTAAAAGTCATCCTGTAGAAACTACATCTAATTTGTGATTTTTGAGAGTTTTTAAATGCAAATCTGTTTTATTTAACAATTACAAGTGTGATTAGGAGTTGCTTGTAAATGGGAAGGCTGATATAGTTAACAAGTCCATTTGTATTTTTCCAAACCTTAGGAAATTGCAAATATCCATGAGCATTATGAAGGTGTGAAGAAAGCCATTTTCACTGAACCAGACCCAAACCTGAATATTGTACAACAAAACCTGGTTCCCAAACTAAACAGTGCCGTCCTCACTTATTCCAGCTGGCAGATGAATCGTGCAGTAAGTATATTTGTGCTTATGAATCTATGTTGTATTATTGTTTGTTGTTGAGGAACTAATATCTTGAGGAACTAACTTTAGTTTGTTTTTAAAAGTAATTAATTACTTTTATTCAGTAAGAATGCATTAATCTGATCAAAAGTGACAGTAAAGACATTTATAATATAACAAAAGATTTCTGTTTCAAATAAATGCTGTCCTTTTCAACTTTCTATTCATCAAACGGTTTTCAACATTAATAGTATTAAGAAATACTATCCACATATTAGAATGATTTCTGAAGGATCACGTGACACTGAAGACTGGAGTAATGATGCTGAAAATTCAGCATCGCCATCACAGAAATAAATGACATTTTACATGTTAATTTAGAATAAGAAAGAAAAAGGATAGTGTAAATTTTAAATATGTTACATTACATTTACATCTTGGTGATTTTAAGATACTTAAGATTTCCAAAAATTAAAACAAATCTTAGTGACCCTTTGGAACAGTAGTGCAAAACTACTACATAAATGATGGCACGTAACCCTGAACATATTCCTGAATATGTTTAAAGAATGTACTGTATATGTGTTTTGTAACCGTGTACGTATTTAAAGCATTTTGCTTGTTTGTTTTTTCAGACATCTGAGCAGCAGGATGCTGGAGAGGGACCTTCAAATCAAGAAGTAAGTCAAATTAATTTTCATATCTGTCTCTTTAATACTACATAGTGTTTCATTCCATACTGCAGCAGTGTAGCTATCTTGTGATGTTGCAGTACTTTTGTTTTACCAGAGGAGTGTGTCATTCACTGTGTTCTTTTTTCCATCCAAAGTGCTCCAGCAGAGCCCAGCTGTTAGCGTCAATCAAATCCAAATCATATGGACAAGTTATAGAGGTAAATATAGAAAGCATAAAAGACTGGTCAGATTGTTTGTTAAAACTGTACATAATTAATAACATGAGCAAATAAAATAAACACTTTACAAGGCCTTTACATGTAGATAGGTTATTAAGCATAATCCAAATAAGACTGTGCAAGTAATTGCAGTTTTCCATCATTTCCCTGTTAGGCTTCCAAGTCCCGACGTCACAGACAGACAGAATTGGTCCCAGCAGCCGGACCAGACATTTCACCAAAGGTGCCATCAAAAAAGAAAAGATTCCCATCACTTAAAACGCGCACTCAGTTACGCTTCAAAACTCACGGTAAGACCTGCCCACCCAGATAAACTCACCTAGTTACAGTTTGGTTTGCATTGATTGATTATAGCCATTTTTATATGATAGGAAATGAGAATGAGGGCTCGAATTTGACCCGGCTGTGGTGTTTGAGTGCAGTGAAAGAAGAGATGGAACCAGGTAAGCATGGGATTACATCATGTTGATTAATGTGATTATTAAATTTCAAAAGGCTATGATTTAATTAAATGTGCACTTTTCTAAATAAACACAGGACTGATGCACGTTCTACAAGCTCATGGTTACAGAACAGTTTGCAATCAATGAATACAGCACATTGAATGGATTCACATTTTCTTTCAGGCCGTCTGCTGTTTTTGTTCAGATCTACAATAAAATTTACCAATATTCTATATATATATATATATATTTTTTTTAAATTAAAATTTTACCTAAAATGGTTTTAGGGCTCAAATGTGAGGTTTATCATTCTATAACGTAAAAAGTTGTTTAAATCATCATTTTAGAGTCATTTTGCCCATGTCATTTTATATGTGCAGGTGTTTAAAAGCCTTAAATTGGATTTTAAAACCCTGCAGATACCCTTGGGTCATTAGATTATGCTAACTAATAATGAAAGAAGAGCCTGTTTGATGCAAGAACTTCACTTTTTGTCTTTTCATTTTAATTCCCTAGAAAAAAAGAAGAAAAAATTCAACTGGAACCCTGTCAAGATCAGCGATCCCACTTAGTATTAAGCAGCACCATCTGGATGGAGTGTGATTGGCGGGCCGCCCAGTGTTAAAAGCTAGTGTGATTTGTGCTTTGAGCTCCAGTTTCATTTGATTTGTTTTATGTCATTTTAAACGTTGCTGCTTTTGGGTTAAAAGGGCAGTGAATGTAAGTTGCTTTTAAGACAGCTCTTTGTCTTTTTTTGTGTTTTAGAATTTGGCATCAGAATATGTGATAGATATACATTTTAGGCAATAATTGTTTATATAAAAAAGCTATTTGTTTACTGTTCTTTGATAGTTTTTACATTAACATGTTATTAAGCAGCTATTTAAAATGGATAGTTTTTTTTTAAAGTATTTTTGTTGTTTTAAATGATTTTAATGATTTTATAATTCAGAATGTTTGGCTTTCCTTGTTTTTCTTTTGTTTTTATATCAGTCCACTTTCTTTCTATTGTATTCATGCCAGCTAATTCATCTCACACACACTGAGAAAAGAGAGTTGTGTGGTCGTTTATATGCATGTGGTCCAGTTCTTTCTAACCTGAAGGTTTTGATGAACTCATTCGGCTGCTTGATTTTAATCAATATCTTTTATCACTTTCAATCCTAGCATTTCTCTCCCTTGCTCATTCGTGCCTCAGCCAAAGTGTGGAGTCGCCTGATAATTTAGATCTACAGCACAGTCAGGATTGATGTAGTTTGCACCTAATAGGCCGTAGCTTTTAAGATGAATTCAATACATCCAAATCATAGTGACTGATTGCACATAAAGATTCGATTTATTTCTCTCTGTGCATGCTGGGAACATGAGACACGTAAGCAGTGTAGGGTCAAAGTCGCTGTTTGCTAAATTTGTGTGAACACATGGTGTTTTCGACTTCTATCTTTCCTGGAGATTGATAGAAAATTATGCTTACAATATAATAATGCTTCTAAAAATGTTATACTTATTTTTAGCAACTAATTGCAGCAACTTTGCATGATCTGAGAGTAGATTTATAGTCATTTCAGTTATTTTCAGTAAATCTTAAACTATTCAGTGTTGCTCTTCATGATTCAACTGACTCATATTTGTATGCTATGTGTAAACACTCCGCTTTATTGACTTTCTGCTATAACAAAATTTATACATACATCACAGAAGAATTCAGTAATTTTTCTAAAATGTTTTGTTTATAGCTAGTAGTTTGTTTCAAAAATACCCACAATTATTCCATTTTTTTTTTTTTTTTTTCATATTTCATCTAAGGCATGGTCTTGTCTCACTGTTGGTAAACATGTACACTAATATTCGATGAAACTTGTTGGCACAATTGTTAGTTGTTGTCATTTTTACACTATGAAAGTAGTTTACTACTTGTTTGGATCATCATAGTCTTACAATGTAGACAAATTTAATAATAGATTTCTTTTGTATACATTTTAAGTTTGAAAGTCCATCTGGGAAAAAAGTTACAGCATATGGTAAAGTTTTCATTTAACAAAAATTAAAATCAACCCCTAGTACACAAACGTTGAAGAAATACCCTTATTATAGGCCCTATATGCGGAAATTGAATGTGACATAGCTACACTGATACATAACTGAGTCTGGATGAAGGTTCTGAAGGTCATTGCTGCAGAGCGTAGGGAGCGCGCGGCGCGTTCTCGTCCTGATGCCCGCGACAGCAGTGTGTCCCGGTGGGCTTCTCCTCCGTCTCCAGCATGTTTGACGGGGACAGACGGACTGATACTTGCAGCAGGACCGGAGCCAAGCCTCTGTGATTATACTTATGAAGATATCGATCGATAGCTCGATAGCGGGTGATTGACGCCGCTGGTTCAGTGCAACGCCACCATGGCATCAGATAGTAAGTATCGCGTTACTTTAAAGGATATTAGAAAGCTTTGAATTCATTCCTGATCAAATATCGTCATACACACTATCAGTTTATTTATTAAAGCTCCTTGGCTGATTTTGCGGCAGGGCTCAGCGATGAATTTTGCCAGCATCATTATCATCATCATTCATATCATCTATGGTTCATCTCCTCTACTGTACATGACATTATAACAACTGACATTTCATTCAAACGATTATAAACACGCCTGGAGAATTTCAAGCGATGTTTTATATAATCCATGTTCTGGCTATTGCTAGTGTTGCAGTTTATTTCCTCACCTGCTGATTGTTATTGCCTTTGAAAATAATTTTAAAAACGTTTATGGTTGGATTTTTTTTTTATCATTCTAGTTTTAAAGCACACATTATAATGGCTTAAATCATTTTGATCGTGTGTCTTCCAATACCTTTTTATTTAAGTGGCTTTTTTTAAAATAAATCACTGTCCCCCATACTGCTGTCATTACAATCACACCAATTTGGAGAACATTTCAGTTTTTCAAAAAGAAAATTTTATTCCTACAAGTTCAAATGTCCTAATAACACACAAAGAAATCCACATCAATACGCTCCAATACACAATACACTAAAATCAACTTTAAGGTTGTTCAAGGCCCTGATCTTTAATACAGGAGATGTAGCATAGCTAAATCATAGTTTGAAGAAGCCTCATTTTTCAAGATTGTCTGATACCTCCAGCTAACTGAAGAATCATATATCAGTGTCAGAGGCAGATTGTGTTGTGTTAATCATATAGAAATAAACCTTCAGAAAACATGTTCATTTTTGCCCCTGCTGAAAGTCCATCCATTCTCTAAATCAACTTTGTTAGATCTCCAATGGGAAATGTAGAACCAAAGTACTAAAAATAGTTCAGTTAATAAATCATTAAAGAGATCTATAATGAAATGTACTGGTTTATTTTGCAGGGAGATCTCGGCTACACATAGGCAGTATTTCACAAGGGTATTTTCTCCAAACTGAAATTTTAATATCATAATTTAATAAGAGCTTCTGGTTAAACAAGTGCACACAATAAAACATCAGAAAAAGGCAGGCTACACAACTGTCTAGGGTACCATTTATTTATTTACCATTTAGGGGTAAATAAAATACAAAGATGTGCCTCTTAGGGTACCTGTACCTCTTTCTGGGGCACTGCCCCAGTAACGTCTTTGTACTCTTTTTCTGAAAGTGAAAAGCCAATTATATAATGAAGGTGCATTTTAACTTGAACTCTTGCTTTCAGTATAAAGGTATTGTTCATAAATGTCAGATCAGGGCAAGTTGTCATGTGTTGTACGTTTTTGTGTTTTGTAATTTTATACAATTTATAAGTTTCAGTTTCTATTGAAAATAAGGTCAAAATAAGAGTTTTATCATTTTTCCACTTTTTGTTGGTTTAAATTGGCTTGGAAGCCATTAGCTTATAATGCATTTGAAATGCAGATATGTTTGAGAGGATTGATTTTTTACTTTCGATAATATAAAAAAAAAAATCTTTTGTAAACAGATACGAGGAATGCTTTTTGTGCGCAAAGAAAACAAAAATAACGACTTTATTCAAATATATGACATGGAAGAGAAGACATTGTTGAATAAAGCTGTTATTTTTGTTTTCTTTGCACACAAAAAAGTATTCTCATAGCTTCATAAAATTACGTTTGAACCACTGATGTCACAAGGACTGTTTTATCAATGTTCTTACTACTTTTCTGGGCCTTGAACGTGTCAGTTGCGTTGCTGTCTATGCAGGGTCAGAAAGCTCTCGGATTTCATCAAAAATATCTTACTTTGTGTTCAAAAAGATGAACGGGTTTGGAACGACATGAGGGTAAGTAATTAATGACAGAATTTTCATTTTTGGGTGAACTCTTCCTTTAATAGACTTTGTAGAAACATCTCAAACTGAGACTTTCAAAGCATGAAATAGAGATTTGGTCTCCCATATTCCATTTATGATGGAGTTTAAATTGTTTCTCTTATTGATTTCTGCTCTATAGTTGGAGGCCTAATAAATATTTTATTTTAATAATATATTTACCCTAATACATAGGTCTAATGTTTTATAACCAGGATGAGATTGTAACTCTTTGCCAGAAATATGCAAATTATCTAATTATTTTTTATTTTGCATTAGTTAACTTTTATCTCTAATTGCATTAGTTCTATTTTAATCTCTAGATAGCTCAGATGAAAAAATGACCTATAACCTAATTAGTCTAATGGCTAAAGACTCTGGACCCAGGAGAGACCAGAATCCTACCGCATTCCATTCTGTTCTTGGACTAATAATATTCTCAGACATGAACAAGACCGTTTCTGGGAAATGGCACCTTTATTTGGCCAGTCATGAAAATTGAGAATCACAAGCCTCTGTTATCTGCCTTTGATTTGTCCTGCAGAGTATGCTCAAGTGTGTTTGAGGTTCATCCAACCCTCCTTTATTTATAGAGTGATTCATTCTCATTTACCTGTGTCTCGGTTCCCCACTTCTGCCTTTATTAGAGCGTGACAGTGAGAGACAGGGTGATTATATCATCTCAGGTGGTGTGTGTTTTGAAGGAGGAGACAGAAAAGCATTGATCTACATGTAAAACATGAACAAATTTGAGAGAGACCCTTCTAGATGCTCCAGTATTATACAACACAAATCCAGGATACAAAAATTTTGAATCTTAATAGTGTCTCAGTGTCCTACTTTTTGACCCATCTGTGATTTAGGCTCTGGAAGTTTTTAAAGGAATTTGTGTTTGTACATTATATGGTTGTGAGTGAGCGTAAGGGTACTATTTTGTCATGAATTGGCTTACAAATGACTTTCCAGCAGGTGCATTATTCTGGATGAAACAAATATTTGTGCCCCAAGTAGGCTAGATTACATTCAATTACATTAATGTAATTACAATTACATTACCATTCAAAGGTTTGGGGTCGGTAAGATTTTCTAATGTTTTTGAAAGAAGAGACTTGTGCTCACCAAGGCTACATTTGTTTAATCAAAATACAGTGAAATATTATTACAATATAAAACAACTGTTTTCTGCTTTAATTTATTTAAAAATGTAATTTATTCCTGTGAAGGCAAAGCTGAATTTTCATAATTTCATCATTACTCCAGCTCTCAGTGTCACCCGATTCTTCAGAAATCATTCTAATATGTTGATTTGGCGATAATGGAATAAACACTTCTTCTTGTTTTGACTGTTCAAATGGTACTGCCTAATTAGAAAGTTCAAAATAACAGCATTTATGCTTATGTTAAAGGAAAACAATTTGCCAATAGTGTAAGATTAAGTTCAATTCACGGTTTAAAATGTCACCATCAAGGTTTGGCCTGTGAACTTGTGTTCTGCAGCATGTTTTTCTGTCTGTGCAACTTTGTTTACTCCGGTTGAACCACTTCTGTTCAGGAATTTAGATTTTGTGGATAAGAAATAAAAGAGTCTAGTGTATGTTTAGAGTATAGTGGATTTTGAGAAGCCTTCAGTTTTCAGATGTCAGGAAGGGTGTTAGAGCCCGACAGGAAGCTTACTGGAAAAATGGAGAGAGACGACATCCTGTACCAGTTAACTAATGGCAAACCCTTAATGCTGGCTTTCAAACTTTTTGGCATTAAAAAAAATGACTTCACAAAGGCTTTAAGCACATCATTCAAAGTTTGACTTATTTTTTTCTTCCATATCTAATCAGCAGTTAAATGTGGAGTGTGTATGCTCATGTGTGTTATATTGTCTTTAATTTGAAATAAATTAAATACATATATAAATGAAAAAAACAACAACAAACAAAATCTTGCAAGATTTTTCGATTAGTTTTTCCTCAGTCTAAGCAGTTAGGCTATATGATGCAGTTCAAACAAATGGCCAGTAGATGGAGATGTTTTACTATTTTCAGGCATGGCAAGAATTTTATGGCGTTTAAAAAACAATGTTTTTTTCCTTTCCCTATCTTTCCATCTACTTTCCATCTCCCTATATTTCTTTTTACGTCTTGTTTAGCAACACAAGCCATTTTTGATTCCCTTCTCACTCATTCTCAGTAAAAAAGGTACAAAGCTGTCACTGTGGCAGAACCTTGAGGTACAAAAGCTAAAAGGTACATTTTTGTAACTTATTGACCCCTAAATGGTACATATAAGTACCTTTAAAAATATCTAGTAGTACTTTAAAAATACATAAAGTGTGTATATTAGTAACTTTTAAAACGGTACCGCCTCAGTGACAGTTTTGTACTTTTTTTTGACAGTGTTGGGTGTATGAGTTAAACATTTAACTTTTTTTGGATAATAGTTAGTTAATAATAATTAATAATGGTATAAGGATGTTAAGTAATATTTAGAGCTCATATGAACTATGTGCACTCAAGAACAGAAAATCCATGGCAACATTAAACCGTGTGTGTTTATGTGAACAAAGCCATGCACAAATCACTCCTCAGTCCTCACAGAATGCTTGAGTTGTTTCCAAGGAAACCATCCTGCTCATGCAGTACAGAGGTCCATGTGGGTGTGTGTTTCTGTGTGTTTCTGTGCTTACAAGGTCAGTGTGTTCTTGCTTGCGCATGTAGAAGAGTGCAAAGAGCATGGCCAAGTGTTTGGATATGAAATTCACAGCCATATGCAGCAGCATGTAATCTCACTTGAATCTTAAAGGGATAGTCCACCCAAATTCTGTCATCGTTTTACTCACCCTCATGTCGTTCCAAACCTGACTGACTCTCACCTGAAAAACATGAAAGAAGATGTTAGGCAGAATGTTCATGCTGCTCTTTTCTATGCAGTGATAGGGAGGTTTTTATAACCATATTTAGCTCTGCTTCTGTTTTTCACTTGTTTGTGTGAGTGGTTGTTGTTTTCATCGCAGCCACAACTGTGACTTGTGTGTATGTGTGTGTGTGTGTGTGTGTGTGTGTGTGGTGCGGATTAGATGGTTCAGCATAATAGTGTTCAGCTTCAGCCTTTCATTCAACACACACATGTAAACACTCTCAAACACACACTCAGGAGTGCCTGCCCTCTCAGACTCGGTGAAATATTCACTCTTATGCAACGTAATGGTCCATTTTACACTTGAAGTGTTCACTTCAAAGCACCTTTGATGAATATGTGTTGAATATGAGGCCATGTTTTCTCTGTCTGCTGCAGGGCTGTTCTCCACCAGGCAGAGGAGGTCTATAGCAGTCTATAGTATAGTCAACAAATTCCCTTTTAATGAAAATATATTGCAACTGTAAGCAATATGACTAATTGAACTTTATATATATATATATATATATATATATATATATATATATATACACATAAAAGTGGCATCTGCAAATACATGTAGTTATGAATTATGTTCTGTTGCAGCACACGTTTTGAGCAGTGCTGTAATAAATTGCATTAAATTAGCATTTTAGATCACTTTTATAGTCCTTTTTAAGTAGGAAATCTAGCCTAGGAAGACATCTGTGTTATTTAGACTTCTTTGTGTATATTTTATGGTATTTTAAAATTGCATTATATAATACACCAGTTATATTAGCAGCAAAAGAATTTGAGAGAAAACATGGTCAACGGTCAATAGGACTGTTTATATATATATATATATACACACACACACACATATACATATATATATATATATATATATATATATATATATATGTATGTGTGTGTGTGTGTGTGTATATATATATATATATTAAATATATATATTTTAGGGCTCAAAAATTTGTTCTTTGTTTAGTTTTTTAATATAAATTTTATGCTTATTTTTTTAATTTTTCTAAATTTTTTAAATTGAAAATAATGTTGTTTTTTTTACCTTGTATACTGTTACAAAATTTGGGTTTAAAATATATATATATATATTTTTAAATGTAAAGTTTTATTCAGCAAGGATGAATTAAATTCACAAAAAACTGTTTAAAATTCATTACCATTTCTAACTATTTTCAGCATTGATGATAATAAGAAATGTTTCTTAAGCACCAAATCAGTATGTTAGAATGATTTTTGAAGGATCATGTGACACTGATGAGACGAGTAATGACTGCTGAAAATTCAGCAATAATATATATTTATAAATAAATTAAAATGTATATAATTAATTTATAATTAAATTATAATAATATTTCATCACATTACTATTTTTACTTTTTTTTTATTAGAGCCTTCTTTAAAAAATAGAAAAATCTTATGGATCCCAAACTTTTGAATGGTAATGTGTCTATTTATAATAATATATAGTGCTGAGAAATAATTTGGAGAGTGCAGGGCCAGATGAATACAACCATGTGCCTGACATTATGGGCTAAATAAAATGTACATGCAAAGACATAATTAACTTCACAGTTTATTCTAGGAACTGTGAAATTGCAAGGTCTTCTGGGTCATTTGTGTAACTAGCGGTTTTATACCAGGATGTGTAAAAATGTTTAAGGGTAAAGCTACTCTATAATATTATTATGGTGGCTGCATTCACCTGTGTATGGATTGTGTTTGCGTAAGGTTGTGAGGACAAAATGTCCCTACAAGCATTGTAAATCCTGCCATCAAACATGGTGTAGACCAACCAAATGTCTCCAAAAAGGGAAATTATGTCATTATTTACTCACCCTCATATTGTTCCAAACCTGCATGACTTTCTGTCTTCTGTAGAACAAAAAAGAAGAAATGATAAAGAATGTTGATAACCAAACAGTTTTGTTTCCCATTGACTTTCATTGTATTTTTTTGTCCATACAATGGAATTTAAGAGGAACCGAAACTATTTGGCTATCAACATTCTTTATAATATCTTCTTTTATGTTCTGCAGAAGAAAGTCATGTAGGTTTGGAAGGACACGAGGGTGAGTAAATAATTACATAATTTCATTTTTGGGTAGACTATCTCTTTAATGGACAGAAGATATCAGTAATAAAAATGTAACTTCTATACTTGAAATGCTTCTGATCAATGTGTATCTGTGTGTCTGTTCCCTCACCAGTCACTCCCGAGGCGGTGGGCTTCCTGTCAGCCGTGGGCATCTTTGTTGTTTTGCTGGCCATACTCTTCCTCTTTATCAATAAGAAGCTTTGTTTCGCTCGTGTCGGAGGTCTGCCTTGCCTCGAGCAGTACAGCCGACGCAAACGAAGAGACCGCGCTGGGATTCACCAGGGTCTCGGTGAGTATTATTGTTCAGACAAACGTTTTTCGCTGACTTTCTTTTGCTTTTTTTTGCAAAAGGTGCACTTCATTATTAAAATACATTCTCCTGTCCAAGGTGAATATAATAATAGTCTGTTTGATGACCATTGGCAGACAGAGGAGTGTTTGGGACCCAATTATCTGCATATTATATGCACTGAACCACACACATGTCTGTGTGCTCTGTGGGTTGTCCCTATCTCTATTCATTCCTAGCAAACACACATACACATGCACTCATATGAGTAAACCCTGCACCTTTTGGTTAGACACACACACACACATGCTCATTACACAGTCAGTATATCAGCTGGGTGTTGGAGGAAGTTCTGCTGTGGTATTTCAAAGTAGCTCCTTTAGTAAACATTCACTTTGTCTGTCTTATGAGATGTCCTGAGTCTACCAGTTAAACGCCATGCATCAGGTGCTGCTGAACTGGTTCGACTGAAGGTTTGCTGGATGTAGATAGTTTCTGAGGTGCAGGGGCTCTAAATGGAGTAATAGGATGTTTTTTGAGGAAGCCATGCTGGTAAGTGTTTGTACTAGGGATGCTCGATATATCAGTACCATATTGGTTATTGGCTGATATTTGAGATTTTTTAAGCTATTGGAATTGGACATTTAATTGCGCATGCTAGGTTTTCATATTTTTACATTTAGATTACCTCTACCATCATCTAACGCTCACAAAAAGTTTATGTATAGAAACACCAATAATTTAATTACACTGTTAAATGCAGTCTTTGGCAAATTTCAAAATAAATATCCATTCGCATACTGTGCATTATAATGTTGTGATGCCTAAATTCACTTGTAACATTTATAACTGATTGACTATTTATTTAGACACAATAGTAAAGATTTTTAATATTAATACCCAATTATCAGTTATTGGCCATAAAAAAATATATAATAATTGGCTTATTGGTTTTGGACAGAATTTTAAAACAGTTTAAACTGTATTATTTAGAACAGTTTTCGTCAGATAGCTGAAGAAAGTTAACTTTAAATTGTACGTTTGATGTCTATCTGCTGTGCAAATTGTTATTTGCACTATAGAAGTAAAAATACTCTGTATAAGCTCTGTTGATTTTGTTTTTGAACCAGTAACAACATGAGGGAATTCACTGGGTTTTCTGTGCATCTGAAAATAGATCTTCTTTTGAGCCGTTGTCAAAGGTTTTGTGGAAAACATTTTGAAATCTGATGGAATGGCGGACGTTCCTCAGGCAGGTATCCCAGCATTCTCTTCATGGCTCGCTCAGATTTCAGATGCTTTCTCCAATGGCTTCCGCCGCCGCGGCCAAAACGGAGCTGTTGACTCTGAGGTCTCAGTGAAAGATGAGAGTTCAGAGGTGGAGCAGAATCTGAGGGTTGTTCATGGATCTGGAGTGGATCCACAGGAGAAGCTGGTGCTGCGAGGTCAGGGCAGCAGGTTTGATTATGCCCCCTCTGTCGAATGTCTGACTCCCATCAGCGAAGAGACAGACGAGCTGGAGAGCAGAAGGAGTCTCCTGGCTTCACGCTGCTCTGATGCTGGTAAGATGTAGGTTAGAAGTTGGATTGGTTTATCTTCTTGGTCCATTTTTGTTGAGACTGCTGTCTGTTTGTTTAGTTTAAACATCACTGGTGGTTCTCTTCTTCTCGCTAACTGGTTACATGCTTGCTGTGTAAGGTTTTGTTACCTGTTTGTGACTGGTAGCTTCATAATTTTAGTGTTTGTTAGGGTCTTAAAATTGTTGTTCCTCCTTGCTACAGTAAGTTTTGGGTTGTTCAGTCGACCTAATTTTTAATGTGACAATTAGTAACTTAAATGTTAAAACATAGTGATAAAACATGTATAGCCTGAATGCACTGTAAGTCGCTTTGGATAAAAGCGTCTGCTAAATGCATAAATGTAAATGTAAATGTAAATGTGCAGGGCTTCCAGAGTCAGATGATTATTCCATTTTAGCTGTACAAAAACAGTCTGTTATGCTGCTTAATATTGCAACCTGGTATTTGTTATCTTATTATTAGTAGTAGTAGTAATCATATGTACACTATATCATATGTACACAATAATAATCATATGTACACTGGCTTCTAGCACAAATAGCTTTACTGTTTACTGCACTCTATTATTCTTCTAATTATTTGTCTATACTAGTGGCTAATGAATTGGAAGTCTCGCACATTCAGTTTAGCTTTAGCTTTCAGATATCTTTTTTTGTCAATTTTCATATTCAATTTTCATTGTTTACAAAAGTTTCTGGGAAATTCTGTTGCTTGGAAAGACACTAAACACAGACACACAGTCACTCATATGCAGGGTTTAAGAAACAGCCTTGTGTGTGTGTGTGTGTGTGTGTGTGTGTGTGTTGTGTGTGTTTCATCTTTCTGGATTTTAATATATTCAGTAAACTGAGAACGCCCTCTCAAAACAAACAGGAGAGTCATTAAATTTACACACGAATATACTGTACACACATATCAAATACACATGCCATGTTCACACACACACACACACACACACACACACACATATATATATATACAAAAATTAAATCATACATGGTATAATCAATAAACACCACTGATACTCTTAACATGCTTGTTAAATAAATATTTCACCCAAAAATGAAAATTCTGTCATCGCAGATTCTGCTGGTTTATAAGTTTCTTTCTTTTGTGGAACATGAAAAAAGGTATTTTAAAGAATGTTGGTAACCCAACAGTTGTTGGTCCCCATTGACTTCCACGGTATGAAAAATATTACTATGGAAGTCAATTGACCAGCAAATATTCTTCAGAATATCTTCTTTTGTGTTAAGCCGAATAATGAAATTGATACAGGTCTGGAACAGCTTAAGGGTGAGTAAATAATGACAGAGTTTTAATTTTTGAAATAAAAATTCTGTCATCATTTACTTTAAGATCTTGGACATTCTGAACAGAAAGTTAGCTAGTAAATGTTTAAATCATTTCATTTTTTTCTATAAGGGGTTGGATAGAATATATATATACATATTTATATAGGTCTGAGCTGGAAAGATTCTTAAACTCACATTAATTCACAAAAAAATTTGAATAAAACAAGATATAGGCATGTCTGTCATGTAGTAAATTAACAGTTTGTATTGTTTTTAAAAAAAATCAATCTTTTAATCAATCCTTTTGAAAAGCATTTTGAAGAAATATTAAATGCTTTTTAATCTTTTGAGCATATTATTGAAATTTCTAAATATACCGTTGTTAATTCATATTTATTCATAATACAGTACGTTTTCATTCAAAATGTTAAAATATTTCTTAATGTATTTAGAAATGTAATGATTTTAAAGTTTATTTTTTCTGTACAGTATCAGAGAGGTAAACTTGGTTTAATATATGTTCCATACAAAATGTCCATGAGTTGGACTCTACAAGGACTGTTTTGAAGAGTTCTGTGCTGCAGTTATTTATGAGCTGTTCTGTTTGGAATGGCACAGCTGCTATGATTGTTCTCCTTTCAGATTCCCTGCGTAGGTATCATTTATGTCATATGGAACACACTCAGTGTGTACATTGAGGAAAACACTTCACAGTGAGGGACTGGTAACCATGGCAACCTCCTATGTTGCTCCTTACATAGCCACTTGGCCTAATTTGATGTGTGTGTGAGTGAATGATGTGGTGAAATGCAGTAAAATGAATGGAAGTACAACTCTAATGGATGAGAGAGAAAGAAGAAACCCAAAGACACTAATTGGCCACTCTCTTATGATTAGGTGCATATGGTGGATGTGCCTTTCTACACACATTCTACATTGCCATTAAAAATACCTCCATGTCTGAGTCACCTGTCTTTCTCTCTCACTTGATGGAATATTATTATTGTGGTCAGAGTGTACTGCAGCAGTACGAAGTAAATGTTTTTGTTTTTGATAATGGTTTTGCTTACTAAGGCAGTTATCACTGTTAATATTGCATATACATTTAGGATCAGTAAGATTTTTAGTACTTTAATTCAGCAAGGATGCATTAAATTGATCAAAAGTGACAGTAAAGACTTTTAGAATGTTAAAGATTTATATTTTAAATAAATATGCTGTTCTTTTGAATCTTTTTTTTAATACTGAAAAAAGTCAAAATATCTAATCAAAGTTTAAACAGGAATGAATTACATTTAAAAAATGTATACTAATAGAAAACAATTATTTTAAATTGTAATATTTCACTTTCACATTATTACTGTTTTCACACTATTTTTCAAACTTTTGGATGGTGGTTAGCAATTGTTATACACACATGAATGATTCCTCAAATTGTGTGGCTTGTTGAGAAGAGATGTTCTTTCAGTTTTCTAAGCAATCAGACTTGATTTTCGCCAATTGTATATGATCAAATGGGCAAAAATTCCCACACTTGCATTTAACAAGGAACTGGAACCATTTCTAGGGATCAGAATGTCTTAAGGTAGGACTCTTTTGACTTACGCTAGTTAACAACAACCTAGTATCCACCTAGAATAGGAATGGTAATGGCATGGCAATGGTAATTATGCAGAGCAACCACATAGAAATGCCTTGGAATTATGGCTGGTAAGCCTGTATTGGTCCATATTCTTTCATTTTCTCTGCATTTATCTTTGCCTAAATTTTTTAACCACTTTTTTTATTTATAAACTTTTTTTGTCCATCTGTCCCCATCTGTGTGTCTGCAGTGACTAGTTACGGTGATGACGGTGAGATTTCCAGCTCATCAGGCAGCGATGATGAGTTAGCGAAGCAGTTTGAGATCTCGGTTTCCCGCTCACAAAGCTTCCGTTCAGGGGTTACGGAGCTCAACACCCAGAATGCACCAGGGGAACATCACAAATTTAAACGGTTGCTGTCTGACCAGGAAGAAGGAAGCACAGATCCATCTGACTGTGAAGGTACGCACCCACATTCTCCTATTTGCTCAGACATTTGTATATAAATATACATAGCATGTTTTCTATGCTTTCCTGATATACATAACAGCCACATATATGTCAACCACGCTGAATAATTCACTATGCTTTGAAGCAGCTCCTCGCTGATTAATACAGCTCAGAACCATGGTTTAGAAAGAAGGACAGTGAAATGCATTTAAGAAATTAATTTCGTTCATTAAGGTCATTCAATTATTTCAAAAGTATTTCTACTTGAGGGTATGTGTGTGTTTTCAGTGTGTGAGTGATTGTGAATAAAAGATTGCCTTTTATTCTGTCATCAGAATAACACAGATTTTTTTTTAAATATAAGCCATTAAAAAAAATACTTTGGCTGGCTTTTTAACATTAAATATAAAAATTATATTACGTTTTGTCAATAAAAATCGAATTAATTAACTTTATGGTAAACCATCGTTGATACTGTTATCTAAAACTATTAAAAACCTTCAAATATAGCTGCAATAAAACAAAATAAAAATATTAGATGGAAAACTTCAACAACAACAAAAAATGAGCTTATTAAAAATTAGTAGTTAGCTCTGCAAACTAACTGAACTAAGTTGAAGTACTAAAATGACTAAAACTAAGACAAAAAAATGAATTAAAGTGACAAAAATATAACTAAATTACTAAATCTTACACTAAAATTTAAATAAAAACTGAAAATTAAAATATTAATAATAAATATAATTTAAATGTAAATAATACTAAAATAACACTGTGGTAAGATACTGTGCTGGCTAGTGGTTTGTGAAATATATTGTTCTACATTTACAAGTCCTTTTACTTTTTTTATAGGAATGAAATTTCACAAATGAGATGTCTTTAATATTGCTCCTCTAATACTCCTCTTAGAGAGCAAAAAGATTACATAGAAATCAAATGGAGACTTTTGCTTAGATTGATACTGTTTTGAGCGTTTTAAAGGTGCAATAGGTGATTGTCTTCAGAAACATTTTTTGTTATGCTTGTTGAATTCTCTTCACACCCTGATAGCAATCATTAAGTTAAGTGGTCTAAATGTATTTATCTGTATTTATATATTCTGTGGAAGGCGTAAGACCAAGAAATGTTCGTCCAATCAAAGCGTTCGTTCCGAGCGTATTGATTGACTTTCCTACCTGGCTGTCAACATATGTATTTGCATACCTCTGCGCACCCGGTTCGCGCAGACAGGATACGTCATCAGCGCGGTTACGTACGCTATGCAGACAGAGCGAAAATGGCAGGCAAACATCAACAACCTTATCTTCCTTCCTGGTATTGTTGTACGTTTACTAACTGTGCTATAAAGTTTTCTCACCGGTGAATGACACATGACGTATTGTAGTAATGTTGGCTCCGATCAGGGCTGGACTGGGACAAAAAATCGGCCCTGGCCCACCACCACCATATTATTTATATATATATATATATATAGTCTCTTCTGTTCACCAAGCCTGTATTTGTTTGATCCAAAATACAGCAAAAACAGTAATATTGTGAAATGTTTTTAATATTTAAAATATATTTTAAAATGTAATTTATTCCTGTGATCAAAGCTGAATTTTCAGCATCATTACTCCAGTCTTCAGTGTCACATGATCCTTCAGAAATCATTCAAATATTCTGATTTGCTGCTCAAAATACATTTATTATTATTATTATTATTATGTATTATGAAAACAGCCGAGTAGATTTTTTTTCAGGTTTCTTTGATGAATAGAAAGTTCAGAAGAACAGCATTTATCTGAAATAGAAATATTTTGTAACATTATAAATGTCTTTATCATCATTTTTGATCAATTTAAAGCATCCTTGCTAAATAAAAGTATTAATTTCTATAATTTCTTTCCCAAAAAACAAAACAAAAATTATACTGACTCCAATCTTTTGAATGGTAGGCTATAGAGTATAATGTTACAAAAGCTTTTTTATTTCAGATAAACGCTGATCTTTGGATCTTTCTATTCATCAAAGAATCCAGAAAAAAAAATTACTCGACTGTTTTAAATATTGATAATAATAATAATAATAATAATAATAGTTTCTTGAGCAGCAAATCAGTATATTAGAATGATTTCTGAAGATCATGTGACAGAAGACTGGAGTAATGATGCTGAAAATTCAGCTTTGATCACAGAAATAAATTACATTTTAAAATATATTCAAATAGAAAGCAGTTATTTTAAATAGTAAAAATATTTCACAATATTACTGCTTTTACTGTATTTTGGATAAAATAAATGCAGGCTTGGTGAGCAGAAGAGAATTCTTTAAAAAAAAAAAAATCAAAATCTTACTGTTCAAAAACTCTTGACTGTAGTGTAGATATGTATCATTGCATCTAGTTGTTTTGGATAAGAATAAAACGTCAGGTCCGACAATATCGTGTCTTTTTGAATTTAAATCTAGATTTATTCACATTGGCCCATGGAAACTTCTATGAACACACTTGACTTGACTTGGCCAAAAAATCGCGGGGGACGAATTTACGGTTTATTAAAAAGTGTTAAATAAAAATAAAAAAAATTATTAAAAAGCGTATTCTGCACTCATGGCGCGCGCGCACACACACTAGATGCCTGCCTCCGTTGCGAGTCCCTTATTAAGCACTTTACCGATTCAACTACTCTCTTCTCCTCTCCTCCTCCTGCCTGGCTCTTTGGCCCGCATCACTCACCGCAGAGCAAGCCTGTTTTTATAAAGCTGCTGTGAAACGTGGGGAAAGCCGATACGGAAGAAGTTGGGGTTTATTTAGGCGGAGCAAAATACTTCATCGCTCTGTCTATAGCGCATTGTGATTGGGTGGTTTACGCTGTCAATGCAGGAGACAAACCAATGGGCCACTGGCTGCTCGCTGTCCCTGCGTGATGGTCCTTGGCAAAAAAACAAACAAAACAACAAAACAAAAAAATCCTGTCGGCCCACCGGGAAAATGCCCGGTATGCCCGATTACCAGTCCAGCCCTGGCTCCGATCGTCTGATCTGTGTGTGTGCGTTCAGGAGGCGTGGCTTTGAACGGCGACTTGCAGGGAGGGTGGGACATTCGCGTTCAGTGCTATCAGGCTAAAGTTAGCATTTTCCAAGATCTCCTACTGCAACTTTAAGATCCAAAATGAACCAGGATTGAGAACCAATGAATGTAATGAATTTTCAAAACATTCAATTTGATAATGTTAAGTAAAAATGCTTATTAAATATTTGAACACTGACTTTAGTGCCTCGGGCTAAAGGCTAAAGCTAACCTATGTTTCAGAAGATACAATACTAATACAAATGCCTTTTATAAATATTTTATGAATGTGCTGCCAGTCACGTCACTGTTAATTACCCTAATGCTCAGTAAACATCCCTGATCTGTACATTGCAATTACACATAGCTCAACTAAAACAGCTTCTAGTTGGTTACTTGTGCCCACTGAATTCTTGCTGTATGGAGCTGTATGTCTCAGAATGTTCATCACAGCATCAGTTGCCATGGAAAAGCGTCTTTCTGGTCGCCATGGTAACAGAGTAACTGGCCCTGTCTGCAGTTAATTTGTCTCTGCTGCTGAGTAGAACAGTTTGTACCCTAAATTAGATTTCATTCAGTGAAATTCACAGTCACGAGTCACGTAGGACAAGCACTTAAAGCCGTAAATTACTCTCATTATCATCTGCTCCGGAGAGCCTGATTGGTCAAAGGAGCCTGTCCTGCAATTATGATGTCTGTCAGTGTCAATAAAATTTTATTTGTTAAATGTTTAGGGAAAGTGTGTGTGTGTGACAGAGCTGTTAATCGTGTCTTTATTTCTCTATTAAAAATCTACTAATAAATATAGTGGTCTATTTATTTGAATCGCCCAGTGGAATTAAAATTTACAAATTTACTAATGAAATCTTAGTTTCTCAGCTGTTTTTCAGCTATTTCTCCTATTCCACAATTTCTCAAACTGCTTAGTTTTGTCAAGAAGTCAGCAATTAAAACTCATTCAGTTTGAACTCAAATATTTCCCATTAAAGTCTAAATTGTCTGAATTATCTATATTAGTTTTATAGCTCTTTACTCTTTAAATAGAACTTAAATATATTAACATACTGTTTGTTTGGTAACATTATACAATAAGGTTTCATTTGTTCACAATTAATAATCTTAGTTAATGTTAATTTCAGCATTTATTAATACTAGGGCTGGGTAAAAAAAAAAAGATATTTCGTTTTTAATTGATTCTCATTTTTACGAAATTATATTGATACTTAAATCCCAAGAATCGATTAGTCTAGCCTGTTTTCAGTTAATGAATGGAACACTTTAGCACACATCACATCCTAATAAATCACAATAAGTGTAGTGCTTTACTTCTGATATGAAACCAAGTCTCAGATTTCAAATTTTGTCCATTTTATTATAATATTCAAACAATAAATAACATTATGGCGCTGTTTAATGTGGAGTGACAGCACCTCAGTTCAAGAGAAGGGGCAGCATGAAGCGTGCGCGACCTGATCATCTCCTCCACTTTAATACCAGTTTCAGCAAGAAATAAACATGAATGAACATCAGAAGGTATGTTAAATGAAAGCTTGAGAATTCAAACACTTGGGAGAGCTTCACAAGGAGTGGACTGAAGCTGTAGTCAAGAGTCACCACGCTCAGACGTCTTCAGGAAAAGGGCTACCAAGCAACTTCTGAAACAGAAACAACGTCAGAAGCATCTTACCTGGGCTGTGGAGAAAAAGAACCGGACTGTTGCTCAGTGGTCCAAAGTCCTCTTTTCAGATAAAAGTACATTTTGCATTTCATTTGGAAATCAAGGTTTGGAGTAAGAAAGAAAGGGAGCTCAAGAAAGCCAGGCAAAGACTGTACCATCTGCGACAGCTGAGGAAATTCAGGGTCTCACCAGCAATCCTGAAAACTTTCTATTCAGGGGCCATAGAAAGTGTATTGACTCAGTGCATCTCAGTGTGGTATAGTAACGCCACAAATCAGGACTGCAAAGCTCTGCAGAGAGTCGTGCGCTTAGCTGAGCGCATCTCAGGGTCTGTCCTCCCCTCTCTGCAGGACATCTACCTCAAACGCTGCAAAAGCAGAGCTGCAAAAATAATCAAGGACTCAAATCACCCCGGTAACCATCTTTTCATCTCACTGCCATCTGGCAAGCGCTTCAGGAGCATGATGGCAAAAACTAAGAGACTGAGGAGGAGCTTCTTCCCTCAGGCCATCAGGCTCCTAAACTCAGTCTCATAACATCTACAGGACTCAATTTAATAAACTGTAAAAAACATTCATTATTCTCCATCATCCGCATTGCTGCTATGTGTACATACCCGGTACAACCTGTTTGCACATTCCTCTTGCACATCCCTGTTTATATTAATATTTATTAAATCCACAGTAGACTGTATTGCACATTTTATTTTATTTCATTGCACATTTTACTCCTTATTTTATTTTTATTTTATTTTATTTTATTATTTTTTTCTTATTTCTTATCTTACTCTTACCTATATTTATATATATTCTCTTGTGTTATGTTTCATTTTATTTTATTTTTTTTGCACTGTCCATTGAGCGGACCTGTCCTGACCTACATTTCACTACTGATTATACCCTGTATGATTGTGTATGTGACAAATAATAAAGAACCTTGAACCTTGAACCTTGAGTCTGAAGAGTGGAGAGGCACAGAATCCAAGCTGCTTGAAGTCCAGTGTGAAGTTTCTGAAGTCAGTGATGATTTGGGGTGCCGTGACGTCTGCTGGTGTTGGTCCATTGTGTTTTCTGAAGTCCAAAGTCAATGCAGCCATCTAACTGGAGATTTTGGAGCACTTTTTGCTTACATCTGCTGACAAGCTTTATGGAGATGCTGATTTCCTTTTCCAGGACTTTAGAACCTGCCCACAGTGCCAAAACCACTTCCAAGTGCTTTGCTGACCATGATATTACTGTGCTTGATTGGCCAGCCAACATGCCTGACCTGAACCCCATGTGGAATCTATGGGATATTTTCAAGAGAAAGATGAGAAACAGTCGATCCAGCAATCCAGACGAGCTGAAGGCTCAATAGTGCCTCAGCAGAGCCACAGGCTGATCGCTTCCATGCCACACCTCACTGATGCTGGAGTTTGTGCTAAAGGAGCCCCGACCAAGTATTGAGTGCATAAATGAACACTTTAAAGAACTTGAACTTTTCTGTTTTTGCAAATCCTTATTTTGATTGATCTTAAGAAATATTCTAATATTTTGAGATACTGGATTTTTGACTTTCATGAGCTGTAAGTTAAAAAAATACTTTTGAAATGTTTTACTTTACATGAAATTAATCTAGAAAATATGAAAGTTTCACTTTTTGAAATAAGTTACAAAAAAAGAACTTTCACGATATTCTAATTTTTTGAGATGTGCCTGTATATCCAAAATAATTTATATTGAATCAAATCGAATCGGAAATCGAATCGCAAGCTTGTGAATCAGAATTGAATTGAATTGTGAAATTTATTAAAAAAAACAGCTGCAATTAATACATTATTAAAATCCAAAATTGTGTATATTATTTAATGGATATAAGCTAACATAGGACCTTATTATAAAGTGTTGCCATTTTTATTTTTGGAGAAACATCTGAGACAAAGCAATTTTCTGAGCAACACATTAGTTCAGTCATATGAAATAATTCGGTCTCATTCTTTCCATGTAGAAGCTGAGAGAAACAGTGTGCAGAGTTTTCAGGATCCCCTCTCATCCAGGCGACGTGTGAGGTCTGAGCCGAGAGACCCGTTATCACAGAGTCCTCTTCCTGAGGGCCGGACCCTCACAGACCCCCTCTCTCTGATGGCGGAGCAGATCTCTGTAGGCTCCCAGGACACAGGGGACGGTCTGGAGGCTCTACCCAGGGACGAGGGCAGTCGCCTGAGCAGTGTGGGGCGGCAAACCTCACAAAGGAGTCTGGCAGTCGACAATCATGGATATGACAATAGTGAGGCTACGGATAGTATCTCCACATGGAGCTCTGAGGTGTGTGCGCTTGTGTGCTACAAAGCCAGATCTTTTCATAAATATGAATACTTTTATTCAGCAAGGATGATCAAAAGTGACATTTATGATGTTACAACAGATTTCTATTTCAGATAAATGTTGTTTGAACTTTTAGACTTTATATTCATCAAATAATCCTAAAAAATATGTCATAGTTTCCACAAAAATATTAAACTGTTTTCAAAATTGATAACACAAAATGTTTCCTGAGCAACAAATCAGCATAATATAATGATTTCTGAAGAATCATGTGACACTGAAGACTGGAGTAATGGCTGCTGCACTTTAAAACAGAAAAAAATGACGTTTTAAATTGTAATAATATTTAACAGTATTAAGGTTTTTACTGTATTTTTGATCATGCAAATGCAGCCTTGGTAAATACAAGAGGCTTCTTTCAAAAATATTTAGAGGATCTAATTATGAATCAAAACGTATAACAAAAATGTGTATGAATTTAACAAGATGATAGATAGATAGATAGATAGATAGATAGAATTGATTTCAATTTTTTATTTCTTTTCTTATTTTATTTAAATTGTATTACATTTTTACTGTTGTGTTTTTTTACTGTTATGTTACACCATGATTTAACTTTTCCGTTCATAATTAGATCATCTAAATCTCTCTCCACAAGTGTTATGAGAACTAAATTCTAATGAATATTCATGAGTCGTCTGTGCTCTATGGCACTCATAGCTGTTGCTAATGGAAACACCTTGTGTTTATGTATTAGTTTTTCACAGTAAAATCTTCCTCATCCATTTGGAGAGAGGTGTGGGAGGTTGTGTGTGAAAGTGTGTTAGAGCTGTATGTTTACATATGCATTGAGTATGTTTGTGTTTACATATGTAAATGAGCTTTTCCTCTCTCTAACAGCATGAACAATCTCCATCCCACCCTTTGAGCGCTTCCCCTCGTGGACATATCTCAAAATGTGGTGATCTCATAATTGCCCTCGACTACCGGGCAGAAACGCACAGGCTCCTGGTCACGGTGATAATGGCCCAAGGTATTCCAGACAAGGCACGGAGCGGCATGGACTCCTGGCAGGTGCATGTGGTGCTGTTACCTGGTAAACGACAGCGGCACAAGACGGCCGTACAGAAAGGCTCCATGCCCAGGTTTGAGGAGACATTCCGGTTCTCACATCTAGAGCCGGGGGATCTGGGTTCCTCTGCGCTGCGGTTCCGCCTGTATGCGCTGGGGAAGATGAACAGGGAGAGGATGATGGGAGAGTCCATGTACAAGCTGAGCAGGCTGAAACACACGGGACGCTTCGAGATCACGCTGGTCCTGGAGCCACGTAGTAATCTCAAGGTGTGTGTGTGTTTACTTGCTTTGATAGTATTCTTCTTTTTTTTTGTTTTGATTTTTTTTGCAGTTTTTGGCTCAGCAGTACGGATTTTTCAACTGGCACAGTTGGGCCAGTAGTTCAATAAAAAATAAAATTGGCCTCACTACAAAAAAAATAAAATAAAAATGTATAAAAAGATTTTTAACAATGTATTTGTATATGTGCCAGAAATAATATTTGTATTTATATTGAATTGTAATCTATACATATAAAGATTATCTATCTATCTATCTATCTATCTGTCTATCTGTCTGTCTATCTATCTATCTATCGTTCTATCTATATCTATCGTTCTATCTATCGTTCTTTCTATCTATCTATCTATCTATCTATCTATCTATCGTTCTTTCTATCTATCATTCTATCATTCTATCTATCGTTCTTTCTATCTATCTATCTATCGTTCTTTCTATCTATCTATCTATCTATCTATCGTTCTTTCTATCTATCGTTCTTTCTATCTATCCATCTATCTATCGTTCTATCTATCTATCTATCTATCGTTCTATTTATCTATAAATCTACAGTACATAAAGTCATATCCAACTAAATTACATTACCTTTGTGCAGAATTAATAACAAAATGTTATATAGCACAGAAAGCAAAATATTTAGGTTTGCAATGCAGAAAAACACATTTTTCAGTTGAGATAATGAAACACTGGCTCAAAACTCTCTTACGCTGAAACTGATTTTTGTAGTTGTGTAGTTTTGTGAAGTTGTGCATGAAGATTAATGGAGTGGTTTCAATGTAAAAATGTAGCATATAATTCAGTGTGTTACTTGCTGTTCTAATTATTATTTTTCTCTTTCTAATTATTTGTAATTATAATTATTATTTTTTGTAATTATTTGAGAAATATACTAGCAATTTTGGAATGAAAATTGTTTTAAAGTAAATCCTACGCAAACTTTTTTTTTTAGTTTACACTGTCCTTATGATTAAAGGCTCAAGTGGACAGATACATTTTGATACTTTTGGATAGACTCCGAAATGCTTTTTATGAATATTTAACTTTACAAACTCAACAAATCTTTACAAATCTTTCTAAAGACTCGTCAGAATATAAAATGCTGGAACTTTTCTGAGGGTTTTGTTCGCAAAGATTATTTTGTACAGCTGTAAAATTGTACATATGTACAAGGGATAACATTTTTTAAAAGGTACATTGAAAATAAATTGGTGTAGGATTTACTCAGAAACAATTTTAATGCCAAACTAGCTAGTAAATTTCACAAATAATTACAAAGAATTGCCAGCTACACTGTAAAAATAAATTCCGTAAAATTTACGGTAAAAAACGGCAGCTGTGGTTGCCGGAATTCTACTGTAAAAATACGGTAACAACATATTAGGTTTTACGGTTTTAACTTAAATTTACAGTTAAATACCGTAATTTCATTAACTGATATAATGTTAATATACCAACCTATTGAAGTACTGAAATCTGTTTTGTACCTTTGAAATACACTGATAACCACCAAAAGCAGGTGATGATGAGAAAGTCACATGATGAACCAAAGCCAAGCAGCTTTTAAATAATAACATATATGGTGCACAGTGTCATTCACACAAGCACTAATCACCATCACGGTGAGACTCATTAAACTGAAATATGCAATAAACATTAATTTAACAACATTAGATGTAACATACAACCCTAATAAACATAACTGATAAGAAAAAAACTAAGAAACATAGTTATTTCAAAACTCAAATTCAAGCAAAATTTGAAATGCAACGCAGGGAATTCTGGGAACGTCAGTTTACGTTTTTTCCCTGTAAATTTTACAGGAACTTACCGTTAACCATTTAACAGGTTTTTACTGTAGAATTTTCACAGTTTTTTACCGATAAAATCACGGTCATTTTTTACAGTGACTAGCATAATGAAATAGTTCAGTGTCCATATATTGAAAAACTATGTAGATCTACACTTTACGTACAAACACCAACTAATTAGGTTTGCATCTCCCTCCCTGCAGACAGTAGACTCCCAGGTGTCTTTCAGTGCTCAGAGTGACAGTGCTTCCTCCAGTCATTCTGTGTCTCACGGTGGAAACCCAGAACTACTGCTGGGTTTATCATATAACGCCACCACAGGACGACTGTCTGTAGAGATCATTAAAGGCAGCCACTTCCGTAACTTCGCTCTCAACAAACCTCCAGGTAAACACACTGTCCCACTCACACTAACAGAGGCTCAGAAACACATTCACAGGCATCATTAGACCATCAGGAGTGACTCTTAGCAAATAACCTTTTGTAAAGCCGTCTGATATTGATTCAGAGCAAATGTACTGCAATAAATCCTTTCTACACGAACAAGCTGCTCGAACACACATTTGTACAAGCACATTTTGAATGTGTCATCCTCGCACATTGTGTTGTGGGTCAAATATCAGGCTTTTAGAGTTCATGCTGTTCGTATGACTGTTAATCTGTCACAGTCACTCACAATGATGCTTCTCAGTGAATGGAGTTATAGAGCATTTAATCGATCACAGAGTCCCAGATCTTTTTCTCACACCTCTCTCATCAAGTCGATGAGTCACTGCTGAAGAAAACCTTGCATACACACACACACACACACACACACACAAACATACTGTATACTGTGATATAATGCTGTGTCACAGATTTGTGCTTGCTTCAAAAATAAAAACAATATTTGTTACTGTACTTATCTACTCTTCCATTAGGGTCATAAGATTTTTTTTTTTTAAATGTCTCTTTAAAAAAATAGTTCACCCAAAAATGAAAATTTGCTGAAAATGTACTCACCCTCAGCCCATCCAAGATGTAGATGAGTTTGTTTCTTCATCAGAACAGATTTGGAGAAATTTAGCATTACATCACTTGCTCACAAATGGATCCTCTGCAGTGAATGGGTGCCGTCACAATAAGAGTACAAAACAGCTGATAAAAACATTACAATAATCGACAAGTAATCCACACAATTCCACTTCAAGCCATTGCTTCTGGTTAAAATATAAGTGCTCTGTCCATTATATTGTTTTCTTCAGTTAAAAAGTGTTTTGAATAGGCGAGAAATATGCACCGATAAAGCATAATTTACATGTGAAAACAGTTCTAAACAAATATGTTGGTGGACTTTGATGTGAGAGGACAATAGGACGTGGACTTTTCTACTGTATGAAGCATTATTATGGATTATTGACTCTTTTATTAGCCATAAGCGACAGTTTAAAGTTAAAACTTTTCGCAAGATATTCATTGATGGACTGGAGTTGTGTTGATTACTTGTGGATTATTGTGATGTTTTTATCAGCTGTTTGAATTCTCATTCTGACGGCACCCATTCACTGCAGAGGATTCATTGATGAGCAAGTGATGCAATGCTAAATTTCTCCAAATTTGCTCAGATGAGAAAACAAACTCATCTACATCTGATCCTTCATAAATCATTCTAATATGCTGGTTTGGTGCATGAAATGAAACATTTCTTATTGTTATCAATGTTGAAAACAGTTGTGCTTCTTAATATAAAGCAAATTCACAGATTAGTATTATCCAATAACAAAAAGATTTGATCACTGGGAGAAGATGGAATAAATCATAAAAGGTTTATGTTCAAGATAATTAAGTAAATATATTGAGGTGTGATTTAGTGACGTGTTTCTCTTTCAGATACATTTGGTAAGCTCACTCTGATAAACTCCATGGGACAAGAGATATCCCGCTGTAAGACGTCCATCCGTCGCAGTCAGCCCAATCCTGTCTTCAAGGAGACGTTTGTCTTCCAGGTCGCACTGTTCCAACTGTCAGATGTCACATTAATGGTCTCCATTTACAATCGGCGGAACATGAAGCGCAAGGAGATGATTGGCTGGGTGGCTCTGGGCCAGAACAGCAGCGGTGAGGAGGAACTTCTTCACTGGCAGGACATGAAGGAGAGCGGAAACCAACAAGTCTGCCGCTGGCACACACTACTGGAAGCTTAGAGGAGAGAGAGATAGAAGTCTAATCACTCACACCTACTGCGTTCAGCTGGATTTTCCTTTGGGAAGGAGGTGAAAGCCAAGACCAAAAATACCCACAAAAACCGGAATGAATAAGCACTTTTAACCGTATCAAACAAAGATAAGGCATGTCAATTTTGGAAGCACATCCAAACACAAAGAAACACCCACACACCACTTTCCCTCTCCCTGAGAGTACTTGATACAGCCTCTTATCTGGTAACCAGGAAATGACTTCATGGCATAATATACAGACTACTCTCTTCAACTCCAGCAGCAACCAATCAAAACGCATTATAGCCCGAGCTACGGTGATTGTCGCCTAGCGATTTCATGAATGGAGGATTGATTTGAAATGATTAAATGCCTTTCTTCAGATCGTTTTAAGCCTGAACACCAGAACCAGTTTTGGTGAGACCAAATGTTTAAAGAGCAGAAAACTGTTAGTTGAACATGTGCACTTTCATTCATGCTCTCCTACTGATGACACTGAAGCTGTTTCTTTTTATTACATTTTACATTTTTTTATTGCATTTTACATAAAATATTCTGTAATGTAAAGTCATGGACTCATGGACAGTGTTATGATAAAAGTTGCTGTTAAAAGGAGTACACAAGTTATCCCTATTCATATCAGAATAAGAGATATCAGCAAATTACTTTAAGGCGTAGTTCACCCAAAAATGAAATTTCTGTTATTATTTACTCACCCTCATAATGTTCCATTATGAATGTTTTTCATTCAACAAGGAACACAAAAGTTTTTGAACTCTTTTTAGTAATTTCACTGAACGAGGACTGGTGCTGGTCAGGATTTAAAGGAGACCTATATAAATCGCAAGTGTCCCCAGAATTTGTCTGTGAAGTTTCAGCTCAAAATACCCCACAGATCATTTATTATATCATTTTGAAAATGCCTATTTTGAGTGGAAGCAGAAACGCGCTGTTTTACCTACCCCCTTTTCCAGAATAGGGTTGTGCCTTTACAGCTTGTTCCTCAGATACTCTGCTAAAAAACATCTGTTTGGTTTTGATTATCATGTCTATCATGCTGAAATCATGCATTTTAAACCATATCAGTTTAAACTTAATATACGGTTTTCTGAGTGCACACATCTGAAGCACATGCACAGAGAGCATCCGTCACACGGCATGTGAGTCTTTTTCATGTCTTATTGCGCTTAAATTGTCAAATACACACAAGTTTATGTGAAAAACACACGAGTTACAAAAACAGTCGGTTATATCTGTGAAGGTAAACTGCTGGGAAAGAAATCGCATGTTTATACTAGATCTGTGTGTCAAAACAGTCAATTTTTTGGTAAGCCTTTCTCTGTTGGTAGGTGCCAATAGGGACCCGATTTTCATGATATATCACCTGTTCCTCTCACAGAGCTATTGTATGGCTTGAGATGGCTTCGGGTATATAGTGCCCAAGTCATATGCACTATTTTTTATGGTGCTTGTGAATCCATTTTGAAGTTTGAAAGCTCCAGTCCCCATTCATTGTAATTGCTTGGAAAGAGACCAATCCTACTTACCAAAAATTGTCTGTACTCCGAGCACAGACACTTACGCATGTCCAAGAAAATCTTCAGACAATCTTAACACTGTCCTTATGACATTAAAACCCAAACTCTTTTGTAATGCATGCCTGTAATGCTTTATGCATATATAAAGTGCCTGATCTGGTCAAACCTGTATGGAATTTTATTTATAGCCAGTAATATTGGAGATTAGCATGGAACAATACAGATGCATGGACCACAGTGTTTTAAAAATCAATAGTGCCTGTGTTGCATGCATTCAAATACAACGTGGTTTTTGGAGATAAATGCATATATTTTTGTCTATCATTAAAGACATCTGTAATACACTACTTTTGCTGGCAATGTGACTTTTTTATGATTCAGAATAGCAATGAATCTTTATTTTGTTACACTGATTATGCATTGATCTTAGTGCATCACGACTGTGAAAATAGGTGATGTACGATTGACTGTAACCTACCATATCATCTATTGATCAGGCTGTTTGGATCAGACTGAAAGAGTATCTGAAACTGTTTGCCAGAAGAGTGTGTGTTTTAATTTTCACATCATGTAGTGTTTGCGTATGGGAGTGGAAGAATCGCTTATGCTCGAAGTAGATCATTAAGCTTGGAGATGTAGGTTAAAAGATCATTTAACAGTTTAAAAGGTTTCAATTTATGATATACTATATACTAATGTATGCCAGAGATATATGTTGTAGGAGTATATGAGCAATAAAAGCTTTCAAAAGTAAAACTGATTCTAAGGAGATAAGCCATATGTTAAGAAATACGCAAGAAGAGAGAGGAGGATACGCAGCAGCAGAGGATGCGAGAAGAATGGAGTTTGATGCTGGAGCGTCATCATTGCCTAGTGACTCTCCTAGCAACAGGAAACATCTGTTTCAGCGTCGACCAATCAGCAGCCGGTGCAGTCTGTTATTGCTCGCTGCACAGAAAAGGGATATTTTAAGAGCCGAGAGTGAGCCGAATACTACAGGGATTATATCAAAAGCAAGACTTCGACATCTGGGGGCGAAGCGTCAAGCTCACGCGGAGCTGAAAGCGGCTACATTCGGCACAGTATGAGCTGTTTTGAGCCTCTGGTTTGATGAAGAACGCGCGTGCGGGGACTGTTAATGTGGCTTTAGAAATAAGGTAGGATCATTTACCTCTGTTAATCACATAGATCTTTTGTTTGTTTGTTTTCTATGTGAGCGTATTTAAAACACCATATTCTATTTTTACTACATGCTTTTGTTTATTTTTTAACAGTTATAGCAGATGCAGTTGTATAATCGTACTACACATAACAGACTCGTTCTCTAGTTTGGATTTTTTTGGAAGATGCGCGTGCTGTGATTCATTCATTAGCGTGACAGTTGAGTGGCTGCTGCATTATACAACATAATACACGCATGCATATTCTGTTACTTTCAGTTATTGAAGGTAGGCTACTTATTTGGCACACTAGAAAAATAAAAAAGTAAAATGCTACTGTAAAGAACTTATTTAGCCTACATTGCCATAGCTACTGTTAAAACATATTTTAACATTAAGCTATAGGTTCCATTTTTAGATTTAGTTTAGAATATTTTAAAATGTTTTGCAAAATTAAAAAGTAATTTTACGGAGAAAAAATGCACTGGATTATCCTGAAACTGATTAGTACATTTTAGATGATCATGAAAAGAAGCTTCCAATCAAATTATAAGATTTTCATTTGCATGGAATGGATCACATATCACATGACCAGTTGAATACTTAATCTCGTTTTGTTAACCCTAAATATTGGATGTTGCAAAAAAAAAAAAAAAAAAAAAATCATGGCTGAATGCAAAATAGCATTTCTAAAATTACATTAGAAAGCGAAAACTATTATTTTTGCTGTTGCATCCAGTGTCAAAAACAACTGCTATTTTGTCCACAGTGCAGCTACGCAAATCATTGTTAAGATTTTGTTGAAATAAATAATGTTAATTACTTTAATTAAATAAAACTAATATAAAATTAAATATAAAATACATAAGTAAATAAAATAAATTTTAAATTAAATATAAAACATAACAATAATAATAAGAATAATTCATGATAATTATGAGTAAGCTAACAAAAGAATTACAAATAATTTATGCATAATTGGACATTGCCAGAATTTTCTTCATATGAACTTAATGGCATCATGTGGCATTATACCATGTGTGTTATCAGTACAAAAACACACACACACACACACACACACAAAAAAACGATTTTAGTTCAAAAAGGGTTGATAGGACCTGTGTTAAAATTGTTTAAAATGTTTCATATTTAATGACGTTTATATTTAGAACTGTACAAAATACAGTCACCAAAATGCATTGTATTTCTTACAGAAAGTACAGTGAAGATAAATGCCTTTTTGGCTTTATTTATTCTCTCTATCTCTCTCTCGAGCGCACAAACTCACACGCAGCCCACACTAATCTATCCACCCACGGTTAGTGCGCGCGGCACGTTTCTTTGAACCTGTTAAATCAAAATGCAGCTCAGTCGCGCGCTGAATTACACAGCAGCAAGACAACGTGCGACTATACAGCACAGCTGCCTGCTAGTGTCATTACATTTACTGCAACAGTTCTTATCCGACTTGTATTCGCTTTTCTGAGACAGAACTACAGTAATTTCTGCATGCAAGGAAGATCGGGGCTAGTTGTCACACATTCACACCAATATATATAATACTGACCTGAAATTGGATAGAAAATAGGAAGATCCAGTAAACGATACTCTGTCTCTTTCCTTCTCTGACTAGGAACCATTAGGCAATGTGTGTGAGCCAGAGGAAAGAGTCTCAGGTGAATAGAGGATTTGTCAGAGAGGTGTGTGATTGTGTCTGCGTGAAGCAGTTCTCAGGTAATTAATACACACTACACACACAGACCTTGTTACATAACACACTGACAGTAGTCTACCCTAATCCACTTAGTGGCATAGTGTTAGGGACACATTTACACTGATGGAATTGTTTTATGTTGAATCATCTTTCACTGTAAGAGATTGAAAAAAGAGATGTTACATTTGTAAAAATCTCATATCCATCCAGTTGCAAAGCCATGGTTTTCACAAAATCCCTGTGCTTGCCTGCAGGGTCTTTCCTCTAAGAGTGCCCTCAACGGTCAACAACGTCGAAAGTTGCCTACTTTAAGCGAAAATATGCGGAAGAGGAGGATGTTCAGGGAAGCCTACATGGATATTTACAAAAAGTAAGTGTCATTTGAATGTGCTTAAATGCAATTCATTGAATTGAAATTCACATAAATGTATTTTTAAAGTGAAGTTTATCAAGAAAACCTTGTTTGACAGTTCTGAAAAAAGTTTTAAAAACATTTTAAAAAAGTATACATAGACAGACAGATAGATAGACAGACAGACAGACAGATAGACAGACAGACAGACGGACAAATGATAGATAGACAGACAGACAGACAGATAGATAGATAGATAGATAGATAGATCTGTCACCCTCTTTGATTCACAGTTATCCATTTAATGTAAACAACCCATTCGTGTCTGCTCCTGTCCGTCTCATGTCTTCACACTGTCATCTTCCAACTGTCTCTCCTCACCTGTCTGTCTCTCCTCAGCACCTGATCCTGCGTGAGGAGCGCAGCTGCATTCTGCACCTGTCTCTGCAGAAGCTGCGTTTCCTAGACGACCCCGAGGCTTACCTCCGCCGCTCCGTGCTCATCAACAACCTGCTACGCAAGATCCACCTGGACGAAGCCCAGAGGGAGAGAGAGAAACAGAGGGATGACAAGGAAGAGGAGGAGATGGAGCGGAGGCGGAAGAGACTGAAGGTGGTGCTCCAGGAGTTCCAGCAGTACAAGCTGCTGCCGTACTCATCCTCCCCAGCCTCGTGCATCTGCGGCCTGGGCAGCTGCCACACCCTACCTCCTGATCATGGAGCTTCAGTGCTACTCTATCATTTGGATGGTAAAGGATAAGATGTCATTGCGCACATGCAGAGGATTTTTCCAGCTGTCTACGACTGATTTCCAGGAGCCAGCATTAAGAAAGAAAGGAATTCGGGTTTGCGTGCATTTGTGCTTGTGCTGGTGAGCGTGAGCTCTGCGGTTTGTGATGTGACAGGTGTCAGGGTGCGTTTTCCAGCCGGAAAAAGACATCATCTTGTTATCACTGCCTCGCTCTGTTGATATGAACTTTGACCACAGACATTTTGTTTTCATAAATTTGCTTGAGTGAGTTATAATCTTAAGCACTGTTTTCAGGGATAAAAAAAGGCAAATGAAAAGCCATGCACCTTGTGGTTGTTATATTATGTTGTAAGAAAAAAAGACAAAAATTTAAATTGTAAGTGTCAAAGTCCTGACTGCTCCTAAGGATGGAGTGATTTTACTAAAGCTTTGTTGCTGTGAAATGGATATTTTTGTGTAAGTGGCTACTGATGTCAACTAGTAATGATTTTTTTTTTTTTTTAAATAAGTTTCCATACCTTTAACAAAAAAAAATGAATACAGGAATATGTTGGGGCAAAAAATTATTTCTTTCAAGGCCTTGTTTTTTTTTTTTGGTTTAAACAGGGTCTCACTCTCAGCAAAAAAAAAAGTACAAAACTGTCACCATATCTCGCAGTACCCTTTCAAAATGTATATGCACATTTAAGATACTAATACGTTCCATTTGGGGTAAATAATGTACCTTTTAGCTTTTGTACCTAATTAGAGTACCACCCCAAGGACAGTTTTTGTACCTTTTTTTTCTGAGAGTGTAGTGACATGCAGCTTTCACAATGTAAAAAAACTAAACAATTTACTGCATTTGCTACTTGTGTTTCATTGCATACAGCCTTTTAAGGCTTTTGGCAGAAACTGTTATGTTAAGGTGACTCTGCCATCTAGTGTTATGGCGATGAATTCTCAGCTTCATAGACCTCTTTGGTTCATTCATTCAATCAACTGTACTACCTGTCGTTTATAATGCTGTTTTACACTCATTTGTACCTTGTAACAAATTTCGGTTGTCTGTCCAGTTTGTCTGGCCAGTATACTGAGTTTCCAATGCCTCCTTTTACACACACACACACAGAGAGAGAGAGAGAGAGAGAGAGAGAGAGATTTTCTACATTTCTGGCACTATAATCTTTGGATCTGAAAACCCTAGCTATGTGGGTGTCAGAATATCTCATAACAATGGCCTACATTCAGTGCACAGACCCTCGGTTTATGACTAACAGGGAAAACAAGGTATACAAGCTCAATGTAGTGTAAAATCAGTCATTCATTCTTACACAGAACCTCAGATTATCCTGTTCTTGTCTCATATCGCTGTGCATGTGTCTCTTATTTTGGTTACATAAAGTTTTCTAACAGGCAAAGTTGTGCAAAAATATTTTGGTACGGTTAATAATGACTGGTACTCTTACTATTAATATTTTGTGTGTTTGTTTATGCACATTTGTATGTGTATTGTACTTTTTCAATATCTGAATGTAATTTACTGAAATCTAAATTCAGAGTGCTATCTTTTGGACATTTCAAAGCATAGACATGGATATCCAGTTTATTTTGAAATGGAGCTATTTTTTGTTTAAAAGAGAACACTATTCCTCAGAGAATTTAGTGCTATTTTGCCAAAAGATTTAAAGTAGCATACGAGAATTGTCTATTTTCATGGCATTGCAGTCAAATAAAAATATAATATTGAATGTTTCACCAAGTCCTTTCTCTTTATCTGTGTAAATAAATATATGCACATAGACAATGTATCAGTATTGGCCTTTTCCTCCAGCATATGGCGAGTCTCGAGTGATGGCGTAATCGCTGCGTGCACGTCTCTGCACCATTGGACGGCAAATATTGATAAACGTTTCCTTGACAAAAGTGGTCTTACTCCAGGGGGCGCTTTGCGGCACAAGAATCCGAATTTTCCATTGAGCTATATTTAGCCGAGAATCACAACGAGTAATACTTGTCGTACGCATATAAATCAGCCCACGCAATCTCTTTTATAATCATAAACTTCTAGGGTTGGCCAATCAATCCACAGAGCTGTGAAAAGTAACAGCTACCACGTGACAATGCTAGCTCTATAATGTTTCAGGGGCGGGTTGGGTAATATTTTATAAGTAAATAAAGGCAATCATTATATTTTGTAGAGTTTGATTAATATCAAACAGCGAAAAGTTAAAATATTAGGCTATTATTTTTATTTCGACTCATGGTAACTGCCCAATCACAGCCTAAGCTGTCTGCTAAGCCCCGCCTGTTTTGAGTCCACTGGTCTTGCCTAATTTCATTCTACCCACTCGTGGTCGCGCGGATCTGTCAGTAACCGGATACGGCGTGGGGGTCGGTTTGTAAATCATTGCAATTAGTTTTTTGGGTTAATTTTCTCCTCGTATGTCCAGCAATAACATTAAAAGTTGTTATAAGTCTATTTGTCTTGGTTAGATCGGGCGTTTTGTTATTATAAGCACAGCAATGGAGGAAATGGTTTAATAACCTACAGCACGGTTCATTCTCAGTAGCTCAAGCTTCTCCCGGTCTTACCGGGCGGATTCAACTTGCGCAGTTTGTCGTTGGACATGGCAGGCGGGTTAAAAGCGGGATTTGTACGTCTCATGCAATATTTGCTGGACCCTCAGCACGTCGCGCGCTTCCAACGGCTGTGCGGGGTGCGCGAGACCGAACCGCGTGACAGACTCCGTAACGGAGTGCCAAGCACTCGCCACGGGGATGTTCAGAACGGAGGCGGCGATGCTACCTGCCGTAGAACAGCGGGAGCAGAGAGCGACAGGGAGAAACGCAATAACTGCGTGGCGAACGGGGCTGCGGGAGAAAACGTAAACGGGCAGGCGCGGGATAAAGACGGGGTCGAGGCTCAAGGATCCGCGGTGAAGCCGTTGCGCAGAAACTCTCTCACCGGAGACGTCGGGCAGGAGTTCATCATCGACAATAAGTTTCTTTACTACCTGTTCACGCTTGGTACCGAGCTTGGGAACGAGCTGTTCTACATCTCATTCTTCCCGTTCTTCATGTGGAACGTGGACGCGTATGTGAGCCGCCGGTTAGTCGTGGTCTGGGTGTGGGTCATGTATCTCGGCCAGTGCACGAAAGATGTGATCCGCTGGCCGAGACCTGCCTCGCCTCCAGTGGTCAAAGTGGAGATGTTCTACAACTCCGAGTACAGCATGCCCTCCACACATGCCATGTCCGGTACCGCCATACCCTTGAGCCTGTTCCTGCTGACCTACGGTCGATGGGAGGTAAGAACATCACACCATGCAATGTATGCATGACATTTAATAGATGAGTGACTTTGCGCACAGCAAACTAGTACAGTGTCCCCTGAAGTATTCTGACACTTTGTACGAGTTTCATTACATTAGGGAAAAAAGTTTTTTAAAAATGCCCATTTATTTTTGAAGACGGCACAAGCACAGTTTTCAAGCAAAACATACCCTACAAGTCACTTTGATTGTTAGATTAGAGTTTGTAAAAGTGAAGTCAGTCCTGATGAAAAACTGTAGCGTCCTTTGTTTGCAGGTTCCATTTTTTTTAGATATGTTGTTCAATAAAAATGGACAGTTCTTATTTATTTATGGTATTTTGCAGTATTTATTATAAATGGTTTATCTGTGCACATTATCATTATTATTGTATTCACTTGCACTCACAAGTTTTAATCAAAAACTTTAAAGCCCACTCCCTCTCATAATGACATCTCTTCCTTGATGAGGCTGGGCAGTAAGGTTGTCCAATTAAAAAAAAGTTTTTTTTTTTTTTTTAATTAAATCCTTAATAATCCTTAGTAAATCCTTATTCGCATTTACATTGTTTGTTAAATATATATTGAGAACCTACTGATTTTTTTTTGTATTTTTGGAATTCAATAAAAATATATATAATATGGTTGTACAGACGAGTTTCAATCCCTTGCCTCTAGCAACCTGTCACTTATATGAAAAATAACAGCAATTAGCCAAGGACCAATCAACTCACTATGGACAAAATGAAGTCTCATCCTACTTTTTTTTTTTTTTCATCCAAGAGGTGTTTCACTCAGAAATATGTTACATTAGGGAAGAAAAGTTTCACTTCATGTCTATGCCTTAAGTGTCTATATACTTTAGAAGAACACTTCTATTATAGTTGAACATACTGCACCAAAATATAACCCTTCTTCATAGAATGAAAGCCTGTTTCCACATCATAGTAAAAAAGAAAAGGAAATCGTGAGAAAAATATTAAATAAAATTGTGAGAAATAAGGTAACCGTTACTTTATTTTTTATTCTGAAGCAGAAACATGCTTTCATATCATGCAGACACCTTCAGGCATTTTTCCATTTTAATTAAGGCCTTTTTAGGTCTACTTATTGCTCTTTTTATTAGTAAGCAGCACCATCCTCACCAGTTGAAGAGGTTTTGCTATATTTGTGAGAAGATTTTCAGATTAACTGGTATGCACAGGCGCCTATTTGGGTGGATTGTCAAGATCTGGCTCTGTAATTCTTTCATCTGTTTAAATCTTTTCCTGTGTGGGTGTTAAAATATCTCAAAACAATGGCCTATATTCTGTGCACTTTCTGAGTTCATGAATTAAATTCAGAGATTTTCATCCTGAGCTTAATCCTGCATAATGGTCTTTATCCCCATTTAAAGGCCACTTTTAACCCTGTGCTAAGCTGTGTATTCACACTTGTACATCAGTCAGCAAGCATAACCAGCCTTAGGTTATAAGCAAACCCTAAATTGGAGGCTGCAAAGGCATACAATGAAAATTCCCATCCCAGGGAAATGAATAAACACTGTGAAACATGTAGAACAAGAAAATCCTGGGTGTACTAAAAGGTGTTACAAACGTATCATTCTCTGTTATGTCTTGCTGCATCAAAGGTAAGAGGATTTATTGCCACTGGTAAGTTCAGAAAGTATATTAAAGGGTAATGTGATTTCATATGCTGCTTATCACGACCTGATAACAACACAGATTACAAAGCAATATAATGTGCCATTTGTTCATTGCTCATTGCTATTTACTTTGGAGTTAGAAATGTTTACTTTCACCTTCTCCTGATTTTACAATGTGAAATCAGGAGGTTAGTGTCATTTAGGTCATATTGTGATAGAACCACATGATCCTATTGTTAGATCACCGGACCTTCATTGAGACGGTTCTTGAGAAATGTGGCGAACCAATACAGAATGACCTTTAGAATACACGCATAACATTGACTGGTTTGACACTTGAAAATGCTCACATGTGTGTAAACTTTACGCTTTATGTAACTCACAGGAGATAGAATATGGCTTCATTCGCATATAATAATCACAAACAGTATTTGGGAGGATTGAATTAGACTGCTAACAGGAGCATGATTTGGGAATGTTTGGGAGTTTTGTAACTCTTCTGAGTGAGAATTATGATAAAATAAACTGATGTCTCATGATGTTTACAGTACAGATTCAGAATGTGTCCTAATCATTTTGTGAGCCATTTTACATGTCTTAAAGCACAGTTTTCCTATAAATGAAAGATTTGTCATGACATCTACTCATATGGAACACTTGAGGAGAAATTTAGCATGTTTAGCAATGTTTATACTGCTTTTTTCCATACAATTAAAGCAGACAGACACTATAGCTGTCAAGCTCCAAAATTGACCAAAAAACCCCATCAGTACTCTCCTACATTACAACACATTTAACAGCTTTGTATGTGGAATAGACTGAAATTCACTTTTATTGCATGGAAAAGAGCAGCTGCTAGATGACTGCTATCAATTACTTGAGCAAATCATGAATTTTAATTTTCGGGTAGATTTATTCTCTGGTTATACAGAGAGGGTTTCAGGGGACTCCAGTCTTTGCTGTGGGTTTTAGAGACTAGTGGCTTTAAGCATTCGAGGGAGCGTTGTTTAGTTTAGTCTTATCTGAGAGTGCTGAGATTGATTTTGGTCCACTCAGTCGTGTCATTGCTGTCAGTCATCAGCAGACCTTCTGCTGGTTCACTGATAAGCACGCTTTCTCGCCCCCTCTTATCTTTTTCACTTCAGTTGATGAAAAACAAGCTTATGTGGATTCTACACATTTAAACAATTCAGATAAGTTATCAAGAAATATTTATGGAGCAGATAAAATACATATAACCATTTATTAATCAATTATCATTTTGACTTAACTAGTGTTGCTTTCGTCAACGAAAATTATGACGAAATATCGTCGTCAACGAACCTTTATCACGTGACGAAAACGAGATGAGACGCAACATAAATGCTGGTCATGTGACGATGACGATAATTAAATGTATAATGCAATATCGTTGACGAATAAAAACGAGACTAAATGTGGTTTACAAAATAAAAACTATGCTAAAATGTCTCTTCATTTTCGTTGACCAAAACGAGATGAAACGAAATGTTATAACGTTATTTCGTCTCATTTTGTTCGCGTTTCCTGTGTCTCACTCATGGTCTCACTTCAGGGGCTGACATCAGGGTTGCCAGGTTTTCGCAACAAAACCCGCCCAATGGCTACTCAAAACTAGCCCAATCGCATTTCAAGGGGGTTCCCCGGTAAAGCTCGCATTCCAGGGGCTAAATATCAAGTTATTGGGGTCACTTCAACCCGCGGACATGAAAAACAACCCGCGGCAACAGTATTAAAGTAGCCCAATTCCGCGGGAAAACCGCGGACATGGCAACACTCTGCGCAGACGCAGGCGACGTCACTTCCTCAAGCCCCACTCGCGGCATTATTTAGAGAAGACGACAACAAACAAAGTTAAGTATGACACAGAGAAAGGGACCGATGCCCGGCTTCATCTGACTTCAGTTTACAAGCAATACAAGTAACAGCATTTTATTTGCACTTTTTAGTATGTTATTGTAGCTCGAGCATTCAAGAACCTTGTTTAACTTGAATGTATATATTTTTTTCTGGCATTGTCATGTGATGCTATTTTATTTATTTCAATTTACACGTGTGTACTTCTAACATGTTTGGTTGGTAAAATAAATGTTGTAAATTCAAATCAGAGCGTCTTCCGTGTCTGGAATGGATGTATTCTTGAGTCTATAAGGTAACAATAATATAATAAGATAACCTTGTTTGAAATGGGTTTAGCTAAAAGTAGTGTTGCTTTCGTCAACGAAAATTATGACTAAATATTGTCGTCAACGAACCTTTATCACGTGTCGAAAACGAGACGAGACGCAATGTAAATGCTGGTCATGTGACGATGACGATAATTAAATGTATAATGCAATATCGTTGACGAATAAAAACGAGACTAAATGTGGTTTACAAAATAAAAACTATGCTAAAATGTCATTTACATTAGATATTTGAACAGGCTATTAAACTGTTGTCAGTCAAGTTGTCATTTAAAATCCGAACATCACTGGTAATGTTATTGTTTTAGTGATTATGCAAATAAAAAGTCATTTTATTTGTTGTTTGTTGATTTTTGAATATAAAACTTGAAGTGATTTATGTCTGTACTTTTTGAACATCTCCAGCACATTTGAACAATACCATGATAATACTGATAACTGTGATAATTTCGGTCACTATAATCGTGATAAGAAATATTCATACCGTTACATCCCTAATCACGCGACACCGTTATACACAGCGCTGGGAGATACACTGAAGAAAGTAGTCGAATTCACCGCAGAATCAATAACATCTCTGTCAAATCTTGTGAGAAGCATTCAAATTCGGCGCAAAATTCTGTTAAAGCTACGGATATCTGAACAAACACCACTGATGTGGAAACCAGGAAAAACATTGTTCTATAAACACAAATCTCCACCATTCACCATGGATTTGACTGAGCTTGTGTGTGTGTGCATGAGATACAGTGAGCATTAGTTTAGAACGGTTTTAATTTTAATTTTTAAATGTAGAGAGTGTGTTAATTTGTGCAATGATAACCTACCAGCAATGTTAAGATGATTTTTTAATATATTAATATGAGGACATTAAAATATAAATTTATTAGAAGAGTACATTATTATTTATGTGCTTAAAAACAAGATGCAAGCAATCAGAATATTTTACCTGGTAGGGAGTGCCCAATGTAAACATGAAACATATGCCATTACCTATATTGTACTGTGGTACAGTTATGGAGGCCATTCATAATGCAGAGGTCAACTGCCTGCTCTGCCTATAGTTAGCAATGGCCTTATAGTATGCAGTGTTTAATAAACAGCTGTTTAACTAAATTTTTCTGAGGTGAAATTCAGTGCAGTCCCGTATCGTGATACGTATCGTATCGTGGCCTCTGTATCGTGATGCGTATCGTATCGTGACTTTGCTGGTGATACAACACAGCACTAATATATATATGGGCGTGTTTAAATATAATACGGGGGGGGGCTCAGATTACCATATGTGTACGTAGGGGGGGCCCATGAAAAAAGGTTGGGAACCACTGCTCTAGCCTTCTCTCTCACACACATCAGCATACACAGCTGCTGTGAGCTCTCACACACACACATAATCTAGTCTATAATCAGAGGCAGATATTCAGCATATGAAGTTAGCTAAGGCTCAGATGAAAGGGAGGGAAAGATCTCTGTGAGTTGGTTCAGCATGTGGTCCTGCATCTGTGTCATGTGGTCTCAGGGCATGAGGTGCGGTCTGGATAACCAAGCATGGTCTAACTCTCTATGTTTGAATCCTTGGTTTTTTAATGGTCATGTTTCTGATGTTCATCTGAATCTCTTGACTCAGTGTTTACCCTGCAGTTACACTGTATGACCCCCATAGAGGTGTGTGCTACAGCGAGTGCATTTGTTCTGTGGTCAGACAATCTAGTCAGACATACAGCTTCTCCTCCATGGTTTTATAGTTAATTCGGGTTACTTTGAAATGTAAATTCAACATTCAAGTCATTTGTTTTATGCATAGTCCATTTTTTTCAATTTTTTTTTTTGTGTCTGATCTTGTGCTAAATTGCATTGCAGTAGGCAGAAGCCTTGTTATGATCCCAACACAGCGGCATTAGCTCAACCAATGCCATGAGTTTGAGGCAGAACTTTCTGTTTGTCAACCAATAATAGTCATTGTTTTTGCTATGCCATTTGGTGAAGGTAGTGGCACCAAATTTACATAATTCAGGTTTTAAGTGATCAAAACTCTCTCCGGAGTCTTTTAAAACTGTGTAACCAATCCTGCCAAAGGAGAGATTTCCACATAACAGACACATTTAACTGTTTGTATTAGTTCTCATTTTCTCTTTCATTCAGGGGATGTCTTTTCCAAGGCAAAGCAGAAGTTAGAGGTTAGAGGTATTTTTTTCCAGTTTCACTGAGCTGAAGGGAACGGCACGGAGGGAAATGTCCTGTTCCCTTTTATTATGCTGCACTGAATGGAAATCCCTGAGTTAAAGCAGCATTTTATTTGCTGTGTCATTTTCCTGGCAGCTGGTGTTTCACTGTAAATCCACTGCTGTACATGTTTAAACATGGACGTTAGTGCATAGAAATCTCTGCTGAAGTGTTTAAACTCAGCAGTAATCTGTTTGAGAAGGATGTGGGCCGCCAAAGACACAGACAGGCGGCTTAATCCGAATGAACGATGACTAGGAATGTGTTGCTTTTTAACCTTAATGCAAGTTTTAGCAATTTGATACAAATTAATGTTTTTAAATAACCTGAGAACACATGTACAGGTGAAACTCAAACCTTGCATACTGCATAATCTTTCTTTTTATTAATACTTTTATTTATCAATGATGCATTAAATTAAAAGACATTTATACAAAGGGTTTCCAATTTCAAATAAATGCTGTTCATGTGAACTTTCTATTTTCAAAAAATTTATCAATTTGACAATATTTAGTACTAAGTTTTTTTTTTTCATTCTAAACATCCTGATATAAATAATTATGCAATGTAACTTTATATCTGATGAAATACAGCGAGTGTTTGATTAAATGTTATGTTTGTTAACCAGCATAGTTGGTTAAAAGTGTGGCAGCTCTTTTTAAAGTTTCCTTCTGGCTATGGTTCCGTCTTTTTATCTGCCTGACCATCTTTTGCTTTGTGGGACAGTAATTGTAGTTAAGTGGTTGTTTTATAGTGTGCTGAGGGTTTGACTTCAGTGTTTGTTGGTTGAACGTCCGTTGTACCACAGGAGGGGTCCATCTGTGGACAAATGCATTATGCAAGTGGCAACGATGAGAATGGTATCGCTCATAGATACTGCCATGGACACTTGAGACATATGGACACACACCCAGAAAAGATACCCTTCAGCTTCATGAAACAGGTTAGCATTAACTGTGGTGTCACTGTGACACTGGGCCCACAGCCAAACATGAGGCGGTGTGTGTGTGTGTCTCTGCACACGTCTGCATGTGTGCTTGCTTGATTTTTAGAACACCATCTGTGCGTATATTGCTGTTATATTGTGTTACGGAGTACTTTCTACACATCTGGTTTACTCTGTAGTACTACAACTCATGGAAATGACAGAGTGAGACAGATAATGTATCCTCTGGCTCCTTATAAGAGATGGCAGTGAATGTTTTCTCACACAGACTGTTCCTCCTCTGCCATCTGTTGTAGTCGTGTGTGCAAAAAGATAAAAGCAAAGCAGTCCTATATAATCCTTTGCTGGTAATTCATGTACATTGATGGACTAGCTTGTTCAAGCAGTTTCAAAATTCATTTTAAGGTATGACTGTGCAGTTTGTGTTGTTGATAAAATGTGAATAATGTTAACCATTGAATTAATTTTACACACAAATCAGAAAACACTATTATAAAAGCACACAGGTAACTAATATGCCACAACTGATGAGTTTCATTGTGAAATTTTGCAAAAGTTGTCTCTCATCACCTGAAGCATATTTTAATCTCTCTCTGTGTGTGTGTGTGTGTTTCCACAGTATCCTCTGCTGCTGGGTCTCTCTCTAGCCATCAGCTGGTGTGTCCTGGTGTGTTTGAGCCGCATATACATGGGCATGCACTCCATACTGGTAAGACAAATTAAAATAACTGAAACATAAAACTCAATATTTGTATTTATTAATAAATGATGGAAGGATGTTATTTTTAGAGATACAAGATAAGTTTGAACTGTATCGATATTACATACTGTTATATTTAAAGGGGTGGTTGATTATGATTGAACGTTTTTAACTTTAGTTAGTGTGTAATGTTGCTGTTTGGGCATAAACAACATCTGCAGTTACGACACTCAAAGTTCAATGCAAAGTTAAGTATTTTCTTTTAAAGAAATCACTATTGTTGTTGTAGTTTCAAGGACTACAAAAAAGGCTGGTAGGGTCTACAGCAAGACTCTTCCCGGGTTTGTGACATCTCTAACCCCGATGTTTAAATGCAACTACCTGTAATGGTAAGGGGGTGTGATGTAGGGCTGCACGATATATTACATGCGACAAGCTACGCAATTCACGCTCAGAAACGCAGATGAATCGCATGCGATAGTGAACGTGATATTGCGTAGCTTGTCAGCGATCTACGGCTCTGTGTATTAAATGCCGCTCTATTTGAAAACAGGTGATGGAGATTTACGGCTAATCACAGAACCGTCTTTACTGACAAAATGCACATGACTATCGCATGTAATATATCGTGCAGCCCTAGTGTGATGTTTCTGGACAACATGCACTAGGCGGTTAGTGAATCATTACACACTGGGCCAGCTAACCAGTCTGAGCCTGACTGCGTATTTCTATGGCAAGGGCTTCACAGAAGCAGGAACTTATCTACCTATTTTTAGATTTAGATTACCTCTGCTGTTATCTAACACTCACTTAATGTTCAAACACTAATAATTTACTAATGGAGTTAGAAGTAATCAAATCAAATCTTAAATGAATCTCCATTTTTTTTTATACTGTACATTATAATTTTGTGATGCCTAAATTCACTTGTAGCATTAAAATCAATTAGTTTTATTTTTCAGGTACATTTTTTTTTATGTAAAATAGTATAGAATTTTAATATTGGCCATAGCATGAAAATAAATGTCAGTTTACTGGTATCATATTCACCATAACAATCAGATTTAAGAAGACTGCCGCTTTTGTAAAGGCCAGGAAACATTATGAGGTTCCTCATTGGGATGTGCGGGTCTAGTCGACTAGTCGACTAAACGGTACAGCTCCTACTAGTCGACACTGAAAACAATAGTCGATTACACGAGAGAAAAAACCCCCAATGATTTTATCATTCGAATTACCATCATTTTAACGTTACATTTAAAACATTTTAAAGAACAGTTAAAATAAAACTTTTGAAAAAGAATACATATCAAAATATTTAAATATATAAATATTTTTAAAAGCGTATCTGGGCGGAAACTACATTTTTACCTCACATGCGTTTTCTTCATGTCAGTTGCGGCGAGCTCAAAATGACCACGCGAAAGACCAGCAAGGTGTGGGATTATTTTGAATTAGAAGGAAATGGAAAGGTTTTGTGTAAACTGTGTAATGTCAAATTGGCTTACAATAACTTTACTGGAGCTATGCGTAATCATATTCAATACAGGCACGTATGCGTTAGCTTGGAGTCTAGCCAAAGCCAAATGTCAATCATGTCATACACTACAACCTGCCGCTGCGGTCCGCGATCCTATCTGCCCGTCTATTCCTCTAAAGGAAGACCCACTTCGGTGGTGCTGCGGGATTTCCAGGATCTTTTCAAACTGTCTGCTTGCTTGTAGTTATCTATCTGCTTGCCTGTGACTTCAATTCCTGCCGAGTTCGTTTTTTTTTTCAAGTGCAGAATCGCCTCTAGTCCCGTCTTTCGCCAGACCACGTTAACATGTTAAATTCAATGAACAAATGCACACGGTCTGAGTAAGTAAAACGAGCTTTGTTTTGTTTTTAGACAATATAGCCAACATGAAGTACATTTTTAAAAGCCGTTTTAATGCTATTCCTTGATAAACTTTCCTATTGTTTTTTACTTTTTTTTAATATGCGTTTTAATATGTTGGCTAACGTTATATGAAAATGAAGAATTCTGTCAGTCTATTGATTGATTTTCCATTTCTGCATTGCTCCAGCCGATCTGAATAAATAAGCTACGCACTGGTTTATGTTGAGTGTATGCTCTTCCTTTTTTTCCTGTTTAACGACCGCCTAAAATTAATTGATGATAACGCGAGGCAAGCATACGGCATAATCATGACCTATTTTTAGCAGAATTCATTGAGGGATTTGACAGTGATTCAAAGATTAAGTATTTCAACTGTATGCTGTTATATATACACAAGCACAGTTTTTTTTCATTTTGGGGGGGTTTCTAGCTTTTAGACTAGTCGGATACAAAACTTCCGTTTAAACAATAGTCAAATTAGTCGTAGCGCACATCCCTAGGGTGTGTGTGTATGTTATTCTTGGTTTACCTGTGTTTGTGTGTGGATGTTATCTGTGTGTCTATGTATGTGTGTGTGTGTTCATTTAAAAAAAAAATCACTGGTGTTTCTTTACTGGGCCAGATAATTACCAGCAGTAGTGTGTATTTGTGTTTAGATGCAGATCAGTTTGATATGTCTTTACTGAACAGTTTGCCTTTTTAAAGGAAGATCACACATATGGCTTGAATAATAAGCATGTTTGTGTGACCTGAGGCTAGTCATATAGACTGTGAGCGGCCTGGTTTAACTACATCCATCTGTTTGGGTCTCATGTTGCCTGATGTTGCCCCAAAATCCATATTCATTATAAGCATGTATCATGCACGTGTACAGACATGGTAAATCCCATCGGTGATGTCTCGTTACAGTAACAAACAGTGTAATTTTGCAGAATGATTTCATCTGTTGGCGAGGTGTCTGTCTGTCTGGATGACACAATTTTTCCTCAGTCCTGAAAATTTGGTGTTTCATATGGGTGTTCTGCTCCATGTCTGCTTTAAGCAGTAATGTCACCCTCAGGGTGACCTCATCCGTCTGGTCGCCCTTTTGGGGTGATTAGTGGCCGTTGCCCTAGAGATTGTTCCCTTGGCAACCGTGGGATTGTCTTAACACTCTCATATTCACGAGACAAGAAGGGATTGTGAAACTAGTCAGATGACACACGCTTTGGGAAATGTTATGGCCAAATAAAAGGCTTATTAAAATGATTATTCATTATGTCATTGATTGACTGTAAAATCATAGCTAAAATGTTTTTTAACTACTGTATTTTTATTTTTTGCTGCAAATGGACCGTTTCAAGATCCAGAGTGATACTAATCTTTCAGTCAAGCTTTTATCTCTAGCTTTGATTCATTTCTCTCTGTTTTAGAGTTTCATTTTTTGTGGTTTACGGAGATGGTTTGATCTGATTGTCACACTTTTACAGTTGAAGAATCACTAGTACAGACTGAAGAAGAGAGATGGGTTATCTCTCTATCTCACACTCGTTCGGTCAAAACAAGGACAAGCACAACATGCAAAAGCAGTGAACTCATGTTCAACAGCAGATGTGGAAAATGAGCCCATAATGGTTAATGACTGATAGATAAGAGAGAGAGGTGAGGCATGTCTCATGAAGAAAATGTTTCTGTCCTTTTGAACATAATTTGACATCTAGACAAATGTACTTGGGATCCACAATTAAAACAGCTTCGTAAAGGGACTGAATGGTTTCTGTTTTTGCATCTACAAATGCTGAAAGGCCAAATTTGAGGTTAGGGTTTAAAAGTGTGACTGAAGGCGAGTGTAAATGAACATTTGCTAGTTAATCTGTGCCTGTAATCAGTGAAGAGTTTCCATGATGTTTTAAGTGCTGAGTGTGAAAACTGTTTTGAATTAACCAGCTTATTTCCTTCTCCCACACACAGTGAGCCAGACTAAAGTGCTACATATTATTGTCTAATAGGTTTCACACGGATGTGTGTGTGTTTTGTGGTCTCTGTGGAATCTCACACCCAATGCTGAAGTATTCTGACATCGGACGTCTCCCACAAGTCTTGCTATTTGTTGAACACACATAAACTGTGTTTAAGACAAGAATGTAGTGAACTGAGCTTCTGCTAAGCAAAGCTGACCAATCTTACCTCTTGCCCCGTGTGAAGTTTTACCTTTTTCTAATGTTAGTCTTTGGATCTTTGCCAATTTATGAGAATGATCAAAAATATGATAAAGAGAGGGTACAAGAGATCACTTTTACATTTTCCAAATCTTGTGACTTGTATAATTCAGCTATTTCTTTAAAGAGGAGCGGCAGATAAGATGCTTTGCATTGTTAAAATTCATTGCAGACCACATAATATTTAATCAATTACTACTTTATGAACACATAGGCTACATTTACATTTAGTCATTTAGCAGACGCTTTTATCCAAAGCGACTTACAATTGGAGAATACATAAAGCGATTCTTTTTAAAGAAGCAAACAGACACAGGAAATGCTTGTAATACTAAGTTTCAGGCATTGTTCAAATAAGTACAAGCTAGAAAGGGAAGGAATAAATAAAGAGAAAGAGTTTTTTTTTTTTTTTTATATAAATTTAGGATGAAGTCAAGTAGCATCGAAAGAGATGAGTTTTCAGATGTCGCTTGAAAATTGTCAGGGATTCGGCATTCCGGATAGGGGTGGGAAGATCATTCCACCAGCCAGGAACGGTGAATGAGAGTGTTCTGGAAAGTGATTTTGAGCCTCTCTGTGATGGTACCATGAGGCGTGGCTCACTAGCGGATCTCAGACTTCTGGAGGGGGGATGTCATAGTACTGAATATCACACAGTTCACCTAAATCCTTAGTTTATATTGGATATTCTGTAAAGGTTGTCTTGTAGTAGTAACAGCAACCAAAGGATAGAGACTAGTAAAGGTAGAAATACAGACAGCAGCTGTTGGTTTAAATTAAGAGAAATCTTTAATTTAATCAAAGTCAAATTTAGTCCATAGGTTTGCTTGTATGAGTTATTAAGCTGTTTCAGTCTTAGTATAAAGGCCTGTTGAGTATTTGGTGTGGAAATTGTGTGTGATACAAGGTTATAGTTTTTAATTTTTAAATTCAGTTTTGCTTCATTCATATTTTTGTTAGTTGTAGTTTAGTTTTTATTTTGTGAACACATTTTTATTTAGTTTTTATATAGTTTAGTTTCAGTTTTACTTTCAGTTTTAATTAAAGTTTAGCAGAATCAACAGATCACTTCCAGAGCGGAGGCCAAAGAAAGACTTTGAGAAGACAAGAGAAAGGCAAACTAACAATCTGCTAAGATTGATTAGTTGGTAAAAGTATACAAATATACACCAAGGAAGGAGTCAGGCCTTTTTACTAAATAAATCTACGTAATCTATTAAGTTGCGCTTAATGTCATATCTAATGGTGTGTTGAAATATTTAATATGAAAATAAATGTAGCCTTATTTGGTTATATTAGATGTCTTTTTTCTTATTTAACCATAATTATGATATTGTAACTGTCGTGTCTTGCTCACTTTTCCGTGAACAGCCGCGTAAAAATCATAACTGGGTCTAATGAAATTCAATAATAACGGCAATCGTATTTAACAGTAAAGGCTCATATTTGAATATATGTTATTTTCTTTATTTATGAAGAATTATTAGCGTGTGCATGATGCGATTTAGCCTATGCATATTTGTTCGAAAGCCTGGCAGAGTGATCAGAAGATGCTAGGCCAAAGTTTTGTATTGTTTACAGAAAGGATAAGCGTTCTCATCTTTTTTTCTGTTAATTATCGAGTTGCGCTGCGTGTCTGTTTTTCTTCAAAGCACCAACTTAGAATGCCTAATGTTGGTTTGATTGCTTGTGTTACATGAGAAAATAATTTTGCCCTCCTGATGTTGTAGATTAATGCAGGTGCGATTCGGCTCGCGACTCACATTCTTTGTCAAAAGGTTCTGGTCTGGTACAGAAAAAAATTAGTGCTGCTGTCGGATAACGGGTCGGGTGTTCTGTTAAGTACTGCTGGTGCACGTTTACCAAACAGGACTCGCGCAGGACTCCGTCAGATAACCCCATGTGCGTGATGCGCCATTTACAGGTATTTCCCTAGACCGCCACACAGCTCATATATTTTTCCGCCAAGGGGTGAGAACGTAATAATACGATGATTTATTTTTGTTAATTATTATTTTATTTCAGTTAGTTTTTCAATAACTGTTGTTAGTTTAGTTTAGTTTTAGTTTTTCAAATATTTTGACATTTTTATTTTATTTGTTTACGAACTTTTTTCATCAATCGTTTTCGTCTTAGTTTTAGTTTTCGTTTACGAAAATAACCTTGGTGTGATAAACATTTTAATTTGAATAAATGGTTGTTAATGCATCTATAGACCAACACGAATATTCGCATGCCGTCAGTGTCACTGAATTTAAATTTTATTTTTTTCCAACAAAAAAAAATTAATCTCACTGGCAGACCAATAAGATTTGTGCTTTTGGTCACATGCCCAGAGCCGCTGCTGTTACTACTTCTTTTCTAAATGTGCCACCTACTTTCAGAGAGAGTGAGTTTGCATTTTCCTTCAGCTTGTCTGCAGTTTTTTTGTACATTGGTCTGAACAGAGAGAAATCGCACGTGAAAATCAGATGAAATTTTGGTTCCAAACATTCGTGCCAGTGTGAACAGGTATTGATTTTCCCTGCCGTTCTTGTTTGTAACCATGTATCAGAATGACATTTGTTTATTATTAGGTCAAACTTCCTCTACAGATTTACATGTCAAATAAGGTGATATTCAAATATGTACATTCTCTATGTTAGCCTCTTTCAAATGTAAACTACCTTTTGTTTTTTAATGACGTCTTTGGGTCTCGCATGCATTTTGTTTTTATTCCTGTGGTTTGCCGTTGATATTTGTTTTTTTTATGCTTTTCAGGACATTATTGCTGGTTTTCTGTTCAGTTTGCTGATCCTGGTGGTCTTCAGTCCTGCTCTGGACATCATCGACACCTTTAACCGCACACATCCCTACGCTCCGCTCATCATCATCTCACTTCATGTGGGACTAGGCCTCTTCTCCTTCACCTTGGACACCTGGAGCACCTCACGCGGCGACACCGCCCAAATCCTGGGCTCTGGCGCGGGTATTGCCTTGGCATCCCACATCAACTACCACCTGGGCCTTTTGCCAGACCCACCTGCATCCATGTTTCCTCTTCAACCCCCATCTTTCACCCTCAGCCTGATCGGACTCTGTCTACTGCGCTTTCTCCTCGGTGTCATCATTCTCCTGGCTACCAGAGCAGTAATGAAGGCTCTCACCATCCCGCTCCTCTGCTGGCTCTTAGGGATTCCCCGTGGCGATGTCCGGAAGGCCAGGCAGCACATGGAGGTGGAGCTGCCGTATCGTTATATCGTCTATGGAACCGTGGGGTTAAATTCGCTTTTCCTTGTGCCTTTCTTGTTTGCACGTGTGGGCCTGTTGTGATTGGGTGGAAGAAACACCTATTCTTTTAGCCAATAAGAGCCCAGTTGGACTGCAGAGGCAAATCAATGATCGGATGGAACTAATGCCAATCATGTAACACTGTGCTGCACCTTCCAGATGCTCCTCAAATGCGTTTTCCATCATATATACTGTAGTTCTATCAGATTTTCTATTCAAACACCTGTTTGGTGTTGATCCAGAGATTATTGCCCATTTCTATGCAGTTTGCATTGCATGTATAGTACAGTAGCATCTCTATCAGGTTCTATTCTTATCTAAAATCCTATTGTAAACATTTGTACCCTACAGTGCTTATGTTTTTTGCAAGCAATACAGCATTTTTGCTAATTCTCAAACCTTAGAGGACTTTAGACTAATCTTTTGGCAAGTTTTGTTCATGCCACAGTAGGTGAACTCAAACTCTTGCATCAAGAGTTGAATGAAATCTCTCTTACGAAGGTGTGACTCATGCAAATTAGCATGCAAAATCTCTGTGACGAATTGGCTGGAACTGATGCCAGCAATGTGTATTTCTTTTGTTTGCAAGATTTGAATCTGAAATCTCAAATGTTAATAGAAATGGTCAGTGTTGGGAGCAGCACTGATCTTTGTGCTCATTTTTGTTGTAGTTGATTGAGATGTTTAGTTTTGGATCTAAAGAAAGTTGGACTATTCTCCAAAGACTTTTGTAATGATAGAAGCCTTAAACGTATAGTTCGTACAAAACGACAGTTCTGTCATTTTACTCTCCCTCAATATTTGACCTGTGGAGAAGAAGAAATGTATTTTTGTGCATATAATAGAAGTCAATGGGCTCTAATGTTATTTGGTTCCCAATGTTTCAGACAGAGAAAGTAAATCACACAGGTTTGGAATAACATGAGAGTAAATGATGACAGAATTTTTTTTTTTTTTTTTTTTACCGTTCGTTGAACTGACCACTCAAATAGTTTCTCTAGGCATTAAAATGTCTTTCTGATGCACTCGTGATTTAGTCTGAATATTGTTTAATGCTGGATCAGTTTAACTTTTTGTTCTTATATTAAATACATGTCAGGGAGTCTGGCTCGTAATCAGAATTTTATTAGATCTTCAATCTCAGTCTGCTTTTATTCCCTGTAAGTTGCTGCTTAGAATATGGTTCGAAGTGTGTATGTGCAGCGTTACTGATCGCAAAAAAAAAAGCAGCACTAGACTAATAAATGTTTTCTCTGCTAGCATTTAGCGGTGTGCTTTCAGTCAGGTTGAAACACAAGGTTTGCCACTAAGCCTATAAATAGTTCTGCCTTCTGATAGTCAAGGTTGTGTTTGATGTATAGTTAAGATGAATTTGTTGTACTGATTTAAATGCACTGTTCCCAGATTGCACTGCTCTGCTACCTGCTGTTGTGCGTGTCGCTGCGATGGCCTTATAATAGGTCAAGATTGCATGACACCGCTGTGTGCGTGCGTTTATACTCTTCCTGTGGCCTTGTGTGTCTTTGTGCACATGTAAGTTCCTTTTTTTTGCTGAAAGAGAAGCTGGTTTCCCAACTCCTCACTTCTGTAAACAGGATTTTTTTGGATTCTCTGAATGATGAGAAAACCAGCTATTCTTCTCAGCGCAGAGCAATGCTGACACCTGACCCTTCACCTAGAACAATACAGATCTATGTAATTTTAAGGTCAGAGGTTATATGGACCTCTGTATTCTTCTCAGCGCAGAGCAATGCTGACACCTGACCCTTCACCTAGAACAATACAGATCTATGTAATTTTAAGGTCAGAGGTTATATGGAAGAGACAAAGGTCGGAGGTTGTATTTGGGACAGAATATGAGAAGTCTGTGGTTAGCATTGCTTTCTGGACCAATTGGGCTTGTTCCTTACTGCATGATTCCATAATAATTGTGTTTTTGGATGGCAGTAGATCGATTGTAGCATTTGTTTTCTCTCAGGCCTGTGTTCTAGTAATCTGTCATGTGTTTATGACCAAATATGAGTGCTTTCAGTTAGTTGCAAGTCCATTATGTAATTTTCAGCCCCACACTGAATCTGTAGGATTTTCAAGATTGGATTGCATATCATTCCAAAAGCTCAAGACATGCTGTAGTCCTTTCTTGTTTATGTAATATTTTTTATAACAATATTTTAATATCATCTAATAACTATTTAACTACAAAAAAGTAGTCGTCAAAGTAGTCTCAGGTCAATTTACCTAATTTTCCCATGTCTAAATGAAAATAATTCCTCTATAATCAGCACTGAATGCAGAAAACGGCAGCAGAATCTGTGTGGTCCTGCTCACGACCCAGATTAAACTCATGAGAAACTGGCCCAGTGGTGAAGTTTTCATTTAAAAGTGCTTTATTTCCTTTGATTTGGTTTTCTCTGGTTTTACTGAAAATAACATGGCTTATTCTGAATAAACAGATCCGATTTGGATACCACGCAGTGCCTTTTATGTAAATCTCTGCTATGTTTGATAAGCACAGACAATTAGCCCCATCTGTTTCTTTTTATTCTTCTTTCTTTCATCCAAGTAGAGCAATTAACAAACTTTAAACTTAAGTGGAACAAATCAGAATGGCTGATTGCTGCTCAGTCCATCCTGGTTCATCCAGGGTTGTTTTTTAAAACTACAACTACTAAAATAAAAAAAATAGAAATTTTGCTTTGGCAACAAACTGAAATTAAAGAAGTTTTAATTGGAGTACTAAATTACTAAAACGGACATTAAAACCATATATATATATATATATATATATATATATATATATATATATATATATATATATATATATATATATACAACTAAATGAAAAAAGCACATAAATTTAAATTGAAAACTGAAAATATAAAAAAGCGCTAACTCCAAATATTTTTAAATACAGTCATAATACATATAATACTAAAATAAGACTGGGTTTGTCTGTGATCAGCTCTACATCTCATGTTTACTGTTTTTCAAACAAGAAAAAAGATTGCATGTTAAATATTTCAGTTATCCTCTGTTTGCTGTCATAACCATTTCATAAATATATTACAGAAATTTAACATTTCTCATTTGAACTGACACCCTCCCATTGCTTCGGATGTTTATTTGTGTAAAATCAGTAGGATTTTTAAAATGTCTGGTTGTTTGTTTTGCTACTTACTGTGTTTTTCAATTGTCATTTTCACCAAATGTGTCCCAGAAGCTTTGGATACTGTATGGGTGTTTGTGTAAAATGTTATTTTGGAGCTCTGATTCTCCTGTGTGATATTAATCTTGGTCTTTTTGATTTCCTTTTTAATGATCTGTCAATACAGATGACTTTGCCATCTCTTAATATTGTGGGAGGCATTCTGAAAGTTTTAAGAGCTTGATGTAGATCCATTGTAAAACCTGCAATTATTAAAAATATCCAATTTTAAAAATGTAACAAACTGAACATTCAGACAAAACAAAAGTCTCCTGACCTTCATCCAGCGCTTGACTCTGAAAGAATCGCACTCCCACAGGGCTAAAAACATAATGCACAAATTACCAAGAATTCAGTGTTATAAGGAGACCTGTGACCTTATGTTAATAAAATGGCTTGCTATAGAAGCTTTGTTTAAAAAAAATTCATAGAAATTGTTGCTGATGATCTTAATTGTTTCCTACATTGCGTTTGAATATTATGCTCAATAAAAATCAAAAAGGCTATTACTTTGGTCTGTTTTTGAAGAAAAACAAATAAAGAAATGTTATCTTATTAACAGAATAGTATGGCTGGGTTTGAAAAGCACACATTTGCTCAGTCATTGTTCCACAGGACGCTTAAGTGTTCCTGCTGAGATCAATGATTTCTCTGTAATGCCTGAAATATTAATGTGCATGTGTGAGCATGTTTAGCCGGATAGATTTGCCCTGGCAGTTCGGATTACAAAAAAAAAGCACTTCTCTTTTCACTGTTTAGTCATATAAGATGTAATTATTTGTAAAATGAGCTAGAGCTATAAATACTGAAACACATGGCTTTTAGTATTGTACTGTATTTCACATGAGTTTCCACAGACCTGGCTAAGGGTTAACCCTGTAAAGCCTGACATAAATAAAAGTTTATTAAAACTAGCCAAAATATTTTTAAAAATCTTTAAAAAAAAATTGCATGTGTTTTGTTTTGTATCATATGATGTATCAGACTTGTACAGCTCAAATATGATATGGTGAGAATTCATACTCAAGGAAGAAAAAACAGCTCAGTTTTATTCAGAGGCCCAAACAGAGCAAAAATATTAAATTTAGTGCAGATATTATTTATACTGCCAAAAAGTAGATGGAATTCTCATAGCTTGTAATGTAAATCACTATTATATACTGAACATAAGTTCCAGTCCAGTTATCTAAAAATATTACTAATATGATAAAAGTTGATAAATATTACGTCTTATGTTTAATTTATTAAAATCATTAAAGAATTCACAGCAAAAAGACGTGTACCATGACCTGAACATATACACTGTCCAATCAGTCAACAGAAGGCATGTAGTACATTATGAACAACAGGTTTTTCAGCAGTGTTGATCATGTTGATCATTTAAAGGCCTTAAAATGCATGTATCAAATATGATACACTAGGCTTTACAGGGTTAAAGACTGGCTGTTTTTGCTTAGCTTGCTAGCACAGGACTGTGAATGCATACCTATTCATCACACACTGAACACTTTACTATACACACCTCTTTGCTTCTCATATGCACTCAGCCACGAATACACTCAACAATAAGCAGGAGCAAAAAAGGTTTACTTAGGTTTTATATCTCATGTCAAGGCCTTGCTATTTAATATGCTCCTTAGGGGACTTTCATGCGTTCCCTACAGGCTAAAAGAGGACAAAAGGACAGGATTTTTGGAAATATGATCATAAAGGTCAACATGGGCCTGCTGTACTGCTCAAGTTAGCAGAATACTTCCTGTCCTCATCTGATGACAATGCTGATTGTTGTTTCAGATGTCAAGTTTCATTCCTGTTTGTGTCCTTTGGGAGTTTAACAAAGGCAACAGGCGGACAAAGGAAAAAAAACATCATCTATTCTCATCACAATGATACCTTTGTTACACTCTTTCACTCTCCAGTATAAATGTCCCAGTTATTTCCTCCTGTGTAACCTTCTCTAATCGTTTTAAAAAACAGTAGAAACAAATTTACAGCTGTACTAGGATAACATTTGTAATTGAAAGGGTTTCTGGCAATGTACCATATACAATTTGTTTTTAAGTGACTTACAACGAATTTAACATTTTAATATATATTATGGGATTACAAACAAACAAATAAATCGTCGTTAAATATGCCATGCGTGAAGTTTGAGGATTTCTCATTTTATAATACAGAGAATCACTGCCATCTACTGGCGGCAAAGCGCTGTATAGTCTCCGTATCTTACCTCTTCTCGTGTTAGACACAAAAACGAATAAACAATGTGTCCGTCGTCGTGTCTCAGATTTTTATAAATGCTGATGAATTACAGTTGTTTTTAGTTTTACAACAAATGAAGCAAGTGTATCGTAAAACGTGTCCGTTGCGGAACTAATGTTCAGAGTCGCTGTGTTTCCGGGGAGAAGCTAAGGAGGCGGCACACTGATGTCTGTCATACGACCACATGTGAGTGTTTTGTGCAATATGTATCGATTAAATACAATATTTACTAAATTTACTAGTTGTATTAATGATCGGTATGTTTTGAGTACTTTAGGCTGTGAGATTTCTACTTTGTTGCTATGTGTTATCTAATTGTTTGTGAGGTTAATTTGTTTACACTTAATACGCAAAGAAACGGTCTAATTCATCTCCTTGGCTGTCATGTTTTTAATTATAGCCGTGATTTTGACAATAATTCTGCATCACTTTCCAGATAATTGAGAAATAATTGTTTTAACTCGAGTCATATCGGTTTAGTGATCTCTAAGGATTTATTTGTATCGTTTAATATGAATTTTGGGTTCAAACCACTGTGTCCTTGATCAAGAAGTGGTGTTGGAAAAGTTTAAAGAAAAACTGTTTAAAAAATAATAAGTAAGTAAATACAATTAACAAATTGAAACTAATAAATGTAATTAAACGAATAAACATTATATAAATCTGATTTAAATTAATAATAAATCTAACAGTACACTACTATAGTAATTATACAGTAATGTAATTTTTAGTAATTGTAGTTTTTACAGCATAAATTGGGGCTTTATATATGAAAATATATAGATGCCATTTAAATTTTAGTATGGTAGTCCCTTGCATGAGGATGATCATATTTGGGGGTCTGTGGCACTGATCTAGTCATTAAACAATAGTACAGTAAATCAGTGGTACTCAATTGATTTCACTTCAGGACCCAGATTTTACGTCATTTAACAACAAATCATAGTCTTTAAAAATTTGAATATTTAAATAATAACATGAACTGTATGATTGTCAATTATGTTTTTTTGATTGTCTCTTCAGTGTTGATGGTTTCATTCTCTCAGCAGGCATTAATTCACCATATAAAACACAAATCTGTCACCAGTAGAGAACCTCTGCTTTAGGTCACTTCAAATAAAAGCATTTGTGAAATGACACTCTTTTCCTTTAAGGTGCCAGGGTAATCGGTGACGATCATGGACACTCTGGAGGACACCTTTAGGACTCTCTCCATCGCCAGGAGGCTGCAGCCCAGTGAGGCCACATACATTCTGGAGCTCTCCTGTGCCAGCAGCGGGTCAGATGTGCTGGCTGTGTGCTGCTCCAATCACTCTGTGCACCTGCACAGCAGAGAGACGCTCCGCCTGGTGGGTGACTTCCAGGGTCACACGGCTCCTGTGTGTGGAGTGCGTTTCTCTCATCTCTCCCCTCACCTGCTGTTCACCGGCTCTGCCGATGGGACACTGCGGTGCTGGGACGTTCGGCGGCCCGGTTCTGATGCCACCCAGGTGTTCCGCAGTGATTCGACACATTCGTACTGCTCGTTTGATGTGAGCTGTAATGATCGTGTGCTGTGCGCAGGCACAGAGCAGGTGGGGGAGGACAGTTTTTTGGTATTCTGGGATGCCCGTATGGTTCAGGATGGAGGTGAGATGCGCGGTCTGCTGGGCGTTTATTCAGAGTCACACAGTGATGACATCACTACGGTGAAGTTCCACCCACGACAGGCGGACCGGTTGGCTTCTGGAGCCACAGATGGGCTTGTGAACGTGTTTGATCTGAGTCTGGGTGGAGAGGATGATGCTCTTGTCACCACCTGTAACTGCAATTCCTCTGCAAGCTCCCTCTGCTGGACAGGTAGGCAGTCCCAGCACACCTGACTGAGCAACCCAAACTATATAACAGTAAAACTTGAGCAATATTTTTTATGTCACAATGTACACGAAACAGAGTTCCCTTAGTCATGTAAAATATCAGAATTTTTCAATTTTGATGACCAGGCCTGTAAAACACTTCCATGTTTAAATTTTTAAAATATTAATATAAAGAATATATTATTATTATTATTATAGATTTCATGCTTAGCTATTAAATTGTGATGAGCAGGCTTGTAAAATGCTTCTTAAGGTGTTTTAAAAATTTCTATGACATTGAAATGTTTATATAATAATAATAATAGTAATAATCATGATCATAAAGAATATTTTTCCTGGTATGCTTAGCTATTAAATTGTGATGACCATGCCTTTGATGATGATTTTTACAAATTTCTATGACATACTACTACTACTAATAATAATAATATATTCATATAGGTTTTTTTCTTGGTATGCTTAGGTGTTAGATTGTGATGACCAGGCCTGTAAAACACTTTTTTAAAATATTAAATTTAATAATAAATAGTAATTGGTATGCTGTAAAATAATTTGCTACAAATTATGCAGTCAATTTTATGTAATATATAGGAATATGTACATTGTAAATATGTACATATTTTTGTAATATATGGCATACAATTGATCAAAAATAATAAAAAAACAATTATATAAATAATATATATTTTTGTAAATATGGAAATATAAACAATAATAATGATTTTTAAATAAATTCACTTGATATGAATATAATCAAACTGATAATAGTATAGAATATATACTTTTTTTTTAGCTATGCTTTGCTCTAAAATATTTAATTGACTAGAAATGGCCTTTTCTAAGTACATTTACTTTCAGTTAATTGGATAAAATGTGTGGGAACCCTGTAAGCATTTGTATATTCATATTGGCTATTTAAGATAGCATAATTATTTAAATCGCATTACTACCAAGTAACAAAAAATACTAGTTCTCAAATTCTATTTGAATTAAAATGTTAAACATCACCATATTTGTACTCCCCAGAACCATAAACTGTCAATTAATTTATTCTATTAACAGGCAAAGATCTTGACCAGCTGCTTTGTCTGACCCATGATGAAGGGCTCCACCTGTGGGACGTAGCTCGCCCAGACAGCGATGACACTCTGACCCTTCTGAGTTCGGCTGATGCTCGAACACTTGTCCAGCTCCCTGATGGAGCCTCGCTTGAGTACTTTGTGGGCGGTACATGGCTGTCAGATGAGGAGCGTATTCTTTTAGTGGGAGGGAGTAATCATGGAGAGCTCCACCTCCTGGACTGCACTGGGCGTGGTCTGAGGTTCATTAAATCCCTCAAAGGGGGTCATTCAGCTTCAGTGAGGTGCTTCCAGTGGGATGCGATTGGTCAGTCTCTGTTGACGGGCGGGGAGGATGGCCAGTTGTTGCAGTGGAAAGCAGGAGCAGAGGAAATCAGTGTGGGCAAGAAAGATTCTCTGAAAAGCATCTCCTCCATTCAGCTCAAAACTAAAGCTCACAGAAAACAAGCTATACAGAAAGACCGCTCAAAACTAGCATGATCACATGCACAGGACAATCTCAGATTTCGCTAAGAGACAGTTGACACTGAAACAAATTGGTCATTTGACAGAAATCTCAGAGAAGTTGCAAAGTGCACTAATCTACTTTGCTCTGATGCCTTTGTTTTCACAAACTAAGGATAATAGATAAAGATACGCTTTATGGAGTCTAAATTAGAATCTTCTGCCCTATAAAACGTATAACTTATTATAGTCATTGGCAGAATTTAAACAGTTTTGTGCTTTTAAAATGTAAGTTGTGAACAAATTGCTATGTAAGAATTACAACTGTTGTTTGATTTGTCCAGCAGATAAACTCTCATCTATGTGGTAGTTGTTGCCCTTATGTAAACATTACATTTCTTTTGTTTTGTTAGCAACATGTGTTTTAAAATTGTTTCATAAGTTCACTTTTGAGGTTAAACACATGACTTGAAAATGATAAAATTGTCTTCTGGGTTTCAGGACTACAAACTGAAGCTGTATTGTATTAAAGGAATAGTTCACCCAAAAATGAAAATTAGCTTAAAATGTACTCGCCCTCAGGCCATCCAAGAGGTAGATGAGTTTGTTTCTTAATCAGAACAGATTTGGAGAAATTTTGGGTTGAACTCTCATTCTGACGGCACCCATTCACTGCAGAGGATCCACTGGTGAGCAAGTGATGTAATGCTAAATTTCTCCAAATCTGTTCCAACAAAGAAACAAACTCATCTACATCCTGGCATGAGGGTTGAGTACATTATTAGTAATTCTTTTTTATTTTTTTTTACTATTCCTTTAATGCATGGGGATTTTCTTGAATACCTTGGAGGGCTGCATCAGCACCACTGGGATACAATGTCAGAATCACTTTCTAATCAATTATGCAAAGTGCAACCATAATCACACCATGTCAGCATTCTTCCTATGCCAAGGGTTTACATTCAGTCATAAAGTGTGCTTATGTTCTTAGCAAATGCTTTTTACAAAATCATCTGTTAAGAAATGTATGTTTTGTGTGTTTGTTACTTTTTAGCATGTAGCTACTAACCTATAAGAACTTTTAAAATTGTAAATAGGAAAAGTTTTTGATTGTTTTTGATCTCAAGAGCTGCAGAATTAATTCTACAACTTCATAATCTCACATTTTTTCCTGACTGAGTTTTTTTTGTTGTTGAATCTCATTAGTGTTCTTGAATAACTACTGAGTGTGCTTTGAAATGCAAATGTGACTTTTAAACAGGCGAGGTTGTCTCTGAGATTTATGAGCTCCCCAGTGTCATGCACGTTTCAGGGTAGATTCTACAGTTTTCAGTGTTTGATTCTCTCAGTGTAAACACTGAGGATGAGAGTCCAGCTAATAATGTCAGCCTGGTGAGGTTTACTATGCTGAACTCAAAACATTCCACAACAGGACAGCCCTGTTCATTTGTTCTTACTTCATCGATCGGAAACTGCCCCACCCTCAGTAATATTCAACAATGTCGCAGAAAGTGATGTGAATTCAGAGCTTGGCATCTAGCTCAGGAAATGACAGCTGAGAGAGAAACTGAGAAACTGTCAATTGCGTGGTGTTTGTGGATGTTATGTGTGTCGTAAACGCCTTTAAATATACAGTAAAGAATTACGGTTTCAAATGCATACAATTATCTGAATTGGAAGCCACCATAAAATCCCCAGCAAGCAACTCATTTATTTATTTAATTTCTAAAACACATCAATACCACTACTACATTTTTACAGTTTGGTGCCTTTCAATCCCAATACAAGTTATGGCATTCTAATGGGCTGGTTAAAAACAATAAATGTATTTGTATTATATTTCATGCTGCTTTAGGTCTAAACCTCAAATTTCACACACATAAAACGTAAGGCTATATATTCACTGGACTAAGGTCATTTACTAATTTAAACATGTCCGTTTATGATTAAACATAAATGGTTTTCATTTTACAAAACTTTAAAAGCCTAGAAGGCACTGAATCGTAGGAATGACACTAACCCTGTGTCCCAGTGTGCATACTATCCACCCTATCTGCCCTAAATATTATTGGAAATTACTAATATCACAGAATTTAGGATGGATAGTAGGATATGCACGTTGGGACTCGGGCTAATATTTGAAATTCAATGAAAATAGCCCAGAGCGTCTCTGTTGCGTATCAGCCATTCCCTGTGTACGCAATGACGTGGGTGCCTACGCGCGCGCTCTTGTCACTCATTTCCTGAAACACATACATGAAACCGCAGCTGAGAGTAAAAGATGCCATATGATCCTGAAGCTCGTGCGATGTGCTGATAGTTCACGCCAGGTGTGCGCTTCTTTGGAATGAGACGCTCCTCATATGGGTTGGGCTCTCATACAGGTTTAACTTCATTCCTGAAGAGATTGATATTTCCTTTTCTTTGTCCAGACTTTCGCCATTCTTAATAAAGATGCATTAGTGCTATGAATTATTTTTTTCTATTCAGTTCATTTTTATTTTTCGCGATACATATCGGTTTAGAGGATGGTTTCTTAATAAACTATTCAAGTTTTTAATATTAATTATATAATTATTTTACTACATTGTAATAAAGTACATAGCAATTAAAATTGTAGATCAGTAAGACAGAATAGTAAGGTGACTCTTTCCTGCTCGCACACACCTCAACCCAACTTCTCTATTCATCGTTAGAGAAGCCTTAGAGTTTTTCCCTCCCATGCGTTGTGATTGACACCTCCATCGTCCAATCATGTTCCGAGGAATCTTCAAACTGACCAATGGCGTGGCGTTGTAGGCCCGAACCCGGCCCAGCAGCCTAGAGCGCGTCCGTGTTATGTGTGCCATGGACTCAGCCCAGTAATATTGACAATAGGGTGAAAAAGGGACCAATATTCCCTAATAAAACATATTTTCTGGATTAAAATAGCACATAAGCGCGGTGTGTGGATATAAAGAGATACCCGGGGATGTTCGTATTTCAGCTGGATCCTTTTCTATCGTCGGAAATTTGAGTGTTTGATGGGATTATTGCTGTGGGTTTGGCAGTTTTTAGGGCCAAAAACAGATTTTGTGTCTTTCTTTTTCTTTTTCTGCTGCTTCAAGAGGCTTTGAAGGAGGAACGACAGTTAAAAACACCCAAATCAGCTCCTCACATCGAAAACATCAAGGTAAATTGATTATTTGAATGGTTTTTGCCTATTCTGCTCAAGTTTAGATCCGGTTCGTTTTGGTGTTTCATATACCAAAGTAAATATGTCAAATAAATGTAGTTAAGGTCCAAGAACACTTTTTATACAGAGTTTGTTAGGGGTTGTGTACCTAAAGGGAAAAAAATGTAATCATACTTTTAGTATTTCTCTCACATGTCTGACTGTAAAACAACATTTGAATGGGTGTATGAGTGAAAATCCGTGAAGAAAGCTTGTTCTTCATCTGTTTTTGTTTTATTGGTGTTCTGGAATGCAGTAGGTCTTTGTCAGCTGCTTGTGTGTGTGTAAGTGTGTTTAGGACCATCAGAAGATCACGAACCTGCATCATCTGCACTCATACAGACTGTAGAATTTCAGAGGTTTCCACTATTTTTTCTGTCGTTTTTGAAGGAATCACAGTGCCAAACTGCCCTTGTGAATCTCCAAACTCTGTGTCTATTCATTATGGACTAACCCACCAAATACAAGTTGTTCTGATCATTACTCCTCTGTTTTTTGCCAACTTCTTGCTTTGGCTCAGTGGCACCGTGCCTCTGTGCCCTGTTTCCATGGTCTGGTTCATTTCAGCTGCCTGGCAGTTTGGCAGTTGCAATATCTCATCACCACCAACAACACATGCATCCCACGAGTGGTTTACAGTCAGACTGGTTGTTTTGGGTGACCTTCAGTCAAAACCAATGGGAAGGGTTATCTCTAAATACCTGGTTATAGAGATTAGGGCCAGGGCATCAGTGGCAGTGTGTTTTGGATTAACGGCGGGGCATGAGTGTTTCCTAGATTGTGTTTGTCGGGTTCACTTCTTTGTCATTCAATCCAGTGGTTAAGCCCTAGGATGTTTTTATACCTGCAGATCTTTATACAGAGCTGGATCACGGAACAGCATGGACATTTGGGATTATCTCTCACTATTTCATAAACTAGCTCAGTTGCTCTGCAGTAGAGATGTCTGTCTGTCTGTCTATCTGTGTAGACAAATATATACATTTTTTGCTAAGGTTAATATGGGTTGAGTAAAGGATTTCATTCATTCATTTTTCTGCAAGTTTGTAGTCTGTGTGTCTTGGTCTCGTACAGAAATCTCGATGTGACTGTCAAACCAGGGTGAACTTTATAACAGGAGAGGAAGGAACATGGATCTTTTTCCTGCTCTCACCTTATCATTCTTACAAATTTGTATGTCCCGGTCCTATTTCAACCCAAATTGAAATATTTATTTGCATAATTACGTTTTATTTTTATTTTTTACAGTAATTAAAATATGTATGCATTGTTTTCATGTCAATTAAGTACTTTTTTCCATTAGTTTCTCATTAATATAATATTTTTGTTATTACAGTAAAAACATTGTAATATAAATCTTACATATGTTGGTAGTATTTTGTGCATTTATGTTGATTTTCAAGGTTGATTTAAGTCACTGATTCATTTAAATGCAGAAAATACTACCAACATGTAATTTTTATTTATATTTTATATATATGTTTTTAAAATAATATCAGTTTTTGCATTATGATAATGAGATTTATAGTGTAAATGTGCTTTAGCATTTTATAAAATATAATCTTACAAAAATTGTGGGTGTTTTTTTTTGTATCAAATTATGTGTATTGTGTTTCTTTCTGTTGATTTGTCAAGTCAAGTCAAGTTGAGCTTTATTGTCATTCCGCTACATGTGGGGACATACAGTGGAACGAAATGTCGTGACTCACAGGACCACGGTGCTACATAAATACAGACATACAACAATGAAGTAGAACACTATAAAACTATACACAACTAACCTACTGACAGATTTTGACTAAGTATACTATATATAAATGTTTACCCTATACAACTAAAGATAAAAAATACAAACTATACGATTGCTTCACATAAATACTGTACATGTGCAGAGAGAAACATTGTGAGTCAAGCAGCTGGCTGGGGAACGGTACAAGATTTCAGCTTTCCTGTAGCTCAAATGGTAGAGCATGGCGCTAGCAACGCCAAGATCATGGGTTCGATTCCCAGGGAAAGCAAGAGCTGATAAAATGTAAAAACTGTAACTTGAATGCAATGTAAGTCGCTTTGGATAAAAGCGTCTGCTAAATGCATAAATGTAAATGTAATGTAAATGTAAGATGATTTGTAGTGCATGAGCATGTAAACATACATATATTGCTGAGTCTTTTGTGTGATTGTGTACACATAGCAGTGTTAGGAAAAGTGTCTAGTGCATAGAGGAGAGTGTGTTACTACAGGTGGTTTGTACAGGCCCACTCACCTGTGTGTAGCACACTTTGAATTGCACAAAAAAAGTTTCACACAGTTTTTTTCTTTGGTGTGGAAAAGTTGGGGGGTGTTTGGAGAGGGGGGGGGGGTGGTCCATGTTTCAGGGGGTAGGGGTTTGCATGGGGTTTCAGAGGGGGGCGGGGTGATTTGGGTTCAGGGCTCTCACAGCCTGGGGGAAAAAGCTGTTGAGTAGTCTGGCGGAGCGGGCTCTGATGCTCCGGTACCGTCTTCCTGATGGTAGGAGCTGGAAGAGACTGTGGGAGGGGTGGGTGGGGTCTTTCACGATGCTGTTGGTTTTGCTGGAGCATCGTGCAAGGAAAATGTTCAGGATGGATGGGAGAGGGGCACTGATTTTGGGGTAAAGTGTGACTTATCTTAGCTTTGGGACATTATCATAGTCTTCACCACAATGACTGCTTGTGTTTATTGATTTCTGCTGACCTTATGTGTTTTCGTCAGTGTTCTCTTGTGCGATTGTTGCTTGCATTCATTGTTCTTGTACATGAGAGAGAAGGTTTTTTCCTTTTACAGGTAGTGATACTGTCAGGCCTGTTGTTTCTGAGAACAGGAGAAGTGGCTCAGAAAAGGGATGATATTGTTTGTGGTGGGCTGCACAGTGCAGCATTATGGGATGTCATCAATAGACGTTGGCAGCATCTCACTCTTTCGATGTCTGCTAATTTAAACCTCTCGGACTGCAATATCAAAGTGCTCTGTACAGTCGGATTAAAGACCATACTGGTTTCAGACTGTCCAGTTCAGATAATCAGTTGAAATGTTCTTTTCTGTGCAAATTAATTTGTGTTTGCTTAGAGATTTTGCTTTCAAAAGACACAAGATAACCGAGTTCAGTTCTATCTATGACTTAAGCTTCTTGATTTCCATTAGCCTGACCAGAGGAAATTTTAGGTGGTCTTCCTCTCCTTCTCTGCTTCCCTGGTCTGTTGTTTTTAGTTTTTATTTGTCTCAGTCTACCTGTTAAAGCCTATTTACTTCCTGTTAAACTTTTCTCTGCTCCTCCCTTTCTAAAGGGGTATTCAGACTGACAGCAATTAAATCGCTGGAGGTCATAGAGTCTCTGTGGTCACTAGTTCCAACTAGGGATGCAACGATACCATTTTTTTCCGATCCGATCCCAAAAATTCTGAGTATCTGCCTATACCGATCCAATCTGATACTAGTGTGTGTTTATCTGCTTTAATATCATGCATGCAATTTAAGATGACACCAGTAGACCTGATTCAGACTTTTTCGGTCAACAGAATCCTGCTGTGTTCTACACACCTTCTTTCATAAATATTTTTTTGCTTATAAATTTGTTTCCATTCTGTTTTATCTTTCATCGCAGTGTGCATTCCTGCCTTTATTTACATCTCCTGCCTAGATTTTCATTTTACCACCACATTTCCTTCCTATAGCCATTTGTGGTTTGTTTTATAATTACACTTGTTTTTGAATTGCAAACTTCTTTGTCCGAAGGCATTAAAACAGGTCTGGATTTAGTGCTGCTTACACTGGACCTGCAAAACACAGACATAATGAAAATACACACACACACTGGGGCTGGGCGATATATCGCATGCGATTGTCATGAGCATCTCGTCAGTAAAGCTGGTTCCGTGATTAGCGGTAAATCTCCATCACCTGCTTTCAAATGGAGCGGTATTTAATACACAGAGCCGTAGATCACTGACAAGCTACACAATATCGCATTCATTATCAAAGGCAATTCATCTGCGATAATGAACGCGATATTGCGTAGCTTGTCAGTGATTTACCGCTAATCACGGAACCGGCTTTACTGACGAGATGCGCATGATCATCGCATTAGATATATCGCCCAGCCCTAACACACACACACATCAACGATCTAAAGAACTCAGTGCAACTAATGGCTGTTTACGGTGCTGCTGGAGAGCAACTTGACATACTCTTTTGTCTTGTTTTTCCACTTGTCTGAATTTACAGATATTAAATGTTTTCTTTTGTGTATTTGTTGTTTTTCAGGAATAACTCTATTAATCATTATGTAATTATGTAGCTTGATTAGTGTCAGTGACCGTAGGAGTGCGTTTACCTGTAAATATTTTGGTTCATAATAACTGAGTGCCTTGCGAATATTAGACTTGAGATGATGATGCAAATTATGTTTGTGTTTTCTAATTGTATTCATATAAAAACTTGACTTTACAGAGTGATCATGTTAATGACTAACAAGCAGTTGTTTATAGCCATAGCAAATTGGCGATTATGGCCATTATACAACACTTAGACTGTCATATACTTTCATTCATTACTCAAAATCTGGGCTCTTATACATATACACAACCCACTAACTAAATCTGTAAAGTTTATGACTGGTAATAGTGTTGTCCCAGCATTTCTGTGTCATTTTAAATGAAGGTCAAAAGCAAAGTCCAAACTTGATGGAGAAGCTTTATTTAGGTTTTTTTTTTCCCAAACAAAACAGAGCGAATGAATCCATTAACAATGGGCCATTCCTTAGCAATGTTAGCAAAGTGAGCCTACAATGGTCACTTCAAGGAAGTATCTTTAAATGTTTGTGATCATATGATTCTTGGAGGGGATTCATTTTGAAAGCTGAGGTTAAGATCTTATATTGGACATTATAACCCTCAGTTGTTCTCATGTACCCAAGGACTATTGATGGGATATATTTTTACACATACTACAGAGATGCACATCTAATTTTGGTGCAATATTTTTTTCCCCCAAATATTTGCAAAATGCACATGCTGCTGATACATTTGTTGCAGTGTTGATTGATGTGTTGTCTTACACACCTTGCTCTCTTTTTCCAGGGCTATGTCCTCCGCAGCCACCACGCCTCCATCAGTGGATAAAGTAGACGGATTTTCCCGGAAGTCTGTCCGGAAAGCCAAGCAGAAACGTTCTCAGAGTTCCTCACAGTTCCGCTCTCAGGGCAAACCAATCGAACTCACACCTCTTCCCCTGCTCAAAGGTGACTCGCTCATGATTACTAAATGCTCTCATCATAACCACTTCTGCTCTGAAATCACTTGAGCTCTGAAAGTCCCTGATACAGAGTAGAATATAATTCAGACTGCTTCAGTGGTCTATAAAGCTTTACAGTAGAATAAGAATACAGATTTGCTGTAAATGTAGTATTTTTCTGAGGTCATGTGTGAACCGGACTCATTGTCAACACGCTGGTGTTGTTTGCTTTATTAGATTAAGTTGTTTTTTATTAGTTATCATATTTATTGTGCATGTACACACACTCTTTGTGTTTTGTTTGTGTGTTTGTAAATGGAAGGCACGTATCCCACATCTAGTTACACTACTGTTCAAAGGTTTGTGGTCTGTGTGATTTTTATAAGAAGTCTCTTATGCTCACCAATACTGCATTTGTTTGATCAGAAGTACAAAAAATGGTCATAATATGAAGTATTATTGCAAATTAAAATAAGTTTTGGCAAATATGCACAGTACACATGCTGCAAATCGCACATATAGTAAATGTAGTATGCAGTTTAAAACATAACCAGTTTTGCTTATGCATCATGGCTCTGTGCAACTTCAGTACGATTGTAAAATGTCAGAGAGTACATCTTGACTTGTCTGTGCTTGTTTAGGATGAAAACTTGTACTCTTTACGAAGTACAGATCTGCAATATTTTATGCTATCTGCTAGTAAACATTATGCTAATACTGTGGATTCAATTGTATTATAAATATGTTTTTCCAGTATTTATTGAATCACCCTCAGTTGCTGTAGGAGACACCGAGACCTTCACAGGAAAACAAACAGATGCAGAGACGTATCCAATGTTTTGTCACCCTGAAGCTTGCCTGAGAATTGTGGTGTTGGTGCTGGCAGACCTAAAATTAAATGAGGAGAGATCAGTGCAGAAATCTGTCCGTTTCACCGAGGGCTTACAGTTTTATGTCAGTTGGCTGTGTGTCTGAAGAGCTTGTTTTTGTGGAGCATGTGTGATGGAGTGAAAACGTGGGTGTGTGCGATCATGTGCCTTGCATTTGTCCATTGGTCTGACTTGCTTTTTCTTCCTTCTCCTTAAAAAAAAAAAACACACATCTTATAACAAATGTCTAGGGCTGCACAATTAATAGAAAATATTTTAAATAATGGCTACTGTGATTAAGTAATCATAAGCGCTATTTTGAGTCAGTTTTCTATGTGACAAAACGGTAGTTAAATTTCATTATCAAATAAAAAAAAACGTAAATTACAGTATCAATAGAAATACTTAATGATTATAAATGATAACTGTGCATCCCTATTAGAACTGTAATATAACTTTTTTCTAGGGGTGTAACGATACATGTATTCGTATTGAACCGTTTGGTACGAGGCTTTCGGTTCGGTACGCTTTACAAACCGAACAATTTGTTGGATTAATCCTATATTATAGCTTATTAAACTATTAGGTTAGATTAGTGCGTTTGCACATTTAGAGTGCGTTCTTTCACTGTATGATTGTCTATTAAAATGCATATAGAATGATCACAAAATTCAAGATATGGGGGCAGAAAATGTATATATTTACATAATTTCATATAGTTTATCAATATTACGAGTGCCGTTTTTTTCTCTCCAAAAATCAGTATTATTACAAATGACTTTTACAACAGTTCAATAAGCAAGAAGTTAATTAAGAGACTTACATTTTAGACAGCATATTTCCTGTTGTTGCTCAATTTCGCCAACAAAAATAATTCCAAACACAGCCACAGAACTGTTTTGCGTCTCTGAGTGAATCACTCGTTTAAATGATTCGGTTCAATCGCAGTGACTCACTTATTAACAGCGACTTGCTGTCACCTGCTGGTGGGTTTAATTTCACATTTAAAGTATCTTTTTATTTTTTTATTAATTTCAAACATCAGTTGTCAACATTTTATGTTTAAAATATCAAAACATTATTTATGCATTTTTAACTGCAGGTTAAAGCATTACATGTTCCTCTGGGCTGCATTAAACATTGTGTAAAAGCATCTAAATGCTATTCAGATGCAACTTCTATGTTTCCTCTGCATTACAAAGATGAATTTTGTCAATAATGACTTAATTTGCTTGGTAACAGCCCAAGTATCTTATTGACTGATTAAATGTAAAAAATTGACTCAAAAGGTGATGCACACTTTTAGAAAAAAAAGGCTTTATAAAGGTAAAAAAAAATGCCCATAAAAGGTAAAAATCTATTTAAACTTATTGGAAAAGATTAATCTGCTACATGACAATAGGCTATCAGCTGGAATACTTCAAACCAGAGCTATTTGTGTTTTATACGCTGCTAAGAAGACACCCCAGAAGATGGGTCAAGTATAGCTCCATCATTGGTCAAAGTAAAAAAAAAAGTTGTAATGAATAAATGAATTTGTAAAAATCATGGACATTTCTCTGGCATTTCGTTCTTTTTGCTGTAGCGAAAACGTACCGAACCGTTACACCCCTACTTTTTTCAGTGCTGCAAACATGTTTTTTTTTTTTAAAGAGACTGACTTGTTTGACCAAATAACCTTTGAATCCATATCAGTGTGTTGAGTGGTCAAACAGGTTGATTTAGCTAGTATTTGTAGAGTGCGTCTGATTGGCCATTGCCGAGGAAACCGTCCTCCCACAGAGGCTTTGTCTGTTTACCTCTCATCATAAATGAATGCAAGGTACAATTGTTCACTCATCAAAGAACAGGCTGTTGTCAGAATCACCTGTTTCATCTCAGACATTCACTGCCTTGCCTAGAAAATGACTGTGTTCTGCCTGCGATGCACTATTAAAGATATTGACTAGATAGGTTAGCTCTATTCATTGATGGACTAAGAAATGGAGCAGGAGTGACTGAAAGTGTTTCTGTTCTATATTGATGACCTTTACCCCCTGCAGAACGCTCCGTAAGGATTATGGGAAGGAGGGATCAAAGCATCTCATTCCCTACAGGGGTTACTCCCTCAAAGGTCACAGAGATGGTGTGTGTGCGTGATATGATAGGCTAATTGCAGTCATGTTTTAGTGAAGATGAGGTTCATAGCCTAGCACTAGTCACACAAGCATGATAGCCAAAATATTAATTTTTACAGTTGTGTTTCTGTACATTGGCAACTGTTGTGTATTTGTAAAATAATGTTTAAAGAAATAATTCACCCAAAAATTAAAATTTGCTGAAGATTTACTTGCATCAAGCTATCCAAGATGTTGTTTTCGGAAAAATTTGGAGAAATTTAGTAGTTGTCGACTGATATATCGCAAAGGGCGATATATCGGCAGATATTTGGCATTTTTCAAATATTGGCGTCGACCGATATTTTTTTCTGTTTGGCCGATGCCCTCGAGGCGGGACTTTTATTTTGACGGCGCTGAAAACAGCACTTCCTGAGCACACAGTGCTCACATTCTCCCTCTTGTTTGCCGTTATCAGTTCTGATACGGATAGAAGTCTTTCTAATAATCAGATAGAACTGTTAAACAAAGAGATTAAAATGTATACAAAAAAGTATTATAAAGATTGCTTTTATATTATTAGTAATAGAAAGGCAAACATTGTAATACTTTCTCGTTTGCCGTCAGCATTCAGCAAATACGCATTTATATCATTTAAACAAATCTTTGAATGGCTAATGAATATTTAATTTCACAAACCCAGTTGTGAGATGTTGTGAAGTGTGCATTTGTATCCTGCATGATCACGTGTTCTCTGCGTGACTTTCGGTGCGTATTGAATGCTTTAAACTAGGACTGTCAATCGATTATTTATTTTTTAAATCGCGATTAATCGCATGATTGCCATGAGTTAACTCGCAATTAATCGCACATTTTTATTTGTTCTAAATGTACCTTAAATCAATCCTTTTCAAATTTGTAATACTCTACTCAACATGGGCATGGACAAATATGGATGCTTTATGCAAATGTACACTATATTTCCAAAAGTATTGGGTCGCCCCCTTCTAATGAACAGGTTTGACTACTTTAGTAATTTCTAAGAGTACAAATCTTAATGTTTAAGCATATTATGATATTCTAGGAAATTGTGTGCTTCTAATATTATAGAACGCGTTAACGCGTTAACTTTGACAGCACTACTTTAAACATTAAATTCGTGATTTCAAATTATGCTGCGCTTTATGCATTTGCCCACTGTCATATTCATGTAATTTTTTCCCCAATGCACACAAACTTCCCAGAATACTGAGTGCCCTATTGGTTACAATATTTACTTCCTTTTTAATTCTATTTTTATTAAATATTTATTTATTTGTGAAAAATACTTTGTCATCTAAAGTATAAGTATGTTTATTTTACAAATTTATTTTTTAATCCATTTTCAAATAATTTCAAATTTCTTAAATATTAATTAAAATAAATACAATTTTATTGGCTTTATATCGGCCTTCAGCCACCCTGCTTTCCAAGACATCGGCATCGCCTGTCAAAAAAACTATATCGGTCGACCACTATAATTTAGTGGATTATTAATGGATTATTTGCACTCATATCTTGAATTTTCATTGCATATAACTGATTTCTAATAGGCTACATCACACAATGAGTCATTGTCCTGTATCATATTTGGTAACAACTGCATGCAATGTTAGATGTTGTACAGGAACAGGGTGTGTTAAATATGGTAATAATTTTAATGCATTTTTTCCATTAATAATTGTGCCACATTAACATGTTAAATCATCGGCCCTATTTTGAAGTTTATGATTTAATGGATTATGATGGATTTGTTTCTTACAAACAAACAGCTTTTTGCTTCACAAGACAGTTGATTGGCTACAGTTTAGGGATGCAACGATACCATTTTTTCAGATCCGATCCGATACAGAAAATTCTGAGTATCGGCCAATTCCGATCCGAGCGCAGGTTTTTTTTTTTTGTTTTTTTTTTTAATGTAGAGTTTCTATTGTGTCACTCTTTTGTGTGTTAAACACAATCTACTAGACAACTTCATTTTAATGAAAAATAACATGAAAAAATATATAGGAGCTGTTTACACCTGGTCACTTGTATTGGTATTGTAATATAAATCCGATCGCTCAAGCCACTTCAGGAGGTGGTCTGGGCCGCATTCCAGATGAAACTGGACATATGTAAATGCATCTGGTTGTTGAAACCACATATGTGAATTTTACTCCTCCCAAAATGTACAAATAATAAACGTGTGAGACCGTGTTATAGGCTATATGACATTTTAGTCCGATATGACTGCGCTAATGCAACACGCATCGCCGCGGACAAGTAGCTGAGTATCTCTTCAGCAAGCAGACGCGCAAACTGCCGCGAATGAAACTGAAAGTAAGATGCAGAAGGTCAACACACAATCATCTTCATTAAAAGTATAAGACAAACTTATCTTTCCAGTGCTGATGCCGCACGCGCTCCTATTGCGGTCTTTGATCTTGAAATGAGCTGATAATTAATAAAATGCAGCGCATATCTTTTGATTTTGTTGACGTGAACTTCGTTAAATTGAAATATAGCGCGGGTTAGTGGATAATTTAGCAGCAAAAGTTATTCTAGAAAAATCTATATCAATTTTATAAAATCTAAACATTTAGTGAAATAACATTAAGTGGGAACAAATAAAAGTGAATATGTGAAGGACTAAATCTGGTAAAATGTTACACATTGCTCTTTGCATTGAGTAAAGAGATATTGATGCGTAGCTTATTAAATCTGTGCAATAGTTTATTAAACCTTTTCTTTTAATGGTTTTAAATCTCAGTTATTGAGCGCTCTTGAAGAGAGTTTCATTGTTTTGACTGTAGTAACTGAACGCAACACGCAGTTTGAATACTGAATGGAGGATGACAGACAGAGAGAAGAGTTTGAGAACTTGAATTTAACGACTTAAATATTCATCTGTACCTCACATTAAACTATGGAATGGCTTCAGAACACTTGGACTTTGACTTTATGGTGCTTTATAATGCTTTTGTGCTTTCGTAGGGCTTAACAATAACACAGAATAGTATACGCAGAATATCAGATTTGGATCGGTCTCGTCTCACCGATACCCGATCCGCAGAAAATGACCGGATCGGAGCCGATACCGATCCTGAGTATCAGATCGATGCATCCCTACTACAGAGTCATTTTAATCGGTTATTTGAACTCTCATTATGACGGCACCCATTCATTGCAGAGGATCCATTGGTGAGCAAGTGATGTAAGTTAATGCTATATTTTTCTAAATCTCTTCCGAATCCGATAAAGAAACCAACTCAGGTCTAGCATCTGTTCATCTGCAGATTGTCAAGTTGATAAAAGAATTTATGAAGTCATTCTCTAAAACTTTTCTGTATTCAGAGTCTCAAGTATTACAATGTGACTTAACAATAAAGATGGGCTGCTGGCCCAGGTCCAGTGTGTGAGCATTTCATACCTGACAGAAAAGTAGTCCTTTTGGGCCAGTGCTGCATTGCCACGGTTAATTGTACATCTGTTTTATGCCTTGCAAACTTAAATGTTTGGTTTTGCTGTGATGTATTCTACATCGTTGTGGCTGCTGATTTGTCATCAAGATAATGCTAGCTAGCTAGCTAACCTAGATAAGGTCTGTTGAATTTGCAAAAATTGTAGTCTTGAAAGCATGAGGAAGAATGTGTTGATAACTGCTTACTTTTTTGTCATAGTTGTTTTTCACATTAAAACCAAATGACTTTGTTGAATGCTTTATTGACCAAAAGAGACATTTCCGAAAAGAGCTTCTTTCATGTTCCCTAGAAGAAAGTCATTCAGGTTTGGAATGACATGAAGATGAGTAAATGATACTGTGAATCATCCCTTTAGTGAACAGTGAAAATGATCATGAAGGGGGGGAGAGAGAGAGAGAGAGAGAGAAAGCAAGTCAGACTACAGCATAACGTTTATAATGTCATGGATGTTCACTGGATGAAACCCAGTTGCCAATAGGTGGCACTGTAGAATCACTTTGCTTTCCTAAAGCGGTGTTTAGTGGTGTGTCACCTGAATGCAAAGGTCTAGACCACTCACTTCCTCTTAGCTGTTAACACTGAACCTTTATAGAAAATAATTCATGACTTGTCAATTCATGACTTTAGTCACTAACCTGTTCACATACAAGCCAAAATAAGCCACAGACACAACCGTTCAAACGTTTGGTGTTGGTAAGATATTTTTTTTTACTCGCCAAGGCTGCAATAATAGAAATGCTGTTAATATTGTGAAATATCATTACAATTTAAAATAACTCTTTTGTGTTTTAATATATTCTAAAATGTAATTTGCAAGGCTGAATTTTCAGCACTGTTACTCCAGTGTCACATGATCCTTTAGAAATCATTCTCATATGCTGATTTGGAGGTCATGAAACATTTCTTATCACTGTTATAAACAATTGTTTTGCTTAATATATTTAATACCATTCAAAAGAACAGCACGTATTTAAATGTTTAGTGACATTATGAATGTGTTGTACTGTCGCTTTTGATCAATTTCATGCATCCTGATCCTGAATAAAAGTGTTAATTACTTTCAGACCCCAAACTTTTGAACAGTAGTGTACAAACTGTCTGAGAACCTTAAAACAAAAAAGTGTTGTCTAGAGGCGGAGAGAAACTATAGGTGAGTGGGATGTGGCAACACAAGCGGCATCAACAGAGAGATGTGAGCTTTTTGTATCTCATCTGCGTGGGACACTCTCTCCAGCTGGATGTCAGACTGCTGATACAGCACATGTCATTTTTACATAAGGAAAACATTGACCTGCCAACAAGTTGCCTACTTTTCTGGATGGCTAGTACAGTAAAATTGAGAAATAAAATCTTGAAAGAGATATTTCATAGGAAGATGTTTGTAAATATAGATGCTTTCTTCCTAGTATTACCAGGCTTTTATTAAGCCATGTGTTCTGGCCACCATAGATAAATTTCCAGCCCATCGTAAACTCCTACCCCTCCTCGGGGGTCCGCGCTGTGCCTCTGACCTTGCTGGCTTGAGTTTAAATGAGGAAGGCAGAAAATAGCACATTAGACACGGAGCCCGTCCGTGTTTCCATGGGCTCAGCTCGGCCATCCGACACCTGATCTCATGGGTTCCTCTGTGGAGGTGCAGCTCTGTGCACCATACACATAACACACACACACGAGGCTTAAAAACAGTCATGTTTGATTTACTTTTTCAATTACTTTAACATCCAACTCACTACCGATTCCCTGTAGCGAACAACGCAGGAAGAAATTCAGAGAAAGAGAGAGAGACCTGTCTGAGTGAGTGAAAGGGAAGAGTGGGTGGTTATGGTGTATTTTTGTCATTTTGTAGATGTCTGTCTATTAGCGTGGCATCTTCCGTGTTGTTTGGTGTTTTGGGGGCTGGTTCTGACTGTATGTGGACATGTGTGAGATCAGCAGGCCAAGTGGAGCAAAAGGTTCTGTTCGTTCTGTCAGATACTGATCTTAAACGATGATACGAGTGCAGAACGCTCTGTAATGCCTGTTAGTTGGCTCACAAACATGACTTGTCACTTTTGCAGACGCGAGTTTAGTATGTTCAGAATTAGTTAATTGTTGCGTATCATGTTTATGTGACCGTTTAGAATTCCCTTTTGAGGAATTCGGCTAGGCGATTTCTGATGTTGCAGGTTACAAGACATGTTTTATGTTTACATTAGTGCATTAATTGCAAAGAAAATCACTCTGTTTTATTGCATTTTTATACTAAAGTTTGTTTAAAAATGTTTCCTGAACTGCTATTTAGAAGTTTCATGCTAGCTGCAGCGTCACTGCAAAAAACAACAACAACAAAAACACTGTGTTGCTCTCTCTGACTGCACTCGAAAATTAATATACAGCCCAAAATGCTGCACTTTTCGTGAACGAATCACTCTGTTTGTACGGTTCTTCCAATTGTAAAACTAATTTGGTAAGTCCCAGTCAAGATTTATTGGTGCTTTATCCATCATAATAGATCATTTTTTTATAGTATTGGTCAAGTTTGGATTTATGGGCTGATATTGCATATTTAATTGTGTGCTTATTTTCTCTGTTCATGCATTGTTTTTACCTTATTTCCTTTGCTAGAAAAAGCTTATTAAAGGTAATTTTTTAATACGTAGATAAGATAATTTTAATACGTAGCAGACCTCAAAATGAATATACTTCTGTACTGTACATTATATTGTTGTGATGCCTAAATTCACTTGTAACATTTTATAACTTGAGTTTTTTGTTTTATTTATTTTGATAAAATATATATATATATATAAATCTGCCATTTAGCAGTTCTCATCCATAATGTTAGGCAAATTTTAGCTTATTGTAATGGACAGAATTTTACTATCTGTGCATCTCTACAACCAAGTCAACTTTTTTGTAACTCTGCATACATGATATTTCATGCCCAAGTGAAAAAAGCCTTCTGTTTAGATTCAGGGAACTGTCTGCGCTTGTGTGTGTGTTTGCGTTAAATGCATACAGTACATTTCCTTCTCAGTCTCTGGCTCTGTGAAAGTCACCTGCTAGTTCCACCTGTCGGAACAACTCACGCACACACTCTTGCACATGCACTATGTCTGTGTAAGTAACTGGACACACAACTTTGTAACCAGTACTCTCTCTCTCTCTCTCTCTCTCTCTCTCTCTCTGTGCATTTAAAACCACACACAAACAGTCTCTTTAAAGTAATCCAAGACCACCATTCCATTGAAGTGGGGTTTTCCCCACCCAGGTTTGTGAAGCGGCACGAGGCACAAGCCATCACCTTATATGAACGTGCCACTGCACCTTGGAGATCTGTTTCTCTTTAATGTCTCAGAAGACCTCGCTGCAGACCTTCTGTTTAGTTTATTACGCTTCAGACCTCTTATTTAAGCATCTCTTAATACCTTAAAACCTTGTGGACTGTTAAACTGACAGGAACAAGAAATCAGTCTGGACACAAATGGAAAATAACTGCACGTGATTGAATCACCTGAGCCAAAATGACTGTCACTGTGAGTGTGTCTAATTTAAGCAATGGTACGGATGTCTTTTGTCTAGATGTTCATCTGCATGCCCTCTACAGTAGCAGTGTTGTTTTGCTCTGTCTTGACTTCCCAGTAGTTTCTTGTTTTCTGCTCTTTTGGATGTTCACTGGATAGATAAGTTGGATTCCTTGGATGTGTTGTGATTCTGTATCTTTCCGTGAGGTTGTGACCTGTAACACTGAATCACAGCGGTTTAGAATTGCAGTCTTGTGCGTCATTAGCAGAAGTCATTTGCTTTATTTATGTTAAAGACTTCATGGTATCAAAATTGCAGAACTGCATTGAGAACTGAGACTGCTTCTTGCAGCCTGTACAGTATACAAATTGTATGCAATTAGTATGTTAGTAGGCATTATGCAACAATGTATGTTTAAAACAGTTGTATGATACATTGTCAATGTCATCACATGACCATCTTTGCATTGCATGTTTAATTCAGTGACAAATGTCAAGTTGTGATCTTATAATTAAAAATGTAAAAGACTCTTTTGCATCTTAATCCAAGTCTGTATAAAACGTCATCTCTTGTTCTGCTGTTTATCATTGAAAATTAAACGTCAAGTAGAGCACATTGCATTGTGGGATAAAGTACCCATCACAGTGCGATCTTTTGCATACTGCACATTTGGGAAAATTTGAATCATGACAAGTGATTGTCATGTTCTGAGTAGTTTAAAACTACGATGTCTGGTTTCTACAACTTTCACTTGTGAGTAAAAATCTGCCTTTTAACTGATAATTTTTTCATGAAAAATCATGACAATTTATTTTGGCCTGTCCCTAGTTCCAAAGTGACTGAAATTTATTTTATAAAGTGTATAATTTGCAAAAGTATGGTTGTGAATTTAAAACTGAACTGTGAAGAGTTGTTAAAACCCTTTTTTAAATTCCTTTGTCAAACCCCAACTACCTATTCAATAGGAGATGCATCCACTCAGGGAAGGAAATTGCTCATCAAACTATTTCATTGGGTGTTTTTATTGTCATTGCTATAATGATGGTGATGGTTCAAAGGCTATCTGTTAGGTGAACCAAAATAGTGGGTCCACAGTAGGGCTGCACGATATTGGAAAAAACTCACATTGCGATATATTTTTTTTCTGCGATATATATTGCGATATGAGAAGAAAAAATCACCAGATGACTTGAACAGCTCTATTTGGAAAAAAAATAGATGATTGGGGTGATTTTTGTAGGTGAATAAATCAGCATAGAAAATAAGCAAATTACAAACAGAGATAAATATAATAGAAAAAAATATACAAATGAAATTAACAGTGCTTTATACTTTTTAGGTAAGTCTAACAGTATTCAGGTACAGAAATTGAATAATTAAATGTAAAATAACACTGCATAGTCTTCACTGTATAAATTAAATCTAATAAAACTGTTAAAGCTACAAAAGTGATTTTTCTCTTTGTTTTGTTGTTTGATTAACATTCATGACACAGAAAGCCTCAGGAACATTAAACTGCTGTGAACCAATATACTATCAATTTACTTTCTCAATTGTTTACCATCACCTAAGCCAGAAGCAACCGTGTTTACAAGGATACATGCATTTTGACATAGTTTTGCGCGTATGTGTCATTTCAAAATACAACAGAACCCATTATAATCAGTGATGCTGTCTACACTGGATGCGGCGCGACACGGCAAATCCCGAGAGTAAATCCCTTGTTCTTTTTATGACGTACTGACACAAAGTTCACATGATTTGCAACGGTCGCTTTTTTTTTGTGTCTAATGTAGACAGCCTCTAGCTGTTGCGGCGCAGGGCAGCGCGACACGACAGCTGTCGTAAAAATGATCTATATACTAAACATCGCACATCCTGCGATGTGACTATCGCGGATGCGCACATTGCGATATCGATGCTGAAATGATGTATCGTGCAGCCCTAGTCCACAGCATAGATTTGCTTCTAAATCAGCGTTCTGCCATCATGTGTGCAGTTATGTCAGCAAACTGGTTTTGAATTTGAACTCTGGGAAGTTTAGGTTTCTTGCCCTTTCCTGTGCTGCCCACTTATTAGTTTACATATCAGAGTCCTTTGCAGTTCTCGGATAATGGAAAATGCTGTGACATCTGATGGCTGACCTAGAGTGATATTTATGTCCTCGAATCTTTCCTCTGTTAATTATGCGAGATATGGGATATTTTGTCTTTTGTTTGTTGTTTGGCATGTTTACTGACTTTACACTCAACTAATAATGGGATTCATTTTAGTATTTCTCTCAGGCTGTATCGGAGTCAGATGGTGTTTGTATATATGGAAGTACACCCTGAACCTTCAACTTAAGTGCTTTTGTTAACACACCCATCGCAAAGTGAAGTTTCAGCAGGGCATTTTTTAGCTTTTTCTCATATGTGTGTGTTTGTTTGTGCACAGACGTCTCTGCTCAGGAGCAGCCGGAGTTGTTCCTGAAGAAACTTCAGCAGTGTTGTGCTGTGTTTGATTTCATGGACACACTGTCAGACCTGAAGATGAAAGAATACAAGCGCTCAACCCTCAACGAGCTCGTCGATTATGTCACAGTCAGCCGAGGATACCTCACAGAACAGGCCTACCCAGAGGTCGTCAAAATGGTGAGTGAAAACGCATATAGAGTCAACTAAATGTGGGCAGGGTTCATACATTTTCTAAATGGTGTAATGTGAATTTGTTTTTCAATAGTCAGTGTAGCCTGTCAGAGTCAGGCTTTTGACTAGCAACAGTAATATTGTGGAATATTATTACAATAAAAAAAACGTTTGAATGTATTTTAAAAATGCAATTTATTTCTGTAATGGCAAAGCTGAATTTTTTATTTTTGTTGGCGAAATGGAGCAAAAACAGGCAATATGGTGTCTAAATCGTAAGTCTCTTAATATTAACTTATTGTTTATTGAACTGTTGTATAAAATCAATATCACAATCATGCTTATTTTTGAACAAAAAACAGCACTCTTCGTTTAATTTTAACAATATGAAAGGATATATGTACACATTTTCTGCCCCCATATCTTGAATTTTGTGATCATTCTTAATGCATTTTATTAGACTGAATCATGCAGTGAAAGAACACACTCTAAATGCACACGCGCTCTAGTCTAGACTTCACGTAATGAATGCGTGCACTCTGTAGGGGTGTTTTGATTGGTTTTTGCAAAATACTCCATAATGTCAAATTGCACATCGCTAAAACAACAATTACGATATTATCGCAGACGATATATATCGCACACCCCTATTTGAAACACTGAATAGCTTTTTAAATTATGGTTGACTGATATGGTAGTATTTAACGATCAAGATGGCCAATATAATGCTGATATACCAATGCAATTTAATAATTGCTAAAGAGACATGCCAATACACAAAAGTGCTCAAATTAAATGAACATGCATTTTATGCAAAAATAAATAATTCAAAAATAATGTTCACCTAAAACAGCTTTCAAACACACAGAAATACACACGCTTCCGCCAGGTTGAGTGATACAGTACAAACCTGTGCACCCTGATTCCCAGAAGTTGCATAAAGTCAATCTGATTAGAGCTTGAAATTTCAAGAAAGCTTATCTTCAGACAGTCACTGAATGGTCTGTAATATTTGATTCAGCAATTTTTATGGTTATATTACATCTCCCTTTTTTTTCAGGTGTCCTATAATATATTCCGAACTCTTCCGCCCAGTGACAGTAATGAGTTTGACCCAGAGGAGGATGAACCCACTCTAGAGGCCTCGTGGCCACATTTACAGGTGAGTGTGTATGTGTGTATGTGTGTGTGTGTGTGTGTGTGTGTGTATGCAGTTGAGGTTCTTGAGAATATTGTTGTGTACTCTTGGTCCCTCTCTCCTTGTGTAGAGCTCCTGTCTGTTTTATTTGTTTCAGCATGTTTGTCTGTGTGTATTTTTGATGGGTTTGTACACGCACTCTGACCCTCTCTGTGTGTGTGCACTCACTGTATGCTTCCAGGACTCCTTTAGAAATGAGATGCATATCTCAAGGAGAATCTTCCTGGTAAAACTTCTCTTTTGTTTCGTTATTAATCCCTACTTTCGTCTACTTCATCTAAAAGAGTCCAATAATGAAAGCCACGTTCCCAGACGTGATCCTTGTCTCTCTTTTTTTTTCCAACCTGTTATAATGGCATCGACCCCCCTGGTGGCAGTAGCAGTGTGTCCTGTGACTGTGACCTCAACTGAACCATGACCTTTGACCTTTTACCTTTCTTTGCATGCATGCTGAGTTCAAAGGACTCCTCCAAATAACACAAACTCTCTCATTCTTTTCTCTTCTCAGCTGGTGTATGAGTTCTTCATTCGTTTTTTGGAGAGCCAGGAGTTTCAACCCAGCATTGCCAAAAAGTACATAGACCAGAAATTTGTCTTACAGGTGAGGTTGTTCTTTTAAAAATCTCCTCAATCCCTTTGTTTTTCACTACTGTTTGCTCATCATCTTTTTTTTCCCTTCTTTTTTGTGTGCTGTGTCCATCTGTTGTCCTGTCAGCTGCTTGAGTTGTTTGACAGCGAGGACCCGCGGGAGAGAGATTACCTGAAGACAGTCTTACACAGAATCTATGGAAAATTCCTGGGACTAAGAGCTTTTATACGAAAACAAATTAATAATATTTTTCTACGGTGAGGGATATGACGGTTTACATAATATTTGCAAATGCACGAATAAAGGCCAAGCATTCATCTCTGTCTCTCTTGTTCTTAGTTTTGTTTATGAAACTGAGCACTTCACTGGAGTCGCAGAATTGTTGGAGATTTTGGGAAGGTGAGTTGTACTTGTTTAAAGTCACAATGTAATTTTCTTAACTGCTAAGCTTATATAGATGACCATTTATGTGTGAAATATCTATATATTTTCCCCAAACAAGTCAAATTCCACCTCGCAGCTGATTTTATTGGTTACGAGGTAAAAAAAACCCCCAAAAAACATGGATGAGCTGAATGGGAAATACAGCAACTATATCTATCAGAATGTTTTTTTTTTTCCTCAAGAGTTGTGTTGACAATTAGCACTGTCATTGACATGACCAATGAAATAAGATATGAGTTATTCTTGATCATCTAAACATTCTTTAAGAGGAATTTAGAAATTTTGAAAATAGTTTTTATTCACCTTCTTGTTACTGTGTGACAAGCATTAGTTTTCATACAGAAAAAGCATATAGTCTCCAGGAGCTGTAAAGCGCTATAAAAATAGTATCCATATTCATACAATATTACAGATCTTGGCCAGATGAAAACATTTGTGAGCGGCATACTGCATTTAAATCGTTATTCACTGAAGATCATCTGCTGCAGCTTCGGTCGTGCTTGCTTATAAAACCTCAGAACTGGAGGTTGTACCACAATTTCCATGAAATATGATTAAATTAGCAGGAAACCCCTGAAGAGTTTAGCATTGTTCTGACTGTTGTAATAAATTTAAGGTTTAGCAATCCCAGAATGCTGTTAGTGAAAGTTGTGTTTGTCTCCTTTCAGCATCATCAATGGCTTCGCTCTGCCGCTGAAGGCCGAGCACAAACAGTTTCTGGTGAAAGTTTTGATTCCTCTTCATACCGTCAGGAGCCTCTCACTTTTCCATGCACAGGTACTGCCCTGTTTGTGTTAAAACATTCAGATGAGTCCTGTGTGTGTTCACTTCCTGCAGTGTTAATCCTGTCAGTGACATTGCTGTTGTTTTTGCAGCTGGCGTATTGTATTGTACAGTTCCTAGAGAAAGACCCTGCATTAACAGAACCAGTAAGTGCAGTTTTTCACTAATCATCACTTTCATTTTTTTGTCCATTTATTTCATCGGACTCCTGTTTTTTCTCCCTCTAACAGGTTATCAGAGGTCTGCTGAAATTCTGGCCTAAAACCTGCAGTCAGAAAGAGGTGAGATAGATGCGGTCCCCTGAATAGAGCTAATTCACAGCATGAGGTTGATCAGTCATGATTTCAGGGCAGTGTTGATGATGCATTCACTGATGTTCTATATCCGCTTCTCTGATTGTCTGCATTGATGTGTGTAGGTCATGTTCCTAGGAGAGTTGGAGGAGATTCTGGATGTGATTGAGCCTACGCAGTTTGTGAAGATCCAGGAGCCTCTCTTCAAACAGATCTCCAGATGTGTCTCCAGCCCTCATTTTCAGGTCTGCACGAATCCACTCTAGTCCAAGACTTAATTAAACCAGTCCAATTGTAGTTATGGAGCCAGAATAAACAATTTTTAGTTTTTCTGAGTCTTGAAGCCCCCTATTTGAGGACAGGCAGATTCTCACCACAGTTTTCCATTTTAAAGGAAACAGCTTTTAAATGCATACAGCAATTGACAGTACAAATAAATTATGCATCATATTATGAGCTTAGAAAGTGTTCAGATTGTGTGTATGTGTTCCAGGTGGCTGAGAGAGCTCTGTACTACTGGAATAATGAGTACATCATGAGTCTGATTGAGGAGAACTCTAATGTGATTCTTCCTATAATGTTCACAAGTCTGTACCGGATCTCCAAAGAACACTGGAACCCGTGAGTCAAACCCACTCTCGTCTGATGTATTTGACACCACTGCAGTCTCTGAGCCTTTCAATAGTTTAATAGCTTCTCTTGTCCCAATCACATTCATTGCTTTTTCTTCAATTTCCTATCCATCTCAGGACACTATCTGCAAAGACACATAAAAATTGTATAAAATTTAATGTATAAATTAAAAAATATTTAAATACACACTTTTACACGGATTGCTTTTGTGAATATGAGAATATTGTGAATATATTTTTTTATTATTTTAATGGAGTAGATAGTTTAACAGGTTTTATGTGTAAAAAGTGACTGTTCAGTTCAATTTAAACACTATACACTATTGTTCAAATGTTTGGGGTCAGTTTTTTTTTTTCTTTTTTAAGAAAATAATACTTTTCTGAGCATACACACATGAAATGAGTACACAGAGAGTTGTCTCTTTAATGTCAACTGTCAAATACACACAACACAAGGTTATGTCAAAAACACACAAAGTTCACAAACAGTCGGTTATGTCTGTAAAAGTAAACAGCTGGGAAAGAAATTGCATGTGTATCAGTATATTAGATATGCGGACAGTTTCTTTTGGTCATGATAACATCATACTAATCAACCAGGCCTCCTCTTTATTTTTTTGCATTTGCCTTTGGCGGGAATTATTTAAATGAGGGATACTGTGATGTATTTCCAGAAAAAACCTCAGGACAGCAGTCGGGCGTTTGATTGAGTTCATGTGCTTTACTTTGCAGATCTTTTTCATGAACAAACACCAACATTACACATTTAAAGGAAGTTGAAAATGTAAAATGGCATATTAGGACCCATTTAAATTGTAATAATATTTTACGATATTGATTTTTACTGTACTTGTGATCACATAAATGCAGCCTTGGTGAGCATTACCATTAAAAAACATTACTGACCTCAAACTTTTGAACAGTAGTGTACTTTCACAGGCTCTTCGTAAAGATTTAGTATATTTGTATGTGATATACACAACACAGCTTTGTCCTCACTGTCCAGCATTAACTGGATTAATCATTTCCTGTCCAATCATGCTTAATTCTAATTTGTTCTCTTTTTCTGCTTTCAGGGCCATAGTAGCTTTAGTCTATAATGTTCTGAAAGCCTTCATGGAAATGAACAGCACTTTGTTTGATGAACTCACGTCCACTTACAAGTCAGATCGTCAGAGGTGAGCTGTTTTTTTTTATTATTCATGATGTTTGTGACACGTAGTTGTGCTCACTTTCATGCTGCCTATGCAAGTGGTGTTAAATATATCGATTCACCTTTATTTGCTTTTTTGTTCCATCTGTCATTCCTCAGAGAGAAGAAAAAAGAGAAGGAGAGAGAGGAGCTGTGGAAGAGGTTGGAGGATCTGGAGTTAAAGAGAAGCCTCCAGTGTGACGGAATTATTCCCACTTAACGACGCGCCTCTCCCGGACCGCTTTTTCCCAACGCCTCCAATACGCGCTCGGAACGTTGGCCACATTTTTTTCCTTTCTGTATTTGTGCGACTTACTTTACTGTAGATTCACCTCGTCAGTCTCATTATTTCAAAAGCACTGTAAATAACTTTATTTTATCTTCTTTTTTCCCCCCTTAAAAATATTATGCCGAAAAAGAACGTGACTAGAAAATAAAATTTAAATAAGCAAAAAACAAAAACAAGAGAAACCCGCACTGGAGGGGAAGGACTTTGAACTTTGAACAGGCAGTAGGACTGAAATGAATGACTGCTGTTAAGAAAATCAAACAAACCAACAGAGAATCTCATCCCACCAATCTGACATACCTCGGCCATCCTTACTGAACAACACCAACCCAATTCTCTCTCTCTTTCCTCACCTGCCCCCCTTCTCTATGTACCTTACTCTTCCCAGCACTTTTTCCTCTTTATGTTTCTGAATTGGATCAACATTCGCCACCTGTGTGTCCTGAATATCTGAAAGCTAAGTAGTCTACCCTTGACCTTTGATTATCCGTTAACATCTGGATAAACAGCCTGGGTCTGGATTGTAGACGTCTAGAGGAGACGCAAAAGGACGCTATGCAGTAACCAGCAAAGAAGAGGAAGTCATAAATACACACCAGCTCTTGTTTTTTCCCCCCTTTTAGTTCTTTTTCTGTCCAAATGTGCCGCCCGGTACACTCGTTTGGACTCTTTAGCACCAGTCCGGTACTGGTACCAGTAAATGGGACACACACTCACACACATCGGAACGGGTGTCCAGAATTCCAGCAGCAAAACCGGAGATGCTTGTCATGAGATATCGAACTGCACGTGCACACACACATTCTGCATTCGAGTGTGTGAGGGAGTTTCTTACAGTGTTAAGTACCTGTATACTGTATCTGAATGCAGTACTTTGATACTCTGTATCTAGTAGAACCTTTAGTGTATTTTTCTTTAGGAGAATCCAGTATATGATGAAGAAAGATTGAACACAACCTCTTGGGTTTCACTTCTAATTTGTTTTGGGTTTCTTTTATTTTTTGTCTGGAATTGGTTTTTTTTATGACCAAGTGGAATTTGTTCTCTCTTCCTTTTTTTTTACTTGGTTGCTGATTTGGGGGGAGTGAGAGGGGGATTGTGGAGGACTGATGCTGTGGTGAGCTTTGTCAGAATTGAACCTTTGCTTTAGAAAGCCCCAGAAATCAAACGATTACAAAAGTTAAAAAGGGTCGGCTAAATACAAATGTTTAATTATTTTAAAAAAAATAAAAGAGATATTAAATTAAACCTGTTTTGTGATAAAGATGAAATGCACATTTGCCTTATTTGTGGCGTGTGTGAGCGGATGAAAGTGGAAAGAGGTATCTGTATTGGGCACCAAAGCCATGTGAAAACTTGGGCATTATTGCAGCTGAAAATCAAGAAATGGTTCAGATTTGTTTTTGTAAAGTACTAAAACTGAATTATTTTCACGACCTTTGGTTCTTTTAAGTTTCAGTGAATCGGTTTCACAAAACCAGTCTGAACAATTGGTTCCCGAACTGAATCAGAATGGCAATGAGTCTTACTAAGCATAACGAATGGCTTTTATAAACAGTTCTTGTAATTAATTGTTCAAAAAGATTCAAGTTTCATTGGTGAACTCATGTGTTAACGATTTGAATCCGTAAGAATGATTTGTTACTTAACCAACAAGTCATTTCAACTCAAACTGCTACTGTTTGACAAGCTGACAATGAGTCATACTGATCATGATCTGGTCTAATGAATTAATCAAAAAGACTTGTGAATTATTAGTGAACTCCTATTTGAATCAGTCTGAATAGTTTTTTACACACACACACTCAACCACAAGTCAATTATTTGGTTAACTCCTGTGAGAACAGAAAAATGTGTCATTACTAATTTTTTAAACACCTGGCCACTATGAATACCATTTTATTGCAAAATCTTTGTAACAGTTCTTCAAAAGTTTTTTCTGCAGGGTAAAAACACTGCATAGCTTAGATTTGGAATGACTAGAGGGTGAATAAATAAGAGTGTTCATTTTCAGCTGACCTATTTCTTTAAGTGTCATTGACCAATTGTTTATAGTACAATGTGTAGTTTGTATGTAAATTCAGCCCTCTACTCACAAGTACCAAACTCTTCCACAAGAGTGCAGCAGAGCTCAACATTAAAAAAAATCAAACCAGCTAACAATACTTTTGCTTTTGTGGAAAACATTGGGGGTCCATCTTAATCTCTTCTCAACCTTTGCGCATATAATCTTTTGATGCAGGTTGATCTTGTTTTTCCTAATGGTTTGCATGCTTAAGTGTGAGCTTGCAGGATTTTTCCTGAGGGGTTAAAGGATTCAGAGCTGCTCTGAAATTGGCAGGTATATGTACTTAAGACATATGCAGGCTTTATTCTTTCAGTTTGAGCATTACACCTGTCAGGTACTTGCAGGGGGAGGAAGGGGTAGGAAGTAAGGGCATACTTGGGTGACTGCTTGTTTTAATTAACATCACCCTTGGAAACAAGAATAGCAGTACTTTTTTTGAAAGAAGAAATGTTCTTAAAGAGAGAGTTCATCCAGAAATGAATGTTATTTCACCCTCATGTTGTCCCAAACCTGTGATATCTTTGTGGATTTTTTTCTCTCCTCTAAAAGTTTCCTCCAGTGATTATAATGGTGTGTGTCCCAGTCGTGGCCGGGACACGTACCGCTAAGTTCAGAAGAATGCACCTCTCTCCTTAACATCTGCATTGACACACTAATGGACTTCTCTTTTAAATGTTTAAGTAAACCAGTTTAAAATGCAGCAAAATCTTTGTCAGTCTTATTAATTGGGAGAAGGGGAAGCTTCCAAAGTAACTCCTACTTTTATTCATAACTCCTTTCCATTGATTACATCTCTGCTGAAGAAAAAAAAAGTTTAAACCTCTCTGGGAGACCAATGTAAACCAGCTAAGACTATCAAGCCAGCTTAGACTGGATGAGAATGTGTTTTTCAGAATTTAAAAATACTTGTTCACTAAATTCAGTAATTTCTCACTACATTTGGCCACAGAAAATATGATGGATGAGTAAAATGATTGTCATGATTTATTTGTCATTGTATGAACTAGTTCCTTTTTCCTCCATAGCCAGAAAAGTGCAGATTGCAGCATTTTTCTGGTTTACTCAAATTCACTAGTTATGTAACCTTGGGCCATGGAGTGTTTTAGATCTTTATAGCAAAAGTTATCTGGGACTTGATTAAGGTCTTTTTAAAATATTTACTAACCCTGGGGAGCTGTCTGGAGCCCTGTGAATTTAAGAGACAATTCTGGAGGAAAAAAAATATAATAGAGTAATGTGAGGCTGGCAAAGTCTTTCAGAAACTTAATCAGAAAATTATTTGCATAAGTGATTAATGAAGCATGTATTCCAAATAATACAGGTAATGTGCTTAAAGAGTATTGCTATTGGAATGATGCTTAGATTGTAATCAGAATCTTCCAAATTAAATAAGACTTGCATGATTTGTTATACTAATGTTTTTTACATTTAATGTGTAATCAAATCCATGCATTTTGGGATCTTACTTTATATCCATGCACTTTAAATCTGGTCAAAAATTTAGGCCTGTGATATAACTGGAGTATATTCAGGTCACAAATGTCACACAGTCCTTGTGTCTCTTGCTTCTTGAGTGTGAAATTGCCTTTTCTTATAAATTCACCCATTTTACAGTCTGTTTTGTTAGGTTTTATCCCAGTGATTGTGTAAGATGCGCCACAGTTAGTGTGTCATGGAGACTGGGACACCAAGAATGATCTCATATCCAGAACCATAACATACAGTTATTGCTTTTTTTGAGTGTTTGCCTTATTTTAATGTCCTGAAGTTCAACAGAGTTTGCACCAAGAGAGCAGTGTCCCTTCAGTGACTGTGATATTCCCAGGTAGGACATATTCTTGGTTCAGCATCTATTGATTATCCTAGAGTAACTTTTCAAACAAATAATAATCTACTAATGCTAAAATCTGATCGACACTACTTTTGTTTTAGGATCAGTGTTGGAATATGTCAAAATTTATGGTAAAATCACAGTTGTGTCCCTTAACAGGTAAGTAAGGGTTTTTGCTTTCTTCATTAAATGAATAGTTCACCCAAAAATGAAAATGTACTCGCCCTCAGCCCATCCAAGATGTAGATGTTTCTTTATGAGAACAGATTTGGTGAGATTTGGTGAAATTTAGCATTACATCACTTGCTCACCAATGGATCCTGTGCATTGAATGGGTGCCGTCAGAATGAGAGTCCAAACAACTGCTAAAAACCTCACAAATTAATCCACACGATTCAAGTTCAATTAACATCTTGTGAAGCAAAAAGCTGAGTGTTTAAATAAAATTCATAATTTTACCTTTAAACTATCACTTCTAACCAAAATCATGTCCATAATCCATAATAATGCTTCCTTCGGTGAAAAAGTCCATCCCCTTCACATCAGAACAGTTTTGGACTGTTTTCCTTTATAAACGACTTGATCTGTGCTTATTTTTCTCCTGATTAAACAAGATGGCTTTTTACTAGAGGAAGCAATGTTTGAAGTTAAAAATGTCTTGATGGATTTGTTTATTACAAACATGTGGCTTTTCACATCAAATAACATTAAACGATGGACTGGAGACCACCCCCATCCCATGTCCTTTCTCAAATATACACCCTATAAAGCAGAGCACGTTTCTCATTGGCTAGTTTTTTGGTTGGTTAAAGGGCTTGTTTTGCTGTTTGACAAATCTCAAAGAGATCATTTACCGACACTAATGTCTCCAGCAAAAATGCAATGCAATCCGTGGGAAATGAAACTGTTTGGTTGCCAACATTCTTCAAAATATAATTTTGTGTATGAAATGCTTTAAGGTTTGGAATGGCATGAGGGTGATGACACTATTTGTTTTTGAGCGAACTAAGATATGACACCTGACTCATATCTGTCAGGTACTATGTAACTTTATATATAATATAGTTTATATAAAATATTTGTAATGCTATTTTTAATGCTAAAACCGATCAAGCTCTTTTTCTCAGGTTGTCTCATGTTTCTCATGAGGGTCATGCTATTTTAAGATGTTTGTTTCTGAATGAAATATGATGTACACCGTGAGATCCACCCACTCCTGTTTCTAAAATAAAATACAACGCTAGCCCACACATATTCACGCTGTCTCTCTCTTTCTGTCTCTGTCTTTTATTTTAAACTGAGACTGTTTCTTGTCTCTCCTCCATGTTTTATTTTATTTTCCCCTCTTTTATCCCTGCATGGCTCGCTTTCTGTTGTGATCAGTGGCAGAACAAAACCTTCAGTCAAATGATGATTTACAACACCGTTGTGACTCTTATTAACATGATGAAACATTGCGTGACTAGTCTTGGAGAAAACTTGTGAATGCGCATCCGGTCGACAATCCCTAATTATCTGTCTTGTTATTGGCCGAAAACAAAGACGGTCTTCCTACTCTCTCCTGAGCTCATCTCCCCTTCATTAGACTTACGTAATCTTCCTGGTGATGAGGACGTGTGTGTGTGTGTGGGTGGGGTTGTGATTTCTCCAGGGAAGAAACCTGGTAAAACATCATTCACTTTGGGGAAGGCATTTTGAACATTAGAAAGCTCCTGAACAACTGTGCTGGTCAAACCAAATATGAACCACTGAAAATGAATTATGTTCTGGCTAACCTATCCATCTCCTACTTCTATATGTTTGTAGTAAAAACGGTAATATTGTGAAATATTACTTCTATGGTAACACTTTATTTTAAGGTGTCCTTGTTACATGTACTTACTATTATAATAACAATAAATTAAGCAAGTAACCCTAAACCAAACCCTGATCATAACCCTAACCATAAGTACATGTAGTTAATTAATATTATTCATTAATTAAATGTATAATTACACTGTAACAGGGACACCTTAAAATAAAGTGTAACGGAAAAATGAATAATTGTAACATGATTCTTCAGAAATAATTTTAATATTCTGATTTGGTGCTGGTTTTTTTCCCTGCTGTTTGCGATCAAAACAGACCTGGAACCATTTTTGGGCACCAGCTGAACTGCTTAAACAGGTAGTTTGATATATTCATAGGTTGTGATGGTCCCAAACGGCTCACACAAGATTCTTAACTAAATAACACAGACCTTAGTGCTGATTTATGGCAGGTTACTTGACATGTTTATATTGGTTTATTATATGCATTATTAATGTGTTGCAATGAACTTGAGATCGGGTGTGGGATTAAAAAAAAAGTCTCTCACTTTCTTCCATATAAACACATGCTGCTCTTCTATTTTCGCTTCTCCGTCTCTCTCTCTCCATTCGTTTCTGAATATTTAATCAGTCTTAATGTCTTCTGAAGATGTTTAGTGAGCTGAAACTCTCTGACATATCAAAGTGTTTCAGTGGAGTTAAAATGCACCAGCATGGTGCCATGAGACATTTTGATACAGACATTTGGAGATTGAATGCATTATACTGATTAAGAGCACTGTTTTATCCTTGTCTTGATTTTACTGGTGTAACTGTAATTGTGGAAGTGACAGGACTTCAGAAAAGATACAAAATCCCAATTATTAAATGAATAGTTCTGGTTCTGGATGCTTAGTTAGCAGTCGACACGGCTTTCCAGCTGGGCTAAAATATAGTACACAACATCTGATGCAAAAAAACTATTCTGCTAATTTTGTGTAGATAGACTTTTGACAGACTTTTGACAGAAGAAAGAAAATACAGGATGGGACTACCTGGGGGTGAGTAAATGAGTAAAATCGCTTTAATAAAACTGCATGAACACAAACAGAAGATAAACCATGGCTTGTCACTGCAGTGTTAAATATGAACTGTTTATTTTCTGTTTCCTGTGGCATCATTATAGGCAGCTGCTACAGTATTATCATCACCTGTGCGTTGTGGCTGTCTGAGGGGGAGCTATATCTCTTTTCTTCCTCACACTTGGACTATAATGAGCCGAATAACAGTAAAACATGATTTGAACTGCTGTGACTGTGAGGCTGGATCATTGTAATTAGGGAGCATTTGAGACTATTAAACACATTTCAGCCCTGGATACTGCAGGAGTGTTTTAACTAATTTAATGAGGGCCTGACTGAATGTCAGTGAGTCACATCACATCAAGATCCCTTTCTCTCATGAGCTCTTCTTCCTCTCTCTCTCCCTCTCACTCTCTTTCTGGCCCTGTCTTTACGGTGGTGCATTAAGTGTAGACTATCTGACCACTGCTAGCTATATAGTAGTAACTACTTTAAGTAGCGACGTTACTAAATATATGTTTCATTAGCTCACATTTTCAAAACAGTCAATTTTCCAGTAAAACTTATTTTTTTACAGAGTAGCGGACTAGTGTGACGAAACGCTACATCGCTGTTTTATCACAATATTCTATTGCTGGCGCTGCTTTACAGACAAGCAAACCGATGATAACCAAATACCACTCACTCATCTAAATTGTACTGTGAATTTATTGTGTCCCAGTCTGGAAACACCAGCGCTGTGTCTTTCTTTTTGGAAATTCAGAAAAGTGTGATTCGTTTTAATGAATCGTTTCATTCAGAATTGGACGTTTCATTTAAATAAGTCGCTTCTAAAAACGATTCACTGATTCTCTTTTTAAACTGACCTTTTTAAGTAGCGAAAAACAATATTACAATATTATAATAAAATAAGTTTATAAAAGAACACAATATTTAATCATGTGCATCACTATAAATTTTCCTGTTGTAGGGTTATGGAATTTTACATTTATGAAGGGGGTATGGAAAAAATGATTTGTTTGTGCTGTTTAAAGCACCCTAACTGAAATATATAACATTACACTACGATTCAAAAGTTTGGAGTTAAGTGTTGTTCTTTTGAGTTTTTTTATTCATCAAATATTAAATAAAAAATTATATAAAAAAAGGAATTTAAATGTGACACTGAAAACTGGAGTAATGGTTGCTGAAAATTCAGCTTTTAAATACATTAAAAATAACAACAACAACAATTTTTTTTACTGTTTTTACTGTATTTTTGATCAAATAAAGACAGCCTTGGTAAGAATTTATTTCAAGAAAAAAAATCTTACCAACTCCAAACATTTGGACAGTAGTGTCTGTAGCTAAAGTATTGAACTGTAAATTATAAATAGCTTCATTCAATGGTTCTTGTCATTGATGTAGTGCGTATTCTTTCTGCTTATGGTGCTAATGTATGGGAACACATTGTTTTTATATTTCCAAGAGAGCTCTTGCAAAAGGGACTTCCTGTTCTTAAATGTTTATATGGCTCTGAATCTGAGAATGTGGGCAGAGCTGTAATTAACCCGAGCATGGTTTGTGCTCGACATCACCGGCAGCAGCACGACGTGTATATATCTGAGTGCGTACAAACAGATTCATGCACCCTGTGACTTCAGGGAACAAATATTACAACTTAGTAGGAGTATGGCGTCTAATCTTATTGGTTCCAGGAAGACTATTGCTTTGAGTGACAGCTTACGCCACGTGAGGCAGGTTCTGGGACATACTGCTTTTGATGATGTGCTTAAATATAGAGGCAGCCTGATACCTAAATCTGAAGTTTAACACGTATTAAAAGACAAATTTGAATCGTGCTGTGAAAACCCGTGCTGCTGCATTTGGAAATCTTCACTTCTGCTCTTTGATTGCTCCCTGTTATTTCTCATTTCATTGCCTGCTGGGAATAGGCCAGTATGTCTGTCAGTTTCAGATGCTGGAGTCCTGCTGTGATTCACTCGAGCCGTGTTATGTGAACTACTGACCATGCGTTTGATTGTTAGTGAACCATGAGGCAAACTTCTCACCTGACCACTCTGATGAAGGAAAACATCGTTTGTCTGTTTTATTTGCAACACTCATGGTTACACAATTTGTCCATATTTCGAACTGTTATTCTTTTGAAAATCAAATCAGAATTCGGTGAATTTAACAAGTTGTGTAATTCACATTAGTGAGCACTTATTCTTTAAAGCTTTTAAAACCAAAATTAACATTTTTCAAATCAAAATTGACCCTGTTCACCTTAATGTCTCTGCTCTTATTGTGCTTGAATCAATAATTAATTAATCAATTACTTTGTTTTTTTATGGTTTAATCACGGTGTACTAAGATGGAACTTGCTCCTCATCTTAAATGTCTCATTTTCAGCTAACATTGCCTGGGCCGCATGGGTTATTTATCCAATGGTGAATGCTACTATTGTAAATAATGCATTTTTTATTGTGCAGTATTTAAATTTGTAATCAATTTTTCATCAAAATGTACCCAGATGGAGCTTGCTCCACCTGTTAATTGTCTCCTGTTCAGCTGACAGACTGGAGCCGCATGGGTTATTGGTTGTACCAACAGCGAATGCTACTGTTGTAAATAATGCAGATTTTCTACACTCCTGCAGTAGTTACATTTTGAATTAATTATTTTTTTATTATTATTATTTTTCATTAAAATATACCAAAATGGAACTTGCTCCACCTCTTACATGTCTCCTTTTCAGCTAGCATTGCCTGGGCCGCATGGGTTATTGCTAATGTTAATGAACAGCAAATGCTACTGCAGTTTTTTTGCAATATTTAAAGATGAATCATGGAATTTCTGTGCTGCTGGTGGTGGCAACAAACACATCTGCAAAATTAATGCCAACAAGTTTCAAACACTCCCTTATCATCCATTATTCAGAAACAATAGTTTTGTAATAAACTCACACTATTAGTTCTGCTCAAATAGTAATTTGGTTCCGCAACATAGTAATTTAATAAATCATTGTAATAAAGGTTAAGGATATAAAAGTGAATAACAATGTATTTGAAAAATAAATGATGTAGTCTTAATCTTGAGCCTCTACATTGTGGTTCAAAAGTTGGAAGTCCTTCACAATTGACTGCAAACTCACATTCAGGTTTTGTTCCATTCTGGTATATGATGCCTACTTTTCATTTTCTAATCAAATTCTGATGGATAAAATCAAGTCCCACCCTACATTTTTTCCATTGAATATCCAATTTTGCTTTAAAGTATGTCTCAATACAGAAGTAAAATGGGTATGTTGACTCTAATATATCTAGCTCACTTAATGGAAAGGCCATTACTGTAATTCAGCCCTTTAAGGGAAGTCTGGCAATGCTACAGAGACCACTAATGGTGTAATGACAGGAAAATCTATCATGTCTGTGAAGTTATCATTCGTTCTCTGACCCTGTCACAGTTGCTTAGGGAAACCGCTCTGCTTTCAGATTCAGAGGTTATTGACTTATCAACAGGATATTTTTAGTGAGGTTCAAACGGATTCTAATTAGGAAGAACTTTTGATGTCTGACTGTATATGGGCATCACATAAAGAGAAAGAGGGAGACAAAAAGAAAGACTGAGATATGCTCACGGGCTAATTAACAGTCACAATCGATGCCGAGAAATGGAGACATGCCAGGGTCTTTGTGTGTGAGAGAGAGAGAGAGAGAGGGAGAGAGTGTGAGTGAGATTGAGAGATTAAGCAACCGTGTGTCAGTGAATACAGTAGAGAGTGGTTGTGTAATTAAATGTGTGTATATCTGCAATCACGCAGTGTGTCACCGTCTCTGGAGGTAGAGTGAGGTCACAACCCCCCCGTGATCTGTGTCTGTGACATTTACAGTGAAACTTGAATTATTAAACATCTGGGAATATATCGATCACTTGAGGTTCAAGCTGTCAAGCCTAAACTGTGTTACTCATTAAAGAACCAACAGAGCTGTAATAATCAGATAATGTCTTGAGGAATGAGTTTTGGCCTCCTTTAAAGTTCCCAACTGGGATGATTGTATCTCCTTGTGCTTCACCACTCATATATATATATATATATATATATATATATAATATAACTTTTTTTCCATTAAAATGATCAATCTGTCTGGACAACATGATTTCCAGTATTCAGTACTGAATTAATATATAATTAATATGCTTAATTGGCAAAAACAATTAAAAATGGTCCTAAAATAGACTTAATTTTCTTTATACAAATAGAATTTATATTTAGCATAAAGAAAATAAACTCTGCTTTTTAACCATTAAAATGTTTGCAGTATGACATTCTTTTCATTAAAATGTAGGGCACCAGCTGGTATTACTGTAATGCATTTTTAAAATATGTAGATTTTATTGACATTTAATATATCATAATTGTAAATCATGTTTTTGCAAATTTATGTATACAGACTTTTTAAAAACTAGATTTGTATATTTAATAATATATTATACGTTTATTACAATTAAAAATAAATATTTGTGTACAACATATTCATTCTTATTTCTTTCTTTCTTTTTAAAGGCAAAATGTGAACCTGGACATGTTTTTGTGAGATTTCCCCTAATAACATGCTGTTATGTTGCTTATGTAACCATATAAGTGCACTATTCACCAGAATGTCAGAAAAGGAGGTTTTGCATGTGGGCAGGAAACCCTGTGATTTGGTAACTGACCTGGACATCTTTACAAGTTTAAAAACGGCAGTTAGCCTGGTGACTGCTGTTGCACCCCTGCAGTGCCAAAGTGTGGATTATGCAATGCCAAACTACACCATCCCCATTTCTGATCAGTCTTGTATTGAGATATTATTATAATTTTACTATTAGACCTCGCTTTTAACAGATTGCTTTTTTTTAAAACTAAAGGAATATGTTGATGTAGACTCACTCCGTATGAATCTTTTCTTTATCTCACTCCATTCATCATGTCTTTTGTTGGCAGGTGGTTGAGGGCAGAACAGGTGTTTCTGTGAGGGACCCATCAGTGCATGAGGCTTCAGTGGTTAAGGCTTAATAGAAATTAAAGGGCAGGCACAAGCTGACAGCACTGAAGCAGATATGTGGGGTCTTAAAGAAGCAACTCTTTACGGAGTTTGGTTCATGCTGTCATCTGTTGTGTAACCCTGTGTACAAATGGATCTTGACAGGGCTGTTTTTTAGGAAAGGACAACTAGGAACATTGTCCTGCATAGGCCCTGTGACAAGGAACTAAATATTCAAGCATTCAGGGGACCAAAGGTAAAGTTTTATTCATTAAATAAACTAATTATTGGTCAACCAGTAATCTGAATATAGGGAAATGTCCCTCTGAATATTTCTGAATGTTTGTTGAATAACCTGCTCTACTACTATGTTCCTGGTCCTGGATTTTATTTTGTACTTTTGCTTTCTGTAAATTTATTGTACCTCACACAAAATTGTCATATTTCAGACAGTAATAATATTCACCCTAAATCAAATCCACAATAACTGTCAATAAGTTTAATTTTGGTGAATACTCATACCCATACTCAGAATTTGTGCTCTGCGTTTACCCATCCAAAGTGCGCACACACACACACAGCAGTGAACACACACACACCGTGAACACACACCTGGAGCAGTGTGCAGCTGTTTATGCTGCGGTGCCCGAGGAGCAGTTGGGGGTTCGGTGCCTTGCTCAAGGGCACCTCAGTCGTGGTATTGAAGGTGGAGAGAGCGCTGTACATTCACTCCCCCACCTACAATTCCTGCCAGACCTGAGACTCGAACCCACAACCTTTGGGTTAGGAGTCCGACTCTCTAACCATTAGGCCACGACTTCCCCCATTTGCGCCATGTTGTCACAATGGGAAACTGTGCAAACTGTCTGAAACAGTAAAACACTTTAATAACTAAAAAATAATTTATGAAATAGCAAAAATGTAAAGTGTAAAATATCTAAATGAATCAATGAATCCCTATCAAATGTGACGACTTGCTTTGACCAGATATAATCTTGATGGTTTTTGATGGTTTAACATTTTAGATGGTTTAATCTTGTAGCTGCTACAGTCTCCAAATAAAAAAACTGTCACTGGGATAATACCATTTCAAAAGGTACCCCTTCGTACCATATTAACCTCTAAAGGGTGAATTTTAGTAGCTTAAAGGTACAGTAGCCGACATATTTGTACCTAAATGGTAGCCTACATATTATTATAAATTACTTTTGCATTTAAGAGGATTCTATGTTTAAAACCAACATTTAAAACAACTGCTAAAGAATTGTGGAATTGGACTTTTGACTCAAAATGTCATACTGAAACCGTTTTTGTGCCATCTACCCTCTCATCTCACCTATAGCTACTACTACCGAAATGAGACTTTTTGACGTTTTAATCTTTATGCTACCTTTTGCGATAATGTCAGGTATTATAATGTAAGGCTTAAGAGCTAGCCTTTGTTTTTCTGTGCAGAGGGGTTGTTGTGCGCTCTTGCGCATTTAACGCGCTCGGTGTTGGAGATCCCCAGCGCCTGCCTGTGCGCGTCGGCGCAGTTGCGCATGCGCGGGGAGCTCCCCGTGCCCACCGACTTGTAGCTTTGAGCCCAGAGCGCGCGTGTGGCACGCAGAAGCTCCCGGCAGCCAGAGCGCGACGTTACCATGAGCCTCCCCGTTCCGCCGGCAGAGACTCCACGCGCAGAGAGTGCCCACCTGACGAGAGCAGCGCGACACACACAGCCGCACGATGCCCGGCGGGAAGAGAGGGCTGGTGGCACCGCAAAACACTTTCCTGGAGAATATCGTCAGGCGCTCGAGTGGTGAGGAGCACGCTTACGCTTTCTGAAATGCATTAGGTCACTTGACATTACAGTGACCATGTTGCTCTGCATTTACAGACTGAGTAGTCAGTATTTCAAACTTAAAATATGTGATTTAATGGGTTATTCGAATGGTAATCATTTTATTATATTTCAGATGTGAAACATTGGACGCACTAATGGGAAATCTCAAAGCTGTAACTTATATTTTGTCATTAATTTTCTTTATAGAGACTGCAGTTCTCTGAGCTGGACATACTGTTTTATTTTTAATGCACTGAGTTATTGTTGAGGCATTTTTGAGAGAGATTAACTTAAAATACCATTTAAACAAAACTTCTTTCGTCAGTATTTATATTTTAACATAAAGCAGTTTTCATTGCGAATTCACTTATGTCATCTAACAAAACCTAATATTAATTTCTCACTGCGCTGCAGAATTAATATTTTAGAGACGTTTTAATTCCCAGTGTTTATTCTTTATTTATCTAGCTAAATTATTTAAATCTATGTGTTTGTTGAGTCAAGTGATTTTAGTTATTTAATAATAATAGCCTAAAAACAGCAGAGATTTAACATTTGGAGAAATGTACTAATTCTAATAAACAATAAAACCTAAGCAGCGTGATTGACTAAATCATTGTGTGTTGTTAATTATAACCTATCCAATTGAAATAATTAGACATTTCTCGTTCAGTTGATTAAAAAGACACTCGATATAATTTCACTCCACATCTCTGCTCCAGAGGACTGACATGAAGTGCGTTCGATGGTTTTGAGAGATCTGAGGCACATTGCGAACTGTTGCGTTTGTCACCACTAGAGAGAGCATCATCTCTGATTGTGTCTGCTTTCTTTATGCTGCAACACAAACAACCCTTTCCTGAGGATTATAGTATATAACACATGCTAGTTAAAGTGCGAAAAAACATTTGAATGTGAATCTAATAAGAGGTTTTAAAACATCCCACTCATGTTCTGCAATAAGAATGACAGCGTTTTGTAGTTTAATTTGATGAGCTTTTGAACGTCTACCCTTTATAGAGCGTACACCAGATGTTAAAGTAGATCAGTGACAGTAATTTACTGTGAAGCAAAGACTGGGAATGCATTGGTGTGTGGCAGTCAGATCACTAATTCCCACTCCCTCTTTTATTCTTTGTCATCTTTGAACCTTCAGAGACTAGCTTCTTACTGGGGAACGCTCAGATTGTGGACTGGCCTGTTGTTTATAGTAATGACGGCTTCTGCAAGCTGTCTGGATACCACAGAGCAGAGGTCATGCAGAAAAGCAGCACGTGCAGGTGAGTGGATATACATGTGAGAGACAATAGAAATCTGTAGGACTATGTTACTCAGTTCATGCTGTATTGAGATCTCGGGTTTTGCTGTACCTTAAGGGGCCTGTTGAATAAAACAATAAAACAGCTTAAGACTGAAGCTTTAAATGATTTGTTGTGGATCCATGTGCACTCATTTCTACAAAACCAAGAGGTGATGAAGTCATAATCTTGAGGTGTTACATCACTTTGGCTCTGCCCAAAGTAGTGTAACATGTAAAACGAATCTTGAAATCACTGATTATTCTTTTTTTTTTAGAAATGATGTAAACGAGTTTGATATTGGGAATTTGGGATTTAAGTTTTAATAGATGAAAGTATCTTTTTGGCCAAGCCTTGATCTGGCATCGCAGTGGCATATTGTGAGATATATATATAAAAAAAAAATCTAATTTCAATAAGTGGCTCTCATAAAGTGCTGAGCCACAGATATACTGTCTTCCAGGTCTTGGAGACTTCATATCACACTTTACAGCATCTCTTCTTGCCATGCTTACAACGGACAATTCTGTGTCATTAATAAGCTTTTATCTATGACTGCAACAGAAACAAACATGCCATAATTGGTCACACTTTGCTTCAGGTGTGAGTTGCCTTTGAATTTCAGATTTTTCTGTAATCTTTTAATCTTTGTAATAACATATGACCATAATTCATGTCTGTTGGCAAAGTGTGGAAACCTGAACACCTTCTGATCATTTTACTTGCTCGTATGAATTCCTGAATTCATTAGAATCTTTATAAATCTGAATCAAAGGATTGATGGGGGGATAATTCCTTAAAAACCATACAGAACCTTTCTTCTTGAACTGAACGATTTGGTTTGAAAATAGGAGATTACTGTCTGTCTGTCTGAATAATCTCTCTCTGTAGTTTTATGTATGGGGAGCTGACAGACAAGAAGACCATAGAGAAGGTGAGACAGGCCTTTGACAACTATGAGTCCAACTGCTTTGACGTGCTGCTGTACAGAAAGAACAGTAAGTGAGACTTGATGTATTAAACTTTGCCATGTTAACTATCGGTCAAAAAGTGGAATTTTGATTTTATTTTTTTATATTTTTTTTATATTTTTTTGTATGTTTTTGAAAGAAGTCTCTAATGACCAAGTACTGCATTTATTTGATTAAAAATAACAGTAATATTGTGAAATATTGTTTCAATTTAAAAACAATTTTCTGTTTTAATATATGTAATTTATTTCTTTGATGGCAGAGCTGAATTATCAGCAGCCATTATTTCATTGTCACGTGACCCATCAGAAAATAATTTTAATATGCTGATTTGGTGCTCAGTTATTATTGGTGCTCTGTTATTAATAATGGTTATTATTTTCAATGTTGAGAAAATTTGCTGCTTAATATTTTTGTGGAAAATGTAATACATTTTTTCAGTATTCTCTGATGAATAGAACGTTCAAAAGAACAGCACTGAAAACTTTTGTGACATTATAAATGTCTTTACTTCTCTTTAAAAAAAAAAAAAGAAAAAAGACTTTTGAGTGGAAGTCATGGTTTCTGCAAAAAACAAGACTGTTGTCAACATTAATAATAAGAAGAAATGTTTTTGAGCACCAAATCAGCATATTAAAATGATTTCTGAAGAATCACGTGACACTGAAGACTGGAGTAATGGCTGTATAAAATTCAGCTTTCCCATTTTGCCTGATTTAAATCCAAGAAATCCAAGCCATAATTAGCAACTGGATTATCATAGATCCTTGGATGTGAGCTCTTTTGACTTGGGCATAAAGATGTGCTCACATAAGTTTATTGTCATCCAATAAAATACAATATATACTATGGTATAATAATGCTGACTTTGACATCTCACCTTGTACAGGAAATCCAGTGTGGTTCTACATGCAGATTGCACCGATCCGAAATGAAAATGACAAAGTGGTTTTGTTCCTGTGTACATTTAAGGACATCACTGTCTTTAAACAGCCTATTGAAGATGAAAGCACCAGGGGTGAGTTTTACACCCACGCTATACATATACTGTACATAGTATACTTGTAATTTCAGTGATTTATTCATAATAGATTCTCAAAAAGTCACAGTTTATGTTGAACATGTAACGGATGTGCCAGCAGTGTTTGTTGGGCTTGAGTTTGTTCTGACAGATAAACACTTCCTCTAATGTGCTTATGTCAGATAAATAAATATTTGTTTATGATTGGCAAGCATTGCCAGCTTTTCCTTTTGGCACGCACACATAAGTGTTATTTTCAAGCGCTTCTGTGTGTGTGTGTGTGTGTGTTTGCTGGTGGGAGCTTGTTTAGTGAGCTGAAAAAAGTTATATAGAGTCTCATTCCAAAAATCCCAATAGTGCTGGCGTAGACGTTCTGCTTTGGTGTGTGTGGGTGAATTTCACAAAACCTGTTTTAAACAAGGTCCAAGTCACATTTCACCCCAAAATCAAAAGAAAGAAATAAGAAATTATATTTTTCAAGTAGACGCCTATTTTTAGGACCATAATGTTTGTTTAGTCAGTTATGACACTATTTTAATGACAATTAAGTGCATTCTTTTCTTTAAAATAAGACAATTACCATGTTACAGTAATGAGAATTTTGAGGGAAAATGTTGTAGTGGACTGTCGCATTTTGATTTTAGGTTGAAATGTGATTTGAACATGTTTGCAGGAGATTGTGTGTGTGTGTGTGTGTGTGCGTGTGTGAGATGAGTGATATACACTCAGAGAGAGAGAGAGATTTGAAACGGCTCCAGACAGTGTTCCAGTAGTTATATTTCATTGCAAGATCATTGCAGGAGTGACAGCAAACATTTGTTCCACTTTTACTCATCATAAAGCATTTTGCTGAGTCATATCTGAGCCACAGAGGACTTATGTTTTGGATCAATGTTTTTCTTGTGTGCATATACCATTCAAAAGGGTCAATGCTTTTTTTTTTTTTTTAGAATTTAATATTTTTATTCAGCAAGAAAGCATTAAATTGATTAAAAAAAAACGACAGTAAAGACTTTTGCAATGTTACATACGTTTTCTATTTCAAATAAAAGCTGTTGTCATTCATCAAAAATACTGAAAATGTCACTATTTACACAAAAATAATAACAGCATTGATAATAATAAATAAATTAGCATTTTAGGATGATTTCTGAAGGAACACGTGACACTGAGTGGAGTAATGGCTGCTGAAAACTTTGCCATCACAGGAATAAGTAACATTTTAAAATACATTAAAATAGAAAAAAACATTTTTTAAATTGTAATAATATTTCACAATATTACTGTTTTTACTGTATTTTTGATCAAATAAATGCAGACTTCAAAAATATTTGTAAAAAAATTACTGACCCCAAATTGTATTTTTATTTATAACATCCACAATATTTTTAACAAATGACAAGGAGCTTGTGAAACTTTTTATAAAAAAATCTCAGATTCATGCTTCATTTGTACAGAACTTTCATTAAAGCAAAATACTGAATTGAATTCAGTTGTGCAGAGTTTTTCATAAAATCACCACAGAATTTAATTATTGAACTGAAAGGCACGTAATATTATAAACTCATTGCATCTGTCTTTCAATTCAGTGTTGCATTTTTAATAAAATGCATCATGTGTTTCTTGCAGGTTGGACCAAGTTTGCACGCTTGACTCGAGCGTTGACGAACAACAAAAGCACCATTCAGCAACTCCCGCCCGTGAGCAGAACCGACATCACTTCACACAAACACTCCAGACTCGCAGAGGTGAGAACACACACACACACACACAGACAGGCAGCATTTGCTTACATCCTTGACTGCGCAGTACAAGGTTATTCAAAGCTTCATCTCACGGAGGACAAACTTGTAATAGAATCACACACAGGACGCTGCTGTAATGCAATCTCACATGTGTCTGTTGGACAGCAGAAGTCTACAGTGGGCTGCTAGAAGCTGCTATTAATAATAAACACTGATGAAGAGTATGTATGTGTGTGTCCCATAACCCCTGTTCACTTTTCTGCTCTTCTCATCTGTTGTTTATTGCTCCGTCACTGTTGTGTGATGGTGCTAAAGAGAAGTTAAATGTGTTGTTTATTTGTGTGTCTGTAAGGAACAATCCTTACATACTCTATTGTGCCTAAATCTTTGGAAGAGTTTTTAATGAAGCATTCAAAGATGGGTTTGTTTCGGAAGGCTGGTAGCTTTTATTAATGTCTGATCTGTGCTGTTACAGTGTTTGCATGGCAGCATTATACTGGTTAAGGTTTGCTGTTAATCACTAAATCACTAAGTATTACATTTCTCCAATTCATTCATCCTGAATCACCTAAAGGATAATTCTGGGTTCAGGTTATGTTAAACATAATCGACAGCACTTGTTAAAATATTGAGTGATAAAAATGAATTTTGACCTTTTTCTACTTGGTTACAGAGAGGTACTACAACGGAAATTAATGCAAGCATTAAAATACTTAGTTTCAAAAGTATTGCCACAAGACATAATATATAAATGTATTAATGTGATTTTCAAAGCTTACTTTATTGTACAATTATATCCAATTAAAATGCCTATAACCCTAAATGACTTTAAAAATGATAAGAACAATTTTACAGCTCAAATAATAATTTAACAGAAGAATTAATACTTTAATAAAATTATATCCTGAATTATATCCTGAAATTATATCCTGAACGTTAAAATTATAACATTTATGCTTTTAAATCCTCCAAAACTGGCCCCTTTCACTTCCATTGTATACAGTGTGCATCAATGTGACCTTGAATTTTGCCTTTTTGTAAAGAAAATAAGCTAGTAAAAATATTTTTTTGCCTCAAATGTGCCATAGATGCTGTTGATTGAATTTTTGACATGCATTTTAAATTCTTTCAGACTTTTCTTTTTGTAAACTTTACATTTTTATAATTTTTGTGAACTTATTTTTTCTTAAATCAAAGAGTAAAGGTCTCCGCTTGATTTAGACTGACATTATTAACATTCAAAATTGAACACACTATATGCAGCCATTTTCACATTTGAATCCAGATTGGTCTTCTTTTCTTGCATCTCCATTAGACATATTTATACAACCTACAATTTAAAAATAGTGCAGATCGATATATGATCTCAGACGATCTTTCACCCTCCTTCATCTTCTGTTCTTCATTGTCTCTAGGAGGGGAAATAGCTTTAAATCTCTGAGTAAACTTCATGTTCTGTTTATATGAACATGCATAGTATACAACAAACAGTGTATTGTCTAGGGAAGAGCGGAAATTATCCAGAGCTAGAATTAATATTTAAAACAAACTCACGTTCCTGAGGGTACTCTATATTTCATTTCATTTTCAATCTCATTATCCCTTAAGATAATCTCCTTATTAGCAATGCCAAAAGTACTGGAAACAAAAAAAAAATTAAGGTGGTCAATTTAATTTAATTATCAAAAAAAAAAAAAAATCTAAATAAAAATCATTTGACCAAGCATTGACCAGGTATTTTCCTACAGTCATATTCAAAATAAATATTAAAGTCTAAAAACCTTTTTTTAAACTTTTTGATTCTTGTACATTTGTCTTACAGATTCTTCACTCTCTTTATATCTTGTTTTCCTCAGGTGCTTCAGCTCGGCTCTGACATTCTTCCGCAGTATAAGCAGGAAGCCCCTAAGACCCCGCCTCACATCATCTTACACTACTGCACCTTTAAGACCACCTGGGACTGGGTCATCCTCATCCTGACCTTCTACACCGCCATCATGGTTCCTTACAACGTCTCCTTCAAGACCAAACAGAATAACATCACTTGGCTGGTTCTGGACAGCGTTGTGGACGTCATATTCCTTGTGGACATCGTGCTCAATTTCCACACCACGTTTGTCGGGCCTGGAGGGGAGGTGATCTCGGATCCGAAGCTGATCAGGATGAACTACCTGAAGACCTGGTTCGTAATAGACCTGCTGTCCTGTCTGCCCTATGACATCATCAACGCTTTCGAAAACGTGGATGAGGTGAGAAACCAAGCTGCCTTTTTGTTGCTTTGTACCTGATTAGGACAGAGTGGAATGGAAATGGTTCAACACTTGGAAAAAGGGTTAGTAGTAAAATTAAATATTAATTGTATTATATTCTAAAAATGTTTGAGACTATTGTATAGAAGCTGTAGTTGGCTTTTTCAAGTAAAACTGAGCAGTGCTTCAAACATTTTTATTTATTTTTTTACCTGTCAACCCCTCAATGATGAAAGATTGAACAGTTCTTACACATGTCAGGGCTTCTCAAAGGTACTCCGCTGAGGAAAATGCTTTTGGGTTCTTGTTTAAATTCATTTAAACTTTTGAAGAGCTTGATAGTTTAGGGACAGAAATGCTGAACTGAAATATTTATCGCTCTGCGAAAATGTAGATATTTTGCCAGAAATAACCTCAGTGAAAGGTATAGTTTCACATACAGCTGATAGACTTTTGATTGACGGCATAAAGTCTGGTCCATTTTACAGCTTATTTTAGTCAAAACCATTATACTTGTGGATCAATAAGTATAAGTTCAAAATGTCACTACATTCCAAATAAGTTCTAATAAATGAGGGTTTTTTTTACTCTGTACCTGGAAAACCCTACTTCACTTCCACTCTGACTTACAGAAGTTGTAGTATCTTTGCAGCTCTAATCATTTATGTGAGTAGTATTCGCAAGGCATTCGTTAAACTGACTATGTGTGGTTTGTGGCTTTGAGACTGATACAAATAAAAAGAAGCCCACTGTATTGATTGGCCAAATATGATTTGTAAAGCTCTTGCTCTTGGAAACTAAACCGTTTGCAAAGTCACATCGTCCTTTGCATCCGTTCCTGGTTTATGTTATATATTTCTGTAGTCTGTCCAGGTTATGTGCTTTAGGATAGATATTGATTAGTGCACACACAGTGGATCATCTTCTCTCTTTCACTCAGGAAATCAGTGCAGTGATCTGAGCCCCAGACACACACCTGTAAACACGGATTCATTGAACACTAGCAGGCTTTCATTCATATTTCTTTCCTCTCTTTTTATCTTCCTGACTGTTCTGGCATTTATATTATGAGAAGTACATTTACAGCTTTTTCATTAATCTGTCTTGTTTTCCAGTAAAAATATATGCACGTCATGAAAACAAGATAAATTTACTGTTTGCAAAATTGTAAAATACATTAAGTCTTGTTTTCGGATATATATATTTTTTTTTTTTTTTTTTTTTAACACCTATTTTGGTGAGTGGCATTTTCTTGTTTATTTAGTTTTTTTATTGAGGTCTATAACAAGAAAATACCTATTTGCCAATTTACTAAATATGAACAGCATTAAAAGCTCTCAGTAAAATTGCATTAAAAAATGCACAAAATATATACTTTTTAAACTATAGTATTAGTACCACATACAGGTCATTTTATTTCTATAATTTAATGCTCAAATATATGCATTGCAAAAATACACATGAATGTGATTTTGTGTTTGTGAGTGTTTTTGAGAGCATTGTTGATATATAACAATGTTGATATATAACAATATAAAAACATATAATATTGAAAATCTTTCAACACACTCACAGTATGATTTGATTTTTAAATAATGCACCCTGTCATTGTCTTCCACCATGCACAATACATAAGTGTTAATAGCTCTTTAAAGTTTGCGTGTGCCCTTAAAAGCTCACGACTCACTTTATACATGATGTAAGTTTAATGTACAAGTTTTACCTCCGAGAGCCGCTCATTGTACCAGAAACCCACTGAGAAAGCCTTCATGTCATGATGTAAGAGAGATCCCAGATGCCTTAGTGTGGACCCTGTAATCTACTGTCCCCGTGGAAGTGCTCTGTAGTAACTATAGAATGACCTGCTCCAGTAGAATTGGACTGTCCCAGAAGATTCTATTGAGCTGGAGAATAAATGTTAGTCAAGCAAACAGAATTTAATATCATACAGTTTGGAGTATGATTTGGAAAACGATTTTTCTTCCTCTGGTCCACTTAATCAAGGTTTCCTGTTCCAAAAAAACGTAATTAACATAATTATTTTAATTAACCCTCTGTTGCATCTTGTTCTCGATGGTTGCTGGATCTTTAATAGCCACTTTTAACCATCAAGGGTGTGATGTTTCATCCAAACCAACATAGGTGATTAATTATCTTGACAGTTTCTTAATATTCTTTATGACTGTCCTCTTTATTTGTCATTACATTTTTTCATTTATGACAACAAATTCAATATACTTTAGCTTAAGAAAGAGGTGATGCATCAAGTAGCTCAGCTGGAATAATAACCATTATATTCTTTTGAAATCATTAGATGAATAACTCTCTTAACCCCAACATTTTCAAAAAGAAAGAAAGAAGAAGATTGGGAGTAATTATATTGTTGTACATTAAAGGGGTCATGACGATGCTAAAAATAACATTATTTTGTGTATTTGGTATAATGCAATGTTTACATGGTTTAAGGTAAAAAAAAAAAAAACATTATTTTCCACATACCGTACATTATTGCTGCTCCTCTGCTCCGCCTTTTTGAAACGCATCGATTTTTACAAAGCTCATCGTTTTGAAAAGCATGGTGTGCTCTGATTGGCCGGCTATCCCGTGCGTTGTGATTGGCCGAATACCTCAAGCGCGTGACAGAAATATTACGCCCCTTACCATATTTGGAAACACAGCGTCTCCACGACATGGCGGCGGCAGCAACAATACTAGCGAGAATAAAAGTTACGCATTCTTCCTTTGCATAAACATTTGGGCGGTGTTAAGCAAATCTTCCAACACAGTGACGTAGATATGTCTGGGTGTGTTTAAATGAAGCATTTTAGGAAGGCTTAACTTTTATAAAGAATATTTCTTTGGGTTTGAGACTTTAGTCTTTGCAACTTTACGGATCTTATATATGCACTAACAGCTTTTTAACACTCCAAAGGCAAAGGAAAACTTGAAATCGTATCATATGACCCATTTAAGATCATTTTTCCCTTAACACTTTTCCATTTTCCATCCTCTCTCTGACAACATGGCCACGATTTAACAAACTAGGGAACAGAATAATAAAATGAGGGACTGAATTCTTAATTCATAAATATATATGCTTAAAATTCCTCACAGCTGCATTGTGTATTAACTCAGTTCTGTGTCTTAATTGAATGCAGTATTGCATGTTATATCTGATAAATAGCTCTGATAAACACCTCAAACAAAATACAGTTACTTCATCACGAGCCCATGGTGTAAATTCACCATGTTAACTTTCATGTGAATGTCTTATGACATGAAAGAGAATTTTATATTTAAAATTTTGCTGTAAACGTTATGTAATCTTCTGTTTATTCTCATGAAGGCCATCTGCATCTAGGCAGGCCAGCATCAGAGAAAGATAACATAAGGAGCATACATGACTTCAGGCTTCAGTAGCTCCATTATTCATATATTTATACCAAAATTAGGGGGTTGCATAAAAAATATGTTTTTGATTAACTTGTGGAGCTGTTTTAATATATGCATGCATACATACATTTTCAGTGGTATATTTGTTTGGCTAGTGTCACTTTTCTGGTATTTGTTCAGGCTTACTGATTTAAAGTTGTTTCTTAATTTCATGATTCACATTTGTGACCCTGGACCACAAAACCAGTCATAAGTCGCTGGGGTATATTTGTAACAATAGCCAAAAATACATTGTATGGGTCAAAATTATCAATTTTTCTTTTATGCCAAAAATCATTAGGACATTAAGTAAAGATCATGTTCCATGAAGCTATTTTGTAAATTTTCTACTGTAAATATATCAAAACTCAATTTTTGATTAGTAGTATGCATTGCTAAGAACTTCATTTGTACAACTTTAAAGGCTATTTTCTGAATATTTGGATTTTTCAAATAGTTGTATCTCAGCCAAATATTGTCCTATCCTAACAAACCATACATCAACGGAAAGCTTATTTATTCAGCTTTCAGATGACGTATACATCTCAATTTCAATAAATTGACCTTTATGACTGGTTTTGTGGTCCAAGGTCACATTTTTGTTTGCTCTGTGCCTAACAATTAAATGTCCATTAATGTGTCTAAACTTATAGTTAACAAGCTTTATGTATTTATTTGCTTCTGCAATCCTGGGATAGGACTGGGGTTTGAAGTTTTGTTATTCTGTATGTCTTTACATATTTTGGTTTAGCTTTACAACTTTGGTCTAGGTTATGTGAGTGTAGCAGGCTGCATTGTTGGTCATTTCTGCTCACTCTAATCTTTCACTGCATGTCTGGAACTGAATTTGCACTTTAAAGGAAAGGCGATGCTTCAGATGGTCACACTAGGTCAGGCTGGAGCGAATGGCAATGTTTTTATGCAGTGGAAGGACTAAAGTGCTGCCTGACATAAAATTTTCAGAGGCCATTTAATGTTGTTGGATCATGTGGGAGAACAGAGCGTTCTCCCCGCAAAGTGATTCTGATGTCCAACCACTTTTGCACCTTCTTTCTGTCGTCTTGGCTCAGCTCACCTGCACCAAATTTAGAACAAACTGTTTGCAGAATTTTATTTTGTGCAATTAGGACTGTAAAGAGTGCGTTCAGTGAACTGAAAAATTTGAATTGCGCTCATTGTTTCAGAATGTAGCGTCCAATTGCTGTGTGCCAAATAATATTCTCAATGGTCTATTTAAGCATCTTTGTGGGAAATTACAATGGAAGAATTAACCTGACAGATTAAATGTCAAATTGATTTTCCCTTTGTGTGCTGCATGTCGGTATGTAGATGATTGTTTAATTATGGGTTTATAAAGAGCAAATCTGTGTCTGAAAGAGACGTTTTTTATGTATTCTGTGTGTCTATATATATATATATATATATATATATATATATATATATATATATATATATATATATTGTATATTATTTACAACAGGTAAAATTTTACAGATATGTTAAAGGTAAAGCGTATATTAGATTATATTAGAGTGCATACTACGTAAATGTTACTGTCTATAATTTATTTTTCACTTTTCCAGGGAATCAGCAGCTTGTTCAGTTCTCTGAAGGTGATTCGACTGCTTCGATTGGGTCGTGTTGCACGTAAACTGGACCACTATCTGGAGTACGGTGCAGCTGTGCTCGTGTTACTGGTCTGTGTGTTTGGATTGGTGGCCCACTGGCTTGCCTGCATATGGTACAGCATTGGAGATTACGAGGTCATTGATGAACAAACAAACACCATCAAGACTGACAGCTGGCTCTACCAATTAGCCACCAGCATTGGATCCCCATATCGGTACAATGCCAGTGGGACTGGCCAATGGGAGGGTGGCCCTGGGAAAGACTCTCTGTATATAACTTCTCTATATTTCACCATGACCAGCCTGACCACTATTGGCTTCGGAAACATCGCGCCAACTACAGACGGAGAGAAGATCTTCTCTGTGGCCATGATGATGGTCGGATGTGAGTGCTTGTCTTCTTTCATGTCTTATTTTTCAGACCTGGCTTGGCTAAGTGATCTGATCACAGATGATCAGGGTAGATAGATTGTCATTTTCAACTGGGACATCGAATCAGCCAAAGCAAATCTTAATACCAGGTTAAACGGGGTCTCTTCTGTTCCTTTCTTTCTTCTTTACTCTTTTGTCTGTTTATTCTCTCCTCTGTCAGAATAACTCAGACTAATCTCATCTGGTCCCTCTGTCCTCCAGACAGCAGTGCTTTGCTTCTAGTGCATCTCCTTCAGAAATAACTCTGAGACAGTAATAGAGAGAGATCGGTGGAGAGAGGGACATATAACTGGCCAGAATGAAGGAACGAGGCCAATCATTGTTAATGTCCTTCTCCAGATCTGTGCGTGTGGTGAGGAGTCACTCTGGAGACTAAACAAAGATGCGATCATAATTACTAGCATGTGTGAGTGCTGACCCGCCTAAACACACATAGAAACCCCACTGACCCCATGCACTCTCATGGGCCTCAACCATGTTTTGAGGGTACAAGTTTATAAGGTTAATTTTATAAGAGACGTTGCCACAGTTCTTCTGGATTTAGTCTGTCTCAGTTTGCTCTGTTTCTTCATGTCATTCCAGACAGACTGGATGATGATCAGATCAGATCTCTGTGTGGATCACTGGCTGTTGTCAGACTCCCTGTGCAAACAAAAATCTCTCTGGATTATTGCAATTAATGGCAAAATAAATGTTTGGAAATGTAAACTGATATTTCCTACTGACACACTACAACAAAAGATAGAAATAGCTGACTTTAAAAAATTTTTAGCTAGGAAAATACTAGTGGCCTAAGACTTTTGCACATGTGTATATATATATATATATATATATATATATATATATATATATGTGTGTGTGTGTGTGGTTATTTTTAGATATATTTTTAATTATATGTCTGCTTTTTTGTTTTTACAATACAGTTCAAAGGTTTAGGTGTCGGTAATATTTTTTTTGAATAGCTTAATGGTTTTCTTTAGCAAAGATGCATTAAAATGTTCTGAAGTGAAACTAAAACCATAGATTAATTAATCTAATCCCTAAGATTAATTAATAATATTTTTTTCTTTAGCAGCAAATCAGCATATTAGAATGATTTTCAAAGGATCAGGTGACACTAAAGACTGGAGAAATGGCTGATTAATTAAAACAGATTTTAATTTTAAATGTAAAAATAATAATTAATATTTCTGATCAAATAAATGGTGATCGCAAGAGATTTTGCCTTATTGCATATAATTATTTTTTTTTGTTGATTCTAACATGACTTGCCTCCTATCTCTGCTCATTTTCTCTGCCTTCTTGTAAAAATACCCCCATTAGATCTATGAATCATAAGGCGTTTTCCTGCTTTTGACCCAGAAAACGGTTTTCCTGACCTGTAATATTCTTTAACTTGACATCACACAGGTGGAGGAGTCATTATGCGTCATTGTGAACCTTTAAAAGGATGCTCAAATGAACTGTTGATGCTGTTGTGGGTACTGATGCATAAAATGTAGGGCTCTTCAAGGAACTGCGAGAAACAGAGCAGTGTGACCAGCATATGACTAAGCAAATGTCAGCATGATGTTAGAAAAAGGGATTTCTCTATGTGTCTCTGAGGCCACACTCTCAGAAAAGAGCACAAAAATTGTCACTGGGGCAGTACCCTTTTAAAAGGTACACCTTTGTACCTTATTCATCTTTAAAGAGTGCATATTATTACCTTAAAGGTACATATTAGTACCTTTTGAATGGGTACCACCCCAGTGACAGCTTTTATGCCATTATTTCTGAGATTGCAAAGTTGTAAGAGTGTAAGGTCAGAAACGAGGTTGTTTTCAGCCCAAGGCCCTTAACAGGGCTGTTGATCTACTCTGGATGTTGTCTTCATAACACTTTGGTTTGATCAAGGGGAGATGATCACACATGCACAATGAAAACAGCAGTACACAATTAATGAAGAGAATAATTGTAGTTAGCTGTTCTGATGACTCTTTGATGAGGCTCGTACACAGTGCAGAGCTCCATTCTCTCTTTCACTGTCTGTAATTATCTGAACACATTGTTCTCATCTACTGATCCTTCAGTCAAGATCTTTTCTCTTTTGTTTCCATGTTTCACTAAAGATCTGAATCTTCTGTCTTACTCTGTCTTTATTCCTGACTTACCCACATCTCTCTGTCTGTCTGTGTCTCTGTCTCTGTGGTAGTGAGGTCCTAGAAGGCCTCATTATGTGTGGTAGTTTGTACAGGTTCCCCTGAGACTCTCCGTCATGCACCATCCGTGCCATTTGCTCTATAACTTTCTCCATACCTGTCCTGAAGTTACACCTGATAAAAAGCTTATAATCTCACTCGGTGATACGTAGGGTAGAATATAGTTGTATTTTACTCACATTTGCCAGATAAACTCTAAATCCCTCATGATTAGTTTTTAATGTTTATATTTATTACAAGCTGTTCAAAACAAGCAGATTTTTATGATCACAAGTTCTCAGTCATCGTCTCTGGCTGATGCTGAAGTCACTGTGAGGAACTCATCCAGTTAGGACTAGAAAATATATTCAGTATTAATAGTTCACATGCAATGGTAAGGTGATGATTTTTGCACATTATTTTGGCCATTAAAGGGATAATTATCCCAAAAATGAAAATTACCCCATGATTTACTATGATTGACTTTCTTCTTTCAGACGAATACAATCTTTATAATGGCAGTGAATGGGGATCGAGATTTTGAAGCAAAATAAAGTGCATAAATCCATCATAAAAAGTGCTTCACACGGCTCCAGGAGGTTAATAAAGGCCTTCTGAGCGGAATAGAGGTGTTTGTGTAAGAAAAAGCATCCATATTTATAACTTTTTAAACTGCAATCTCTAGCTTCCACTAACTCATACGATCGTTCATGAGAGTGACGTTCCAGCGGATTACGTAGTATGTAGGCATAGCGTAAGTGACGAAACAAAACATCGGTCACGAATTAAAGTACCAAACAAGGATGTGTAAAGAAAAAATGTATAAGGATTTCGATATAAGCCAAGAGGAGACTGGTTTTCCTTTGCTGTAAACAAAACTTGGGTCTCGAGAGATTCTCACTGGAGCTTACGCTACACCTACATCCAATGTCATCCGCTGGAATGCCACTCTCTCGGAAGCTAGAGATTACAGTTGCTAAAGTTTTAAATATGGATATTATTTTTGCACAAACACATCAATTCACTTCAGAAGGCCTTTATTCACCATCCGGAGCTGTGTGGAGCACTTTTGATGGATGGAGGCACTTTTTTTATTTTGCATCAAAATCTCGACCCCCATTTACTGCCATTATAAAGCTTGGAAGAGCCAGGATGTTTTTTTTATTTAACTCAGATTCATCTGAAAGAAGAAAGTCATATACACCTAGGATGGCTTGAGGGTGAGTAAATCATTGGCTAATATTAATTTTTTGGGGAACTATCCCTTTAAAGACCTATTGGACTTATTTTTTTGCATTTCTTAAAAATATTAAGTGTTAAGATATGTTTTAATGGCATCTTTAATTTAAAAGTGCTGTACCAAAAATGGCAGTAGAATTGCTAAAGTCAGTTCAGTGCAATTATGTAAAGTAGTTTAAATATTTTGTTTCACATAGCTGATTAATAACAACTGATTCACAGTTCGCTCACATCTTGCATGGAGGTTCAACTTTAATGTATCTGTTCAAATTAAACCACAGATTTTTGTTTCTCAAGTCATACTGATCCAGGTATGACAAAAAGAGTGATTTGTTTATGACTGAAAATGTTTTGATGCTTTTAGTCTGATTTGTGGCCTATTAAAAACATAGGTGGACATTTGATCAGTTTACAGCATGAACAGAGCCACAGTATTTCAGAACGTAAAATAAAAGTTATTTCTGAATTCCTTCACTTTAAATGACTGACACACACTTTGGAGTGTTTATGAGGTTAATATTTTGGTCACAGTTGTGTGTCTGGTCTCTTTGACTCTAATTACTTTCTCTCAGTACAGGTGAGTCAGATGGCTGATATCCAAAATAAGAAACAGAAAGACACTAAGAGAAGAAATCCCCCATCATCCTAACTCACTCGCTTCATCCTCCCGGCTCCCTCTTATTGTCCCTGTTTCTCTCTATCTGTGTCTTCTCCTCCCCTTAACTCTTGGTTCTCTTTGCTTTTCTCTGGCAGTCTTTCTGTGATCAAAATCATTTTTCTTACTGTACAAATTCTTGGTCATTTCGTTGGCTTTTCATCATCCATTTTTATCTCATCATATTCCATCCACTTTGCTTTCTCCTCTGTTCCCGCTTTTCCCTTATTGGTTATGAGTGGAAGTATTTGGAAAGCTATTTCAGGGAAGGTTGCCATAGAAACGAGGAGCGAAGATACCGTGGTAACTCATGAGAAAGGCAATAAAAACAGTAACAGAAGTTTACATTATACATGTACTCATTTTTCAGTTTTCTTATAAAAGATATCCGGTAACTCTTTACTTAAAGCCTTTATGTATAATGCATTATAAAGGCTTATTAATGCATTATAATAATTATTAATAATGTGCATTGTAATACATTATATCTTGTCATTAATAATTATAACTGAATTTAAAATGCATAGTGTAACAATGAATTGATAAGTGTTATAATGTATTTACTGTGATTACAATTATTCATGAGCTTGTACTTTACATTATAAGGTGCATTATTAATGCATTAAAACTCCTTTTCTAATGCATTATACATAAAGGCTTTAGTGTTCTTTCTCATTTCAAATCTGTCTGACATGATCCTTTTTTCCCCTCCTCTTGTTCTGTAGCTCTCCTTTATGCCACTATCTTCGGTAATGTGACGACCATTTTCCAGCAGATGTATGCAAACACCAACCGTTACCACGAAATGCTGAATAATGTGCGGGATTTCCTCAAGCTCTACCAGGTGCCCAAAGGCCTCAGTGAGAGAGTGATGGACTACATCGTCTCCACATGGTCCATGTCCAAAGGCATCGACACAGAGAAGGTGAGACTGAAACAGATGTGATGGTTGCATGGCTGAAGTTTTTGATATTATTCATGGAAACTACTAAATTGGAAATTCATCTGTGCACAGGTGCTCTCCATCTGCCCCAAGGACATGCGGGCAGACATCTGCGTACACCTGAACAGGGATGTGTTCAACGAGCACCCAGCGTTCCGATTGGCCAGTGACGGATGCTTGCGCTCATTGGCCGTGGAGTTCCAGATGATACACTCCGCCCCCGGTGACCTCATCTTCCACGCGGGTGAAAGCGTGGACCTGCTCTGCTTCATGGTGTCAGGGTCACTGGAGGTCATCCAGGATGACGAGGTCATCGCTATACTGGGTTAGTTTAAAAACTTTTTAAAATTGCTAATTAATACATTCTATGAACTTCAGCTTTGTTCACACTGCCAGTGCAGTTTTGATTATTTTGTGTATCGAATTGGAATCTGATCTAAATTGACTATCTATATAATACAATTGTTCAGATTAGATTTGTTTGTTCTGTGGCGGGGTTTGCAATACAGATTGTTGGCATGGCTTTATTCTGTGCTGCCGTCTCCATCGGTTTCAAACCTCAAAGAAGAGGGCAGGCTGACTAGCAGTGTACGGTAATTTTCCACTCGACTTGCACTTTGCAACAACACAACATTGTTTCTGCACCAGCTTTCAGTATGTTTCATACAACAACGTCTGACATGTTTAGGTTGTACATGGTGTGAGAAAGTGACAAGCAAAAAAGCTGTGCGGAATCCGATCAGAGTGGTCAAACTGAAACGGATTTCCATAAATGTGATTTGAATAGGATTTCAAACCACATACGAATGTGGCTTGAAACGGATTTGTAAAAATCGTATTTCACGTGATTTTATTTACTTGTCATTCACACTTAATAAATATGAGCAGATTACAATTGGATATGCATTTGGACTGAGGGTCTGAACAAAGTGCATTTGTTCATCTAGCGTGTCTCTAAATCTGTCTTTTCTTGCTGTCAGAGTTTGAATGCTAGAGTAGAATTGCATTTTGGTTGCCGTGGTGATGAAAACCATTTAAAAAGCAGTAACAGAGATTAGTGACACAACAGAACAAAACCAGCATATGCTTCTCAGAGATTTAAAGGGATAGTTCACCCAAAAATGAAAATTATGTCATTAATTACTCACCCTTGTGTCATTCCAAACCCATAAAGCCCCGTTCACACCAAGAACGATAACTATAAGAGAACGATATTAACGTCCACAACAGCAAACGATATCGTCTGTTTATTCTAAGCGCACGCGCGTCTGCCGCTTTAAATTCACAAGCTCCTTATAGCAGGATGGATTCTGATTGGATGTCAATGTTTGTATCGTTCATCAGCTGGAAAAAAATCGTTCTGAAAGTGATTCCAACGATATCGTTTCTCTGTGCCTTTATCGTTATAGTTGTGGTGTGGACTCTGCTATTCTTTAATGTTGAGAACGATTTTTAGAACTATATCTTTATCGTTATCTTTATAGTTATTGCTTGGTGTGAACGGGCCTTAAGACCTTTGTTCATCTTCGGAACACAAATTAAGATATTCTTGATTAAATCCGAGAGCTTTCTGACCCTCCATAGACAGCAACGCAACTACCAATTTTAAGGCCCAGCAAGGTAGTAAGGACATTGTTAAAATATCATCAGTGGTTCAACCATAATTTTATGAAGCTATGAGAATACCTTTTGTGTGCTAAGAAAACAAAACTTTATTCAACAATTTCTTCTCTTCCGTGTCAGTCTTTGACACGCGTTCACGATAGTAATTTGTATTCCAAAGATGAACAAACGTCTTACGGGTTTGGAACAACATGACTGTGAGTAATTAATTACAGATTTTTCATTTTTGGGTGAACTATCCCTTTAAATAATAGACGTTTTCTTTAAAGTTGGTGTCTTTTTGACATCATTAATTTGTTTTTGATTGGATCTCCAGCTATCAGACTGACTTCCATTAAAAACACCATCTCACTTTTAAACTTTTAATCAGCTGCTTCACTGAAATCGCATTAGATTATTATTCTCACTTGAGTCGTCATAGCGATGGAACATACAGCGCCATTAATCACAAATCTCTAATGGCCACTAAGTTGAGGCCTTGTCTCTCCTCCAGCTCAGCAGGAGGCCTGGACCCACAGTGTCTCTCTGTGCCCAGGAGGGTGGTGGGTGTCTAGGCAGAGGAAGATGAGCTCCTGGAGAGCTGAGTTAGTGATGTGTAGAGCTGAGCGGCTCTGCAGGAGACGAATGAGATGAAATTAAGTCATTAGTCACATTTAGCCATATGGCTCACATTTACTCAAAACAATTTTCACTGGACAGTCTTCAACTGTAAATGTGTGTAAATAAAGGAAAAACATTCCCATAAGCTACTTGTTTACTTAAAGATGACATATCATGAAAATACTTTTTTCCATGTTTAAGTGCTATAATCGGGTCAAAAACGTGAAAAAAAAACACCCCAGTAAATTTTATTTTGGTAAGACTTTCTCTGTAAGCTTGTGAAAAAAATGAGTGTGTCAGATTTCACTTCCCCCGTGACGTAGAAAGGGGATCTTATTATAATATAACCGCTCCTTAATCTGCAAGTTTCCCCCTATGGTGCCACCATTGTGTTTTCGCAAGCCACAACGGTGGACCAGTTCTAACGCCACGGCGAAAGTTCGAGCAAAGCATGCTAACTGTTCTGTCTTAGGCTGCACTGACGAGCACAGAACACTATGTAGAGCAGGGGTGTCAAACTCAGCCCTGCAGAGTTTTGTTCCAACCCTGCTCCAAAACACAAACCATGTAGTTTTCAAATATGCCTGAAGGACTTGATTAGCTGGATCAGGTGTGTTTAATTAGGGTTGCAGCTAAACTCTGCAGGGCTCCGGCCCTCTAGGAACTGAGTTTGACACCCCTGATGTAGAGTCTCAGCCTCAGAGGAGACAAGAGAGCAGCGGATTTATTGATTTAATATACCGTATATTACGCTGCTGCCACACCGATCTAATATAAACATGAGATTTCTTTCCCAGCTGTTTACCTTCACAAACATTACCGACTGTTTTTGTACAGAAACTCATGTGTGTATTTAACATAAACTTGTGTGTATTTGACAGTTTAAGTGCAATAAGACATGAAAGAGCCTCACATGCCTTGTGACAGCCGCTTTCTGTGTGCATGCTTCGAATGTGTGCGCTCAGAAATCTCTATATCAGAAGTTTAAACAAATATGGTTTAAAACGCATGATTTCAGCGCAATCAAAACCAAACAGATGTTTTTTGACAGAGTATCTGAGTTACGAGCTGTAAAGGCACAGTAAATGTTTCTGCTTCCACTCAAAATAGGCATTTTTAAAATGATATAATAAATGATCTGTGAAGCTGGAACTTCACAGACACTTTCTGGGGACACCTGGGACTTATATTAAATCTTGAAAAAAGGGGCGCAATGGGTCTCCTTTAAAGGGATTGTTCACCCAAAATGAAGGTTCTGGCATCATTTACAGACCATCATGCTATTCCAAACCTGAATAAATTTCTTTGTTTTGTCGAAAATAAAAGAAGATATTTTAAAGAGTCAGTGTTTTTTGCCTATACAGTGAACTTTTGTGGGGTCTAATGTTGTTTTGGATCCCACAGACTTTCTTTTTATGGAAAAAAGTTCTTGAATGTTGTTCAAAATATCATCTTTTGTGTTGTCCAGTAGAAAGTAAAGTCATACAGTACAGGTTTGGAACGACATGAAAGTGAGTAAATTACACATTTTTCATTCTTGGTGAGACTAATGGCGCTTTTCCACTGGTTGTTAAAAAAAGTTGTGCTCGTTTAAAACCGTTGCATTCGTAAAAAAAAAAAAAAAGTTGCGTTCGATCCTTCGCCGGCTGTGCTGATTTAAATCTAGCGGGTCTTGTGTCGCAAGTTCAATGATGCAGGTAGTGTCGATTCTCTCTGGCCAATCAGTGATCAGCAGGGTTTACAGTCACATTTTGGTAAGGGTACGGCTCGCTTGGAACCTCAGCCGAGGTGGTACTGAAAAAAGTACCAGGTACTGTACCCAGTGGAAAACCCCCCAAAAGTGAGCCGTACCATGCAGTGGAAAAGCACTATAAGTCTTTACATTTTTCATTTGGTTTCAGAGCCTCATTTGCATATTACGCCTAACTTTCTCTACAGTATTATAGTTTAGATCCTGAAGTAATAGGTTCCATTGTCCCCAAGGCAACAGAGTTCCATGGTAACGCATGACTCCTTGGAGACCATGTTTGGTGGCTTTGCTCTTCTGTCTGAGATAAACTGTAAATCCCCACAGTCTCTTCGCTGTACTACAAATGTCTTCAAATTCCCAGTAGAGCCCTTGACAAAGTCTCTGCAGGCCAGATCTGCTGCACACAGTATGTTCGAATCAAAATAAACACCCTGACCATGTGAATCACACCTTATTTTTTGTACCAGAATGTTGTTTATATAAAGCTTGAAAATCTATTTGGAATAGGTATTAAGTATAGAGGTTAAGTTTTTAATACACTTTCTACTGAATGCATCTCAACAGCTTTTGTGCTTGCACTCTATAACCTATTATTAGAGTTGACATGAGATTGGTTTGCTTTGTTATAAAAAATGATGCCAGAACAACGATTTTCAGGAAAAGAGAATTTTTCAGTTTTGCTTTGAAAAGTTAATTAGAGCACATTTGTGCATTCACTCCTAGCTGCTAATTGTGGTTTAATTGGTCTGGCATGTGCAGCTAATTAAATGTGTTTTGCTATAGGAATAAGTCTTTAATTGGCAGGACAAACACCTGTGACAGACATTCTCAGTGGTGAGATTACGCTGAGCTCAGCATCAAAAACAAGAAATATTATTTTTAAACCAACCAAATAAGGATTTTGGTCTGTTGTTCTTGTGGTGACTGCATGTTCAGCAATGCTGCGTTCTATGGAATCAGTGCAGGGTTGGGACTTGAAGGTTGAAGGTCTATTTTAGGTTCTTGGCGCCGAGGATCTGCGGAAAGTGATGGGAGAGATCAGTGTGCCATTGATCTTCAGCATCTCAAACGAGTAGAGACAACTACACTCCTCTCTGATAATACCACATTCATCTAATGCAGCAATTATCCTGCTTTCTCAGTGCTTCTTATTGTTTCTTGCCCTCTTTCACTCAGGTTTTCTGTCAGTTCTGAAAATGAGACATAATTAAAGAATGATCCTTAAGCTTTAAAATTGTTACTCACATTTATTGCATTTGTGAATAGTTTTGGTTTACTTTTGGCCTTAAAATTTGAACTTGGCGTGAAATGAAAATTCATTCTATTTTATAATGTTATTGATCTTGTTAATGGTTCATTAACTGTTGAATAGAACCAAGTCCTGCCCTACATTTCTTTTTTTCTTTTTGATAATCCAATTTGAATGTCACGAAAAAGATCTGTCATTAATTCCATTCCATTCACTAGAATACTAAAATTCTGTCATTTACTCACCCTCATGCTGTTACAAACTCCTTTGATTTCCTTTCTTATGTGGAACACAAAAGATGTTTTGCAGAATGTCCTGCTGCTCATTTTTATATAAGAAAAGTAGATTGTAATTTATACTACGAAGGACAAAAAACACCAAAAAATGTTCATGACTCATTCACTTTGTTCTAAACCTTCTGAAGTCAATTGATGGGTTTGTATAAGGAACAGACTAGAGCAAGGGGAAAACTTTCAATGTTCAAAAAAGTTTGGCTTAAAATACTAATATTATATAAAATATACAACTTAAAATAACTTTTGTGTTCTGCGGAAGAAAGTCATACAGTTTTGTAACGCATGAGGTGATTAAAATGATGACAGAATTTCCATATTTAAGTGAACTCTCCCTTTATTTTTCTGTCTGTTCTTCACATGAAACTAACGTTTGGCTTAAGAAGACTTACTTTTGTGTTTCACTGAAGAATAAAGTTATATGAGTTCAGAATGACAGGACAGTGAGTAATTGATTACAAATTTTTCATTTTTAGGTCAGTTACCCATTTTAAAAAGAGTAAGCTAAACTTTTTTCCAATACAGTTAAGTAATTCTCCTGCTCAAGTCAGCACCAAGCTCCAGCTCTATAAAGAGAATATTAATTGAAATGTCAGATTTGATCATTCTTCTGCTCAACCCTGCTGTGAGATTATGCATTTGATTGACATTAATTAAAGCAGTCTAGTCTCACACTAACTCTCTGCTCGGTTAAAGATCTTTCTCATCTTCCCTTGTATATTCTCTGGTATTTTTGTTCTTTCTCTCTCAGGTAAAGGGGACGTGTTTGGTGATGTGTTTTGGAAGGAGACAACTTTGGCCCACTCATGCGCTAATGTTCGGGCGTTAACATACTGTGATCTTCACATCATAAAGAGTGAAGCCTTGCTGAAAGTGTTGGACTTCTACACAGCGTTTGCCAACGCCTTCTCCCGAAACCTCATTCTCACCTGCAACCTACGCAAGAGGGTGAGACGCATTAGCCTGCACATCTCTATTATGTTATGTATCTCTCTCATTGTGTCTGCTAGGATTTTTCAGTGTTTCTTTGTTTGTCTGAGTTCAGCTTTATTCAGTCAAATGACTTTTTTTCATTGTGTTGAAATCTCATGCTTTCCCTTGTTAGTTTGCAGGCTCTTTATTATTTTCTCTGATCACGTGTTACAGTGTTAAATGGATTTAATAGTTGATGATTTGACATCTTGATTATTATGTTCTTTTAAGCTGCTCTGTGATACTAATTAAAGCAAGTGTGTTTAAAGGACTTAATTATCCAGCGAGGAATTATGATTATTAGAATTATGATGATAGGTTGGATATATTAACCCAGAAATGAAAATTGTAATTTACTCACAACACTTGTTGTTCCAAACCCATAAGACTTTGGTTATTCTTCAAAACACAAATTAAGATATTTTTAATAAAACCTGAGAGGTTTCTGTCGGTCATAAAGGTTATCTCAGGTTTCATTAAAAATATCTTAATTTTTTGTTTTAAAGATTATATTCCAAGTCTTATGGGTTTGTAAAGACATGAGGGTGAGTAAATGATGACAGAATTTAAATTTTTGGGTAAACTATTCCTTTAAGTGACACGCTAAGAATGGGATTGTGGACTTTAAAGTGATGTTTTTGTTTTTAAAATCCTCAGTTCCTATATTTAATGTTCACCCAAAAAAGAAAAAAGAAAATTCTTGTCATTTACTCACCCTCATGTTGTTCAAAACCTCTATTACTTTTTGTTTTATGGGTGTCTAAGCTGCTGTTTTCATACTTTGAAAGTCTATGGGTATATTTACTAGGGGGGGAAAGTGCTATAAAGGTTATCATCAAAGTAGTTCACAAGCCGCTTAAGTGATTTGAGAGATGTGCAGAAGAGGAAGTTCAATTTTGGTCTGTTCCTCACAGAAAGCTACTGAATGGCTTCAGAAGACTTGGACTTTTACTGTTTTTATTTTATTTTATTTTTTTAGCTTGCTTTTTGGATAATTACAAATTGAACTAGAATATATTGAAAACATCTCTTCATGTGTAAAGAAGAGAATTTATAAAGGTTTGGTACAACATAAGGGAGAATAAATGACAATTGTTTTTTAGGTTAGCTAACCCTTTAAGCTCTCAGAGCTCTGATTGATAAGCCACAAATGTCATCAATTCCCCTAATCGTATTGGATACAGTACAGAATATAAAGATGTGTCATGGCCGCCAGGGGGATTATGGGTAGAACTGGGTCAGTAGTGTGAAAGAGGGAAGCCCGTGGAGAAAAAAAAACAGTATGCTGGTGCATATGGAGCGAATATTTTCTCTCTTTTCTTCCTCTTTCTTTTCTCATGTTCAGTCCTCTCCCCCCACTGTTCAATTGTAATCTTTCTAGTTGTCTTCTCATTGTTACACAGTCTTCATCTCTACTCATTTCCTTTATCACCAGCCTTGGATTTGACTTGAAGCTTATTGTTTACTCCTTTCCTCCATTTTCTCTCTCTTGCTCTTTTCTAAACAATTACTAAGCCTCACACACTCATTCTCTCATACATTCACAAAACACACACACACATTCAAACCTACAACAGCAGTGTTTCTAGGTTAATGGTCAGATGTGAATAAATCAAAACACAAAGCAATAGCTCCTCTCATACATACTTCTCCTGTTTATCACTTTTATCACTCTCTCTCTCTCTCTCCCTCCCTCTTTTCCTAATATTATTCCCTTTTTCCACCCTAATTGTTCCCTGCCTGCTTTTAACCTGTCAAATAATTCACAGCAGCACTGTTTCAAACAGTCTCAAGATAGTTTTGATCATTTTTTGAGTGCTATTCTTAGTTCTTTTTGCTACTGTATTAATATTAAATAGAGGACAGAAAATTAAGGCAATGGAATATGATCAGGAGAATTTGTGCCTTAATTCATTTATTTATTATGCATTTGGCAGATGCTTTTATTCAAAGCAACTTATACTGCATTCAAAGGACACATTTACATTTTACAAGTGAATAATTTTCAATCATTGTTTTACATTAATAAAATTGCCAGAAGCACTCTTGGCTGTGTGCTGTATATATAGCCTCAAAGATCATGTGATTTTCTGGAGGTGGCGCTTTATTTACTCTGCCTTATTGTAGACAGCAGTAATATCAGTTTCAAGATATTTCTGGTTGTTTTGGAGTGTTATTCATAGTCTTTTAACTACTGTATTAATAGTAAATACTGTAGAAGACAGAAAATTAAGGGAATGGTGTGGAATCAGGATCGTGAATCAGATTTGAACCTTCATGATTGCCATGACTCATCAGTTAGGCCAAACGTTTTTAATTGTTAGTGAAAAATGAATAATTCTCATAATTTAACAGCAATTTATCCTTATAGTATATATGATAGAAACAAAACGGCAGCTTTTGAATTCGGATCTCTTCTGTGGTTAAATGAAAGACCGGTCGTGTTTAGTGTCTCTGTCGAGGGAGCCTGAGGGTTTCTACAGAATGAAAGATTTAGATTTCAAGCATGTATCTGACATCTAATGGAGGACAGAGAGAGAGATGAAATCACTCTGGAGAAAGAGAAAGAAAGAAAGAAAAAAGAGAAAAAGAAAGAATGAAAGAGTCATACACTAAATTAGTCTTGCTGGTGTGTTGTTGATTATGTGTGTGCAGGGCAGAGGTGTGAGATGATTATTTCATGTTTTTTAGAAGGTTTGAGGAATATTCTCGCATATATGTTGTATTTGATGGCTGACCCGTGTGTGTGTGTGTGTGTGTGTGTGTGTGCTTTTTTTGGTTAATCAATCAAGTTTTTAAGACAGCTTGTGGGCCTTCAGGCAGACACACACAGACACACTTCCACCAGAAGGCTTTTAAATTAATGATGTGACCCAGAATAAGAGTGTGTCTGCCACTAACCTCCAAATTCTGAGACTGCTTGTTTGCCTAAAGTACTACAGTACTACTGTCAAACCACATCACATTTTCATAAGTGCCATTACTATCTTAACAGTGACATCATTAGCAGAGGCTCATTTTATCCTGTCAATTACATGTGTGATAATGATGACAATGAGAAGCATATTAGTTAACCAGACTACCTTGTGTTGCCCCTGAAATAAAATAAAAAATCACCTTTATTATTATTACTATTAATATTGCATATATTTATTGTACTATTATTGTATTGCTATTATTTTTGTTGTTAATAATAATAAGTATATATATATATATATACAGTATATATATATATGATCACTAATATAATTCATGGAAATATGGCAAAATTGAAATGTATTAAATATACTTAATAAAAACAACAAAATATGCCAATATTTTCTGTATAATAAGTAAATTAGCCAGTTTTGTTTAAATGAAGGACTGCAGAAATGAGTACACCCTAGATTTAATTCAGCAAATGTATAATATTCTAGTACTCAGTATGTTGTCCAGAACGTATACTGCTCTGACCCTTCTTGGCACTGAGTGTAAATGACATGTCCAACTCCTGGAGGATGACCTCCTTGAATGCTCTGGTCTTTAATGGAGAGTTTTGCTCAGCTCGTCTCTACAGAATCCCCCACAGCTGCTCAAGAGCGTTAAGACTGAGTGAAATACATGTCCACTGAATGATTTTCACCTTGGGAGAATTAATATCTTCATTGTCATGCTGAAAAAATGCCCAGTAATGCAGGGAATGAGGGGAGGGTAGCATCTTCTGTTTCAAGTTTTTGTATTACATCACACAGTGTTGTGTTTCATGATGGCATTAATAAAGCACAACTCCCTCATACCTTCAGCACTCATTCATCCCTAAGCTTTACTACCACTGAACGTCACTGTGGGTACCAAGCACTTCTCACTGTACTCCTCCTCTAGCAACACCAGAACATTTTGGATCCGAAATGATTGACTTGGTCTCTTGAGACCAGAGTATGGATTCCCAGAAGTCTCTATTTTGTAAATATGGGCCTTGGAAGAGGTTAAATGAGTTTATTTTGCTTTGGCTACAGTAAGTAATTCTAGTGGTGACACCCATGCATGTCACTTCTGCAGGCTGCGTCATACTCTCTGAGATAAAGTGTCACTCTTTTCATAGCTTTTGCCGGCTCTGAGACACTTGCATGTTATTTCTCCTGCTCTTTTTCTAGCAAAAATTCTCTCATCACTAAATTAAAACTTAAAGTGAAGACCTGATTATTTCAGGAGCCTTGTCACAAGTCCATTGTTTTTGAATGTCGGTGTTACTTCTGCTATATTTTCACACTTAAAACAATAATTTGGTATTCCTCTAGTACCATTGTACTCTTTTATGCTAAGGAATAAGTCACCTGGCAGTTCTCTCCCAAGTGGTTCCACTGCTGCCAGCATTAAGTCTGAGTATGATTCAGAGGACTATGTAACAATTTTAATTGTCAGGAAATTACTTGTCTTTAAAAGTTTTAGTTCAATATACTTACCTATTGATCAAAAATAGCCTTAAACCTATACACTTTTTTTTTTTTTTTTTTTAGTAACTTTCAGGAGGGTTTCAACCATTTTTGCAACACAACATTTTATCACTTTGATAAGAAAATCTTATTTTGCTGAATAATTTTGACATTCTTCTTTGGTAATTGATCAAGCAGGCTTGTTGGAACATTATATCTCCAAAGAACCCTAACATGTCATCTAAGTAAAGAGTAATTGCTGAATTTAAGTTTTAGAGGGGGTGTACTCATTTATGCTGTGCACTGTATATATATTATATGACTACTGCTACTAAGTTAACTACTAAGTTAATAATTTAATAATAAATAATAATTCATTATTATAGTATTAATCTTAAGAAAATTGCCAAATTTGTTTAATTTATTTAAATATTACTAAAAGTAAATATTTATATAATTTAAAATTATTATATATTTTTTTTATAATTTCTATTACATGTAAGTTAACAATTATAAACCATCATTTTATATTAATAAAATGACTGCACATGGCCTCAAAGATCATGTGGTGGTTTCCTGCTTCATTTGTCTTATTGTAGAAGAGACTACAATTGTGGCATCTTGGTAGAAACTCTGGGCACCAGCAACTGCAGATTTGCGTAAAGGGTGTGTTATTTCCACCGGGAGTCAGATGTTTTCTCAGGCAAAAAGATTCGGACAGGTTTAGAATTATTTTCTTTAAGCAGTAAATTGAACAGAAGATTGAATCTCATATCTCATCAGTCTGTTTGAGTGCATGGCTTCATTAGATGTGTGTGTGTGTGGCTGCAGGTGACAGGCTGGATTACCTAAACAGCCCAAATGTGTCACCTAATCACCCGCTGAGACTGACACACTCTCCCTCAGTGTGTGTGAGAGAGAGGAGCGAGGTTTGTTACGGTACAGTGATGGCACCAGGGTAGGACTGAAAGAAAGAAATGAGAAAAGATATTTAGAGAGAAAAAGAAAGAGGCAGTGTTCCCTCTAAGAAGCATCCGTGCACATCTACACACTTCTGATATTGCACCCGTGCTCTTATGTTTTTGTGATCTTGATCATAAGATGCATTGGACTTTTTTTTACAATTATTTTTAATTGTTACATTTCTTTGTAAAGAGTGGTGCAGTTAGTGCTTTTTCTCAAGTAACGGAAGGATTCATTCAGTAGACAATATGTTTTACTCTCCTAGCACAAAGAGGAACTAAGAAACCATATGAGATCAGTCTAATTCTAAGGTGGCACATCTTGACCTTGAGACTCAAGATAAAAATATATTGACTTTTTCAATATACTTCTTTTTTTGTTGTTGTTGTTGTTTCTCTTTTTGAACAAAGCATCAAAACAGTGAAAAAAAACCCTAAGGCATCTGTAGTATTAATACAAATAATATTAATAATACACATTATAAAAATAGAATAAAATAAAATAAATGTTCATAGATAAATTATCATTAAGAGGTAAGTTTACTAACCAAATGCAAACCGGGTTAACTAGGCATTCAATGCACTAAAATAGCTATTTGCTCAAGGTATAATCACATCATTGTCTTTCATTTCAGAACAAACATGCCTCCTCTTTATGCAAATTATGCTTATTATAGATTGTTCCTTGTTCACAAAACATTTGCTTGCCAATGCTTGCCTACAGAAAAAAAAGAACATTTCATTTAGGTGTTTGTGTAAATTTTCTGTTCACCATTGCATTAAATGATGGAGAACAGTGATTTAACCAGGCATATGTCCAGTGTGCCATAAGTTACTGTTAAACAATAATAATAATTCTAATATTAATGTTTGATTGTTGGTTTGTTTAGCTCATTTTAATACAAGTTAATAATTGTACATACTTCCTTTATAATATAATAAAAAATATTAATAATATAACTCATGACTTTATATACATAGCTTTAAAAATCATGTGGTTTTATTATTTTAACCAGACCACTTTGTACTGTCAATGGAAAGTTACTGTTATAAAATAATTATAAAATTATATATTTTTTTAAAATAGTATAAAATGATAATAAAATTTATGTATATGTAATATATTTATATTCATTTATTATTTATAATATAATATAATATGATATATAGTGCTGTCAAACGATTAATCGCATACAAAATAAAAGTTTTTGTTTACATAATATATGTATGTGTACTGTTTATATTTATAATGTGTATATATAAATATACACACATACAGTATATATTTTGAAAATATTTACATGTATATACATTTATATATTTATGTTCTTATATTTTATATTATATATAAATATATTTAATATATAAACATAACATATTTTTCTTAAATACATACACATGCATGTGTTTGTATTTATTTATATAATAAATACACACAGTATACACACACATATTATGTAAACAAAAACTTATTTTGGATGCGATTAATCGCGATTAATCGTTTGACAGAACTAATAATATATATATTTTTTACATTTGCACCATTACCTGATTGCAATTCCTTTAGCGAATCGGTGCTTAACGTCGTGGACACATAAACAACGCTAGCAACTGGTGCCATTCATTTTAAGTGAATTCCCCCCAAGACACTCTCTCTCTCTCTCTCTCTCTCTCTCTCACTCTCATTTGTTTTCCCTCTCAGTCCTGTCTTGATCTCCATTTAGTGGTCTAATTAGCGATGTTTTTAAGTTTATTCTCTGTAGTGCCAGGGCTCAGGAGAGAACATAGATACACAAATATAAGTTCAGACACTTTATATGATAAATATGTAGAAAACAGATAAAGATGAAATGCTCCAATTCGCTCCCCTCAGGCAGATGGTCCCCAAGAAAAAAATCAGTCTTATCTAATCATGGATACACACAGCGACCTCCCTACGCACACACACACAGGTCCTCAGGCAAGAAGGTGAGACTCCCCTGCCGATTTCCTCTTTGAAATAATGGCTTCTCTCTCGAGTGCTTCCAGAACATTCTAGAGAGTGAGAGATTGACGGAGGAGCGGAGCAGCCCTGCTTTTTTCACTTGCTGGCAATAATGCGTGAAAGGGACTTGATGTGGCAGCTGTAAATCTGAAAGCTTGTGTGTGTGATATTTTTGCTGCTGTAATGTCAAGGGAATTTAATTTATTTCTCCACCTGTGTGGGGATTCTTACATTTAAGATGGGGTTACATTGTCTATTAGTATATAATGAGGAGGAGTTATGTGTGTGTGAGCACACCTGTTCCTCCTAACTGTAATGTGACAGTAAGAGGGTCTGAAGCATTTGCCAGTGATTCTCAGCAGTAAACGTTGTGGACACATTTTGAGCCAATTACCTCTCGTCAGAGAGAAGACGCTTCCCCACTGCGGGATGGCAGTTTATGTGTGTGTGTGTGTATGTCCAAGTTATGTTATGCAATTGTGTTGCTAACAGGCTTCTATGTCATTTTAAGTCACTCAAACCTCAATGCTTCACACACATAATAAACATTCAAACTGGAAAGGACTGACAAGTGACATGTTCAGAATAACCATAAATGTGCCTCTCTCTCTCTATGTATATATATATATATATATATACTGTGTGTGTTTCATATATATATATATATATATATATATATATATATATATACAGTATGTATACTGTGTGTGTTTCAGTGTCCTGTATGTATGTATGTATGTGTTTTTTTTCAATGTTTATGAAAGATTTCTTATGCTCACCAAGGCTGCATTTTTTTTAACAAAAATACAGTAAGGTAAAATAATATAAATATTATTATATTAATAATTTAATATATTTTACAATATATACATATTTTTGATGGCTAAGCTGAATTGTCAGCAGCCATTACTTCAGTTGTCAGTCACATGATCCTTCAGAAATCATTCTAATATGTTTATTTGGTGCTCAGTCATTATTGGTGTTTAAATATCAATAATGGTTCTTATCAAAACCGGTTGAAAACAGTTTTTGCTGCTTAATGTTTTAGTGGAAACGATAGCTTTTTTAAGGATTATTTGATGAAAAGAAAGTTCAAAAGAACAGTATTTATTTGAAATGAAAATAATTTGTGACATTATAAACTTACTTTCTCTTAAACATTTTTAAACTATTTTAAAACCATTTAAAATGAAGCAATTTGTTACATTTATTCCTTGATGAATAAAATTAGTATTATTTTAAATAAGTAAATCACTAACACCAAACTTTTGAATGGTAGTGCATTACAATTTTTTTTTTTAAAATAATTAAGTAGTAAAAACTGTTTTCAGCATAATAATAAGAAATGTTTCTTGAGAACTAAATCACAGACCTACCTTTCCTTGCCAAGATACTAGAGAAACTGGTCTTTAAACAACTACAATATTATATTACCTTAAATGCAATATGTGAGCCTTTTCAGTCCGGTTTTAAGTCTGGCCATAGTACTGAGATAGTGTTGGTTAAAGTGCTAAATGACATCTATCTATCAACAGATAATGGGGAAGGTGTTATTTTAATTCTGCTTGATCTTAGTGCGGCATTCGACATGGTGGACCATAGGATTTTAATTGAGCGCATTGAACAGTGGGGTGGCCTAAAAGGCAATGTGCTGAAATGGTTTGATTCTTATCTTACGGATAGGTCTTTTTCAGTGAGAGTTGGGAACTGTAATTCTTCAAGATTACATCTTCCCTGGGGAATTCCACAAGGGTCAATTTTGGCGCCATTGTTGTTTTCCCTCTATATGTTACCTTTGGGGGCTATTTTTCGAAAACACAAAGTATGATTTCACTGCTATGCAGATGATACTCAAATTTATCTACCCGTGAGAGAGTCAAACCCAGATTTCATAAAAGTGTTAGTAGCTTGTTTACTGGAGGTAAAGGCCTGGATGGCTGCAAATGTTTTGATGCTTAATGAAGATAAAACTGAGGTTATTGTTTTTGGCCCCAAGAAACAAGAAATAATTCAGTGTTTAAAATCAACGCCTCTGGCTGACTTTATTAAAACCCATGTGAAAGACTTGGGCTTTGTTTTGGATAGTGAATTAAAGATGGACAGGCAAATAAACATGGTTGTGAGATCTTGTTTTTTTTCATTTACGTTTACTAGCAAAAACTAAACCGTTCCTGTCCACTACTGATTTGGAGAAAGCTATTACGGCTATCGTTTTCACTCGAATGGATTACTGTAACTCCCTTTACTTTGGAGTTGATTGTGGTGCATTGGGGCGCCTACAGAGAATACAGAACGCAGCGGCAAGAATGATTAAGTCTGCAAAAAAACATGACTCAGTCACTGACTCCATTACTTGCATCGCTAAATTGGCTGCCGGTGCATCTTAAAATTATTTATAGGATTCTTATCTTTGTTTTTAAGGCCCTTCACGATTTAGCCCTTGGGTATGTATCAAGTATGGTATCAGTTTATACTCCTTCGAGATCTCTGAGGTCCGAAAAACAACACCTCCTTTGTGTTACTAGGACAAAATACAAACACAGCGGTCCAAAACTGTGGAATAACCTCCCTCATACAATTAGATCTGTTAACTCACTACCGGTTTTCAAAGCCATGTTAAAAGCACATCTTTTAAAGACTAATGAAGAGTTGTTGTGATGCAGGTTTAGTTATTTTAATTGTGCCCAAGTTGTTATGTGATTTGTGTTGTCACTTGTGACTGTGTATGTTTTTATATAATTTTAATTGTGATATTGTGAAGCACTTTGGGCAACCTGGTGTTGTATTAAACTGTGCTATATAAATAAACAAACAAGAACAATAAGAACAAGAACAGACTGGAGTAATCAAATTACAATTTATTTACCGTAAAATCACAGTGTACCAAAGTGCTGTACAACTTCAAAAAACAATTAAAAATACAAAGAAAGAGATACTAAAATAAAGCAAGATAAAAATAAAATAAAAAAGAACCTATATTTAATTGCATGTAATCCAAACCAGTAGTCCTCATGAAGGCCTAATTAAGCAGATATGTCTTAAGATGTGTTTTAAACATGTTTACAGAGGTAGATTAATGGATATATGATGTCTGTCTTATGGTTGCTAGAGTATTTTAATTGCTCCACTGACCTCAGCACTCACATGCGTCATAACAGCTGTTTTTTTCTTTTTAAATCTCTCGTTCTCTTATTCTGTTGACAGTTGCAGGTGAACACACACCAGTGCGCAAATCCTTCACTCTGTCGCTCTGAGATCAGAAGTAGAATCTTAAAATAGCCATTCCAATATGAAAAGGACGTTGTCAGAGTGCTTTAATACTCCAAGAAGTTGTGATACGTATTGCTGTGATGTGCATTGTGTGTGATATTCCTTCAGGGAAGGACAGTCAGGTCAGCCACCGCTGTCTCTTGTTTAGACACTGTGAGATGCTAAAGTCCTTTGAGGTGAATGTGAGTCGGTCCATTTGAAAATTTCAAACCGTATCATTGCATCGGATCCGTAAAGAATGTGATAATGGCTCTGACTCAGACCGAGGCTGGAGTTTATGAGTTTATAAAGGCCTCTTCTTCTGCCTCTTTCTTCTGATATGAAAACATTTACAGATTTTCATGTAGATATTTCAGTCGTGCACGTTTATGCGGTAATTGTTTATAATACAATATGCCTTCTGGCAATGTTAATTTCTCTGATATTACCATATGCATTTCACAAATCTGAATATGCATATTACAAATTTGCATTGTGTCCTTTCCGCAAGAGGGTACACGATTACAATGTCATAATGCGCATTATCTTATCTTTTGCAGCAGTCAATGTCATTTACTTATTGAGAATTACAGAATATGCTGTAAATCTTCTCTACTTCTATTGGTTGCATTTACTTTTAAGCCATAGTATTAATTGTTCGTGTTTTTGAGGTTTAGTTAAGTAGAGCCTCTCTCTCCTAATCACTCACATGCTCTTCATGCACTAATTGCTTGGTTTATGTCCACTTACAACATCATGAAAGAGATTCTGCCTTAATTTTAACCTTTCTCTGAGGACTCTTGTCACAGCACAGGGAGCGATGGAGGTCGGAAAGAAGAAAGACAGAGAAAAACCAGTCGAAGCAGGGGCCAGTCACTAACTGTCCAGTGACAGGCTAGAGAACTTTGCTGCTTTAGGCGGTTATCTATGTTTTCTGTGCCCAAATCCACAACATTGGCGTAAATGGATCGGCCAGAAGATATCAGAACCTTTTCACTCTTCATATCTTTGTTTTTGCTTTGTATGTTTAAATTGGTTTTGACAAGCCTATAAGACAGTCCCAGCATCCCTGTGCTTCCTATGGCCAGTTCATCCCCAGCTTTACCACAGTTAGTGAAATCAAATTTACTTTGTTGTTCATAAAACTTGGTTTGCAGATGTGTTGAAACGGCGTACAAGCAATTACTGCTTTGAAAGGGGTCAGAAGGAATAGGTTCTAATGAGCTTTCATTTCCCTGCATTATTAAAAAACAACACAAATACCCACAGTTCCCTCTGTGATTGGAACTCATTAAATCATTTCTGTTGGTTTTGTGTGAATAACTCTAAGCTGTACCAGGAACTTTGTGTGTCAGATCTCAAACGAAGCCTCAGTGGGACAGAAAATGTTGTAATGTTCAAACAGAGAATGTTTCAGTGTTCAGCTCTTGTTTTGCTGACTTTCAGAAAAAGGGCAACAGAGAATGACAGACGTTCTCTTTCTGTGAGCTCCAGTGTCTGAACTAATCCATCAGTTTTGTATGTTTGTGTTCAGATTTAAGAGTCAAACACACTCAGTATGGATTCTTCAAAACAATACAGATTCTTTTGAAAAATAGGAAAATCGGTGATGCTAAAAAAAAAAAAATACTTTGTAATAATAATCCCAGCTCAATATGAATAGACAAGTTAGCCATAGATAGATAGATAGATATGGATTGACACAAAAGGGTAACAGAAAATATTACATGATCTGGTGGTCAGTAATGATTTTTTTTTTTCAATTCAAATAATGTGATGCTAGTGGTGCAGATATTACTTTTTTTTTTTTTTTTGCTTGATCATTTTGTAAATGTAAAAATATTAAAGTCTATTGATATCTAATTGATATACAGAATAAAAATCTGTTCATAATGTTTACTCAAATGGTTTGTTAGTAGCTATTGAATTGAGCTGTTTTTGTCTGTAGTCCAACCTTGTTCGTGTTTTACATTAACTTGGGAGAAAGGCACACAAGTCAATTATTATAGCAGCGGCTATTTGCACTGTGTAAATAGCGATAGAGGCTATTTAATTTTTGCATAATTTAAGACTGATCTCCAAACACATGTAGTCTGTGGGCAGACCATGGCAAGACACAAAATGGAAGCTTTAATGTGACGGTGGGAGAAGATAAAACGTGTATAATTTAAATCTTTCTTTCCCAACACAGTACACATTTTCAATAATATCCTGGAATTCTGAAATTCCTGTTATTACATGTTAAATGTTAAAATGTTATACTGGGGTTATGCACTTCTTTTTTGATATTCATGTTACTATTTTATGTTGAATATTCAAACATTTGTCTTTTCTAATACCATTTTTGTGATTATGGATTTTTAAATAATAAAAAAAAGCTATTTTAATAACTCAACATGCATAAAAAGTCTTACAAACAAGGAATTTGGTCAAATTACACAAGGATTGTTTATCTACAGTGAAGATCAAAATTAGAGAACAAATTATGAACAATTGATTTTTTTTCAGAAATAATGCAATCTTCATCATTCAAAATTAGAAGGAATTTTAACTGTGGCTTATACCATGCTAGTAGAACAGTGTTTTACAAAATAACCAAGACACTTCACAAAAACCTTTTATTTTGTGGAAAACACGGTGATCAAAATTAGATAACAGCAATGATAGTTACACGAAGAAAGATTACAACTAAAATTTCTGAAGGTTACAGCAGTCAAAAATTAGCAGGAAGTGTACATGCCCTTGCTTTAAATGAATTCAGCAATTCCAGCTGCAGTGTTGAACCGATTGCCCATTGAGAGTCTCCGCATTATTCTGTCCTCTCGTGCATTTGTCTTTCGTGGACAACCAGCCTTTTGGGGGGACTTGAATGAGTAAGTGACATTGTAAAGATGCAATGAAATCACAGACTTGGAACGACCAACTTCTCTTGCTATGGTTGCTATTGGCCTTCATCTGGACAACCTGATTTCAGAGTGTTTCAATCACTTTAGAATTGCTCACCATCTTGCAAAGTCAGTGAAAACTGCTGTCAGTTAAATTGAGTTTGTCAGATAATTAAGGAAATTAGCACGAGATTAACACCAAATAAAGTGTTCTCTAATTCTGATCAGCATTCTTTTTCAAATATCTTATTTAAAGTCTTTATACTACATTTACATTTATGCATTTAGCAGACGAGCAACTTACAGTAGAGGTCTGCGCGGGACTGTTTTTTAAGTCCCGCTCCCGCGAGGTTATATCCCGCACCCACCCGATCCCGCTATATATTCACTCTTTGTTCACCCGCTGTCCGCTTTGAATAATTTTCTTCCCGACCCGACTGTTCCCGCTAAATTTAGATCTCGTTTCCAGAATCACACATTTAAATTCCCTCTACTGAAAGAAAGAGAGATAGGCTAACAAATAAAAGTGCAGTCTGCACAAAATTGTATTTGCTATTTTATTCGTCTTGTCAAGAGTCTTTTATTGACAGCAAAATGTTTTGCTGCCAACACAATAGGAAAAAAGTGTCACAGAGAAAATAAATATGTACAAAAATTGTATTCCTTATTTTTATTCGTCTTGTCAGGATACTCAGGATACAATTCGTTTAAACTTTACAACACAATAGGAACAAGTGTCGCAGAGGAATTATTTTTTAGGTTGTACAAAAATGGCCTATTATAATTTTATTTGTCTTGTCAAAATACTAAATTCGTTTAACATCTTGCTGTAAACACAGTAGTTTAGAAGTTTAAAAGTTTGACAGATTAATACAATCGGTTAAATGGTTTAAAGTCACTAATTTATTAGTTTTTTCCCAGTAATTTATCAAAATATTTTAAAAGGTCTGCTGCATGGTTAAAATAAGCTACGTGTAAAAAAAAAAAAGTTTTTAGAGAGAGAGAGAGAGAAAAAAAGAACATAAGTCACCTATAAGTCGCATTTTATTAATTCATTCAGAAATAGGCCGACGAGAATTACAAACATTATAATAAACACTGTAAACATAGCTAGGCTATTTTAGTTCCTCTCACTCCACAACAAATCCTTTCAATTAACAAAGGCTAATTGAAAGGCTATTTAGAAAAGAACAGGAATTAAAAATAATGACAAACCAAAACGAATTAATTTAGGCTAAAACGAAGCTGAAACCAATGTTGGGTCTCTCGTTCGACACAAAATCAAATGTTTCTGTATTCGGGATGTATTTGAATGCCAACATATTATTTACCTTTTATGTAGGTATACTTCACTCACGTTCCAATATCCAATATCCAAGTAAAACAAAATGTTTTGCATAACTTCACTGTGGTACGGTGATAACGCTTAACGGCACAGATTTTACTACATATTTAAACTGAGCAGTGTGTTTTTTTTCCATATGTTTGACTGATTGTTTTTTATAATGATAATGAACAGGCTGCATTGTCAAGGTAGAATGCTTAACTGTATGTTTTTTTTCCATTCTAACCGTGGAAGCAAATACTCCTTTTAGTCATTAAGATAATCGGAATTGTAAAAGGTTTGCTTTTATTTGTGTACATTCACAATAAAAACTAATATTTGCGCTTTTGTAAAATAAGCCTAAAAAATAGCATGCCACTTTCTGCTGTCTGGTTTCCTTTCGCGCAGAACAAAAATGAACCGAAACTCTGCATAGGCTACTTCTTGCACAGTTATTCTTTCGTTTTCTTAAATTATTATTTAAGTGAAAATATATTTCTCGTATAGGCCTATTTATTCGTTATAATAGTATATGTATATATACACACACACACATTAGGGCCAAGCTTTATTATGTTTTTCTCGCTAGCAGAAGCGCTGCAGGTGCGTGATGTGATATGATATGATCACGTGAATCCTCATGTTCTGTTGTTTGCTGCTTTTTGCGCATGTAAAATTAACAAATGTTAGTATTTTTAACGGGTCACAGACACTTATTATTTCTAATTTAATTCTGTTCTAATTTAAAATAATCTTGTTGGTTAACGGTTAATAATCGGTTAACGAGCGTCGGTTGTCGGTTAGGAAAAATAACCGAAATGAACATCCCTAAAATAAATTCGACATCTGTCATTTAAAATGATAGGCTAAGCAAAATATAAACAAAACCGAGTTGAACGTTCTTCAAGGACAGCGCATCCACACTTTGCTCTATCTTTATTCTGCTCTGTTACTCATCAACAACCTGCCTGTTCTGTCTGCGGGCCGTATATTCATCACTGGTAGGCTAGCCTGCTCTGAGCATCGTTATAAGCATGCTGCGCACAGACCTCGCAAATAAAACGAAGCACTGGTTCATGCGTGCAGCACCTGCATAACAGTCGAGTGCAGGCTGTACCAGTGCTTGAATAAAGGCACATATGCTGTTCTGAAAGGACGTCGGGAACGGGATATTGTTAGACCCGCTCCCGCTCCCGTTCAAATTGCACCAGAGTTACCGACCGCTGCCGCGTTTTATTCGGGAATTGAATCCCGTGTCGCAAGAAATCTGGTCGGGTTCCGCGACAGCCGCGGGAATGCAGACCTCTAACTTACAGTGCATTCTGGCTATACATTTTTTTTATCAGTATGTGTGTTCCCTGGGAATTGAACCCATGACCTTTTGCGCTGCTAACGCAATGCTCTACCAGTGGCTCTACCACTGAGCCACGGGAACACCAGTTCTGCGATTCAGAATATATTTAACTCTAATATATTAAAAACTGTACTTTTACTCCTGTTAGGATAACTTAAAATAGGACTCTAAGCAGTGACCTCGAAATTTAGGAACTTGTAGGTTGTTCTCTGATTTTTATCTCCACTGTAAATGAAAGTTTTGATGATACCAAAATTCTCATAGATGCCATTTCCTGATGGTATTTCTTCTCTCCATATCCAGTTTATATTTCGTAAAATCATCGATGTGAAGAAGGAGGAAGAAGAGAGGCAGCGCTCAAAGAATGAGGTTCCACTCACCATTCCTGTGGACCACCCGGTCCGAAAACTTTTCCAGAAGTTTAAACAGCAGAAAGAGCTCCGTAACCAGGGCGCTTCGGCCCAGTTGGACCTAGAGAAGAATCAGCAGCATCTACAGCAGCCCACACGCTTGGCGAAACCTCACACCTCCCTCATGCAGAACTCGCTGAACGCGGTTCAGAATGGGTCCACCAGCAGCGTGGTCACCATCTCCCAAATCACACCCATCCAGAACTGCCTGGCCTACCCTAAAGTGGGCGACTCTGTCAAGCAGAACAACCGCGACATCATGGAACTCAAACCTGCCGTGGTCACCGGTGACCAAGTCGCAAATCGACTCAAAGTGAATAACACTGCGTGGTCTAAACCCGCAGGAACTGCCCGTGGCTGGATGAGATTGAAAAACAACATGGCTGCCCCTGGTTCACCTCCAGAGGATGAAAGGAAGGAGGGATTGAACAATGCAGCTAAAGCCGTGTCCATGGAGCACATTTCACCAGAAGTCAAAGTTCGGATAGAAAGTGTTGAGGAGGTTGGAACATCCAGGAAGAGTTCGCTCCGCAAAACGGACTCTTGGGATAGTGGCTTGACATACAGCGACCAGAGACTGGATAGGGTTTCAGAACCACAGAGCCCTGTTCCTGGAGTTGATGGAGGAGAAGGACCAGCCCAGGATTTTTACTCCAGTAGCGAGAGCTCATTTCAGGCCTCTCTGCAGGAGGCAAGGCTGGAGCTGCGGACAGAGATCCAAGCTCTGAACGGAAGGATGGCAGCTTTAGAAGAACGGGTTGGACAGATTCTTAGACTGCTTTTAGAGACTTCAAAGCCCACGTCTAGCGATGAACCAACCCCAAAAACGCACAGACCCAAACTCATAGCACAAGGCAGCATCCCAGTGTCCACAATCAGTATGCCAGACTCTGAAAAGGATGAGGGTTTGCCATAGGAAAACAGACTTTGCATTCAATAAGCATTTGAGATGAAGTATTTGTAGCATCACTGGGGCTTTGGTGCATACAAATTTGGCACCTGTATTTGCAGCTTATACAGGAACGCCCAAAATAGGAGCTTGGGTTGGTTTCTAGCTTCTGATTTCTGAGGATAAAGCTGACAACTGAACATCTGTATGGGAACAGGAGTTGGTTTCTGGATCTAAATAACTGCCAGGAACTCTAACCCCACCAGAGTACAGTGGCATGTACTGAGAAATACAAAAATAAGAGGATTTTTAGTTTTAGTGCTTTTTAATGTTCAATCAGCACTTTTTGCACACTGAAGTACTGTAATGCAGGAACTTTTACAACAGGAAAACTTTTTTCCTTTTTCAGCGTGAGTTTGTATATATAATGCATGTCCAGCTGGGTTCTGGCTTGCCAAAAATGTACAACCCTGATGATGTCTGTACAACTGAAATGATATTTAAATGCTTGTATATTATGCAGTTAACTGCATGCAGATCTATTTATTCTCACAGAATGCTTATTTTCAATGTGTAAATGAAAGAGACTGTTGATTGTCTTTATATCACCATAATGTACTACATTCAGGTTTTTAACAAAATGTAGCATGACAGATCACTGAGAAAGAATGTGTTGTGTTTGAAACATTTACGTATGCATGAATGACTTTCATAGGCACTCAAGAACTTTGCCTTAAAGGACCTAAACATCAGTCTTGAGATGAAGCTGAAGAAGAAAAACCTGCACTGGTTATCAGTGTTGGACAGGTCTGTTTTTCTATACATTTTAACTTACATGTGTCAGGTTTCATTTCTTTTTTTTTTTTTTTTTGGGTGTGTAGGATTTTATGCCCTTCATTTATGTTCCACTCAATGTTATTGGGTTTGTTTTATTTTATATTATCAGTAGCAGCTTTTGGGCCTGACAGCTTCACCACTGTAAATATGTTGACTGTATTATATGCGAACTTAATAAAAAATGGTAAATAAAAAACGTATAATTGTAAGAGTAAACTGCAACGTTTTGTTCTCATATGCAAGATAACATTATAAATGATATGTTTAGCTCTCAAAACAAAGTCTCTTATATTAGGACTGGAAGGCACATGACCGAAACACATCTGGGCTACTTAACCTGATCTTCTCTTCAGCAAAACAAGATCACTCTGCAGATCAGGACACCACAATGACAGTGAAAACCAAATCTGAAAAAGTTCTTAAATACAATAAAGTTCTTGAATACTTTTAAAGGTATTTTTGTTTATTTCTTCTGAGGTTCACTTAAAAAGCTACTGTGTACAGTACACACACATATTTTGGGACCTGTAAATTTTAAATTTTTCATTTTTTTTATGAAATTAAATATTTTATTCTGCAAGGATGCATAAAATGGGTTGCACTTTATTTTTACAGTGCATGAACTTACATGTACTTACAGTGTACTTATAGTGTACCTACCTAAAAAGTACTGGTAATATAAGGTAACTACATGTAGGGTTAGGTTTAGAGGTAGGTTCAGGGTTAGTACATATTACCTAGTAATTGTAATTACTATAATAAGTACATAGTATGTACATGAGTAACAGGACTGTAAAGTAGAGTGCTACCATAAAATGTATTAAAAGTTACTTTTACATTGTTACAAGAAATTTCTGTTTTAAAACATTCTATTTACTTACTGTATAACTTCTATTTACTCTATAAACTTTTTATTTATTGAAGAATCCTAAAAAAAATCCAGATTTTTTTTCAGTTTCCACAAAAATATTAAGCAGCATGTTTCAACATTATTAATAAATCAGCAAATCAGCATATTAGAATGATTCTGAAAGATCACGTATTTATATGCACATCCATTGTATTTCTTTTCATTATTTGTATATTTAAATTTTTTCATAATTTTTCCTTTATTTCTTTTAATCATTTTAATCATAATCATATTTTAATGTTCCCTCCCTCTTTGTTTAAGAGTACAGCTCTCTGTATTACGGTCCAGCTGGTTTGATCCTGTTCTCTACAAAAGAAAGACAGACGAAGCTCTCGGCTGAAGTCAATTTTCAGGTAGCAGTGCTGCAGCTTGGCACCAAGCCCTCAAGATTCAGTTATTACAACCCATTTATCTCTCACTCTGTCTCTCTTTTTGCTGCGCTTGCTAAAGATCTGGGATTGGCCTGCTTTTAAAATATCAGTTTTGTGCTTTTATATTCTTCACACACACATAAATATTGTTTCACAGCTACAAGCCCATTTCAGTAGTAATGTGTGTTTGTGAATGTAAAACCAAAGACTGTGCTGTATTAAATATAACATGAGGTCTGCCTTCTGTGTCCTAAATAGTCCCAATTTTGCTTGGTCTCAAGGTCTGTTGTTCTACGGCTCATTAGACATATTTAATCAGGAGAAAGGCCAAGGGGTCAATGGTTTTGCTAGTTAGCGTAGTTAGCCACTGCTGGAAAATACAGTAATGCATTCAGCATTGACAGCCACTTACAAACAGTGTTGTGTAAGACGACTATACAGTGCTTCCCATAATTTTCTCTCCTTGCTTATATTTAGAAGCTCATTTGGTTGGATCTGTACCTGTCAGCTCGAACGCCTGGAGTTGTTTGAAAGAGCCCGTCTTGTCCATGAGTAGGGCCAGATTTAGAGTTTGTTTAGTTGACAGTTAATTGAATGGAAGTGATTTGACAGAAGGGTAATTTGGGCAATTAATCTAGGACAAAGGCAGCATTGGGGGAGGTTTGACATTTCTGGGAATGCTGGTGAATATCGTACATGCCAACATTACCGTAGCAGCAAAATCTCTGGGAACAACGTTGATCAAAAGCAAGGATAGATTATGGCCCTAAGGCATCAGCCTTTTTTGGAGGCCCCCTCTTGTACCCCCACACACGGTTTTTGCCAAGGATCTGAAAATGGGGAAAAAATAGTATCTTGTAACTGCGATTTAAAATCACTTTATATTGCATAACTCAAAATGAAGATTTTGGTTTTAGCATCTCATTGATGTGATCTGAATTTGTGTCTCACTCTTGTGAAGAAACCACCACATTTACCTCAACATTTACCACAAGTTTTTAAAATAATTTACACATGTACATTCCAAAGATTGGGGTTGATACATTTTTAAAACATTCTTTTTAAAAAGTCTATTATGCTCACCAAAGCTGCATTCAAAAGTACAGTAAAACAGTAATATTGTTATTATTATAGTTATTACAGTTTAAGCAACTGTATTTTACTGTTATATATTTTAAAAGGAAATTTATTCTTAAGCTGAATTTTCAGCAGCCATTACTCCAGTCTTCAGTGTCGCATGATTTTATTTTATTTTATTTATGGGACAACAGCTGCCCTTATTTTAAGTACATCTTTGTCGTAATGATAGACAACATTTTTGTCCTTTGCTTGTGAAGAAAACCACATTTATCTCAGCAAAATCAATGAAAGTAATCTGCACACATTTGTGATTGTGGAACTTAATCAATCTATATTAAACTGTTGACCCTAAATGTAATTTCCAGTGCAGAATCTGCTGAATTTGACCTCCGAGGCGTTACACACTGTGTTCAGGTTTATAATGGAAAAGGTAATAATCATGTGCATTTGCTACTCAATACAATGCCAGGAGAGGAGAATGTTTTCTCATCATTTTCACATTAGTGAGGTTTTAAATAATGTATCATGCTGGGACATGTGAACTCACAGTAACGTAGCATTCATAATAACTAGTCTTCAGTGCTGCAGGACTCTGAGAAAATTATATATTCTCATTCTCATAATATGTGTATGTGTGTGATCGGCAAATGTAAAGTAAATACACTAAAGTTTAAATGGAGAAAAAGTGTGTCTGGTTGGCCTGAGATGGAAAGTCAAGGGCAGGTGGTAAATATATGACTATAAATGGCATTACACTATGAGTCAGTGATTGAGATGAGCAGCATTGAGCAGGTGGTTGGACCCCCTAATGATTTCTTTATCACACATATGGACATGTGTCATAGTCACAGGACTTTTACCTCTACCGTCTACAAAACAAACACACAGCAAATCTCCTGACAAATAAGAAAAAAACAACCCATCATGCACTGTGGCCATTATACAGTATTTTTATTTTTTTTTAAATCGCCTTCTTTATTTACTGTATGATTTTTTTTTTAAGGTAATTTATATGGAAATACCATTCTGTTCAAAGTTTGGGGTTGGTAAGATTTTTTAAATGAAAGAAGTCTCTTAGGCTCACCAAAGCTACATTTATTTATTTGATAAAAAAATACAGTAAAAACAGTAATTTTGTGAAATATTATAATTAAAATAACTGTTTTTAAATTTAATATATTTTAAAACGTGGTTTGAGGCGATTTTTGAGCCAAGTGGATTTTGAATGCAGCTTCCAAAAGACAAAAAATAGCCGAATAATATTTTCTATATTTAATACAATCACACAGGCATGATTAGAACGTTCAGCGCGTCATATCATCAGCTGCTAAATTCAAATCTGCGTTCGCTGGCTGGCGCTGACGATGAATGTAATGACCAATCAGAGGCCTTCAGATGAGTCATCGCTAAAATGCCTGTTTTCTTCACTAGCTCGCTGACTGAATACCTCTTTCTGCTGAATTCTCTCCTGAGAAACAACAAAGTGCAAATGTGTGTACGAATCTGTAAGTAAGATATTAATTTCTTAGTGTAAACAGCTTCAGTGATTTTAATGGGAGTTTTTGAGAGTGCTTGAACTCTAGACTGTCAGTCAAAATGTTATTTGATAATTTAAATGTTCTTTGCTCTCTTTCTGTTCAATGAAAGTGTTATGATTAGTAGCCTAACTTACAATGTTTTTATTCACATTATCTTTCAATGTTAAATTCACATTAAATATAAAAAGTATTAAAAATGTTATGGCATGACACCCATATCTGTTAATTAAGTAAACAGACAGGTTTTTATGCATAGTTAATAATTACATTATTAGGTTATTTTGACCATCGCCCATAGATCTACTAACATAATCTATAAAGGTGAGAATCAAGATAATCTCATGATATAGTTAATGCGTTTGGGAATGTTTAAAAAAAAAAAATAAATAAAAACATAAGTGCTGTTGTGGCTGCTGTGTGTCACATGGTGTTTTTTGAAGTTTTTCTGTCTCAATTAAAAGATGATAGAACACAGAACATATAATGTTACATAATTTAATGGCTTATACCCTGTAGCTACAATATTTTTTTCAGGTTGTGACAGAACAGAAGACCACAGGTGTGTTGTTTGCAGTTTTATTCAGTTTTGCTCTTTTCAGGACAAAAATGAGGAGGAAAGTACAAAGAAGATGAGAAAGTACAGTGACCATTTGAAGGTAAAATCTCTCCTACATGTACATAGACATGAAACAGATAGATTTTTGATTCATTTTATTCCTGCAGTGCACATGCTCTTTGGTGTTTTAAGTGGAGGCTGGTTTCTCCAGCATATCAGACCGAAGTGATGCATTCAGTGGTGCTAGTGAGACAAACCCCACAGTCACACCGGAGGGCCACGGGGTATGTGTAGGATGGGTCCACGTCTGCTGAGCAGTTCGGCAGCTGCACCGTCTCCAATCGAGTTTCATTATAAGTGCACACGCGCTGGTGCGACTCGATGAAGGGCGGGTCCAGGACTGGCTTCTGCAGTGATTGACAGGTGAAGTCAGACTGATGTCATAATGAGGACTTTTAGATAGACTTAAAAGCATCTTTAAAGTTAAATATGTAATAATATACTGTAGACTCTTTAATTAAACATGTTAAATAATGTCTCAAATGTCTGTTCCAACCCAAATAACATTTACTGGAAGTGAAATTTGTCCCAGAAGGCACTTTTTTCTTCAAAAATGAATATTACCCTGATCTGACTCTTAAAACTGAACGACCTAATGTAGTGAGGATGATTTAGTTATATTTTTGAGTAATAAAAGTAGTTGATTTCTTTAGTTTTTTAGGCAAGTAAATAGTCACTTTCCTTCAGATATGCTGTTATCAAAGAATTAAAAGCAGTAAATAATAATGTATGTAAAACACATTTTGCAGAATATCGTCATGAACCAAAAAAATACATAAGAAACCATTATAAAACAATACAAAACAACAGGAAAAAAGCCAGGCCTGACTGCAATATCTCAACCATTTTTCTCTATTTTCTGTTATTTTTTCCCTTTAATTTCTAGCAATCAGCCCAAGAGGTTCTCCGCCTCTCTCTTAAGAGCACTAAAGGAAAAGCTGTTCAAATTGTTTTTTATTTTTTTTCAGAAAATGATTATTTGGGTCAAAGTGAGTTCTGTTCCCAAAGTGCTTTCATCTGCTCTATGTGTAAAATTAAAACACAATCCAATCTTACAAACACAATCAATCATACAAATGCAAATTATTTTGCAAAATAAATGCAAACTAACATAATATCTTTGCATTTTTGTGAAATAGTCAAACCTTTTTGGCTGCTTCAGTTTGTATAAAAGCAAAATCACCTTGTCTATGATTTAAGCTACTATGTAATATATAGTATCTGGGATTTAATTTGATATATTAGAGAATTATAAAACCCTATTAGATAATTGCAATTTCTTGTAATAAACTATTATCACCTTGACATTATTTTTAATATCATTTTGATTAAGTATTGATCACATTGCAGGTGTGCTGCAAAAGCTCTTCTCTCTTTTTATGCGAGCATATGTTTGTCATGGGCTAATAATATCAGTCTTACTTCCCAGGTCTCACAGCGTCCCCAGCAGGCGTCAGTGGTGATGTGCAGCCCACTGCATCCCGGCTTACGGGCCAGAAAGGTCAATTCTCTGACTGCACAGCCAATGAAACGCTTCAGGTTGAGCGCAGAAGCCTCAGTATGAGCGCCACAACACAGCCAAACAGCCAGTGTCACACAGCACAGAGTTACAGGAGACGGCCTACCACACATACAGAGAGAATAAGAGTTCATGATGAGGCCGCGTGTCTCAGAAGAATGATTAAGTGTTAACTGCTCTGTAGGTTGCAAAAAATCAAGCAATTACTTTTGATTAACATAAGTGTATAATTTGAGTTGTAATGATCCATGAAAACAGAGCTGTTTTTCTCTTACTTATATAAAGTCACATTAAAATTGTTTTGTAAAATTTGTATAATTCCTAGCATGTACACTAGCATCCAATAGAGGCCAGTTTTTTTGCACTTTCATTCAGCAAGGGTGCATTATATTGATAAAAGTGACAGTAAAGACAATTATAATCTTTACAAAAAAAAATCTATTTCAAATTGTTATTTTGAACATTCTATTCATCAAAGTCTCAATGTTTTCAACACAGATGATAAGAAGAATGTGACACTGAAAAAATCAGCTTTGGTATCACAGGAAGTACTGTAAATTGTATTTTAAAATATATTAAAGTAGGAAAGTTATTTTACATTGTAATAAGATTTCACAATTTAGTTGTAAATTTGATTGAACAAATTACATTAAAAATCTTACAAAACCCAAAATTTGGAAGTTTATGTATTTTTCAATTTTGCTTTACTGTTTTACCCTTGAAAATCAATCATAAAAATGACATTTTTAAACTATAAGATATACCAAAATATAATTTCCATAAAGAGCTGTAAAAAGGACTATTTAAATTTCTCACCCCTGTGCTCCAGACCTCAGAGGAGCCATTTCTGATTCCAGTGACTGTGGATCTGTTTACAAAATAACAGCAATTAATAATAATTATTAAAACATAAATCTCACTTATCTTCTATCTGTCTTTTTAGTTTCAGCAAGGTCAAAGATACCTGGATGGCAAATGCAGCACAGCTAAACTCTCCAGAATCCACGAGAAATCTCACTTCCAGTCCTGATATCACCTCTCCTGAAGTTCTTCTGACACTAAACTTGCACAAATCTGTAATTTATTAGAAACGGCACTGCCAACCCCACCTAAAACACACGGGGCTGTCTCTGTAGCGCCAACTGCATCCAGCAGTAATAAAGAGATGTCACATAAGACCAAAGACAAACAGGGAAGGAGCCGGTGAGTCCATGTGTGTGGAGATTGATCCAGCCCCTCAGGCTCTGAAATCTGTGCACGTCTTACCTGCTGCTCAGGAACATCAGCCGTACATCCATTAATTTAATGAAGAGGAAAGAACCTCCTTTTGTTCGGAGTCATCCACATGGAAGAGAATGAGAAACACATTTATCCTCTAATCCATGTATTCATCCATCCATCTTGTGGGCTGTGGTTAGTCCTGGCTCCAGGTGGTGTCAGGACAGGTTAAATGAGATGTCAGGATCCAAACAGTTCAGATTTTAGTCAGATACTTTCCATGACAACATGGTGGCAAAATCTAAGAAGTGATTTTCCCAAAAAGGTCTGACGTAATTGACATGTGAGGGGGCAGGATGACAATTATGCTGACTTAATTTCCTCTGAAAATCATTTTCTTTATTACATTCTTTATTCTTTTTTTCTCAAATTAGAAAAAAAAATGGCATTGAATGTGTTTGGATTTCATGAATGACAAACAGGCATATTAGATATATAACTATGCTGCCAAAACCTGAATAATATGACTGATCTGCATGGGGCCACTAGGGTCATTTTGTGTAGAAAACAATAGTAGTACAGAAACAAAACTGCTGGTAAAACACATATTATATATATTAGCTATATTTGTACAAAGTATTATTTAGAGTAAACAAGTATAGTGTTTTTGTGTGCATTAAATAAACTGAGACCATCTTCAAGTAACGTCAAAAAAACTATACTAAAATTATGCCACAGTGACGCCCATGCAGTGGTCAATTTGGGAAGGTTTTGGTAAACTTAACATGATCTAATTACAAATAATTTGACTCGTATAGTGATCATGTTGTCCCACAACATTTCCCTTTAGTTCTGCATCAGTGTCCTGTACACGTCCTGAATATGTATACACTGGCAGGCTATTCAGAGAGAATTATGCAATGGATTTTGGCTTCTTTAATAGGCTTCATATGATTAATTAATAAATATAAACACATGTGTAATTGTAAAATTAAGATTTTTAAAATAAAATGAAATTTGCTGAACGCAACCTACCATTTTTTGTTGTAGTTGTAGGCCTAATTTGGTGCCGCTTGCTTTATAGGAAAACAATTATCTAAAAGACATTTTAAAAACACTTCTTGCTGTATGTGTTATATGTACAGTGGTTTCCAAAATTATTAGAACATTATTTTCACCAGCTAAAAGTGGTTTTAAGTCAGTTATTCTAGAAGAACTGTGGCAACATCTCCAAGATGCTTCTCGAGACCTCCCTGCCTGAAAAACTAAGCACAAGTGCACCGAGGGCAAAAGCTGCTTTAAATGCAAAAGATGGTCAAACCAAATGTTGATTTAATTTAGTTAATAGAAGTTAATTGATAAAGAAAATCTATTTATGACATTATTTTTGACAGCATCCTCATTTTACAGCATTTTTACACAAGTGCATAAAACTTTTAACAGTAGGCCTACTATAGCTTTGCAGGTAGGTTTCTTGAAGCAGTCTTGGAGACGTTGCCACAGTTCTTCTGGATTTAGTCTGTCTCAGTTTGCTCTGTTTCTTCATGTCATTCCAGACAGACTGGATGATGAAGAGATCAGATCTCTGTGTGGAGCACTGGCTGTTGTCAGACTCCTTGTGCAAACAAAAATCTCTCTGGATTAGGCCTATTACAATTAATGGCGAAAGTAATGTTTGGAAATGTAAGCTGATATTTCCATACTGACACACCACAACAAAAGATAGAAATAACTGACTTAAAATCATTTTTAAGCTGGTGAAAATACTGTTCTAATAATTTTGGCCACCACTGTTTTGTGCTGTGTGCCTATTTGTCATATGTAAATTTATAATAAAGTGATCTATATATGATCTATAGGCCTAATGCATAGAGGTGCGATCATAATTGCATTGCTCTGCGAAATTTTCCGGGCGAATTCATTTAAGTAGGAATCCGTGCCATCGAGAAAACTTTCCCACGCAGATTTCGCTAGTGTTCAAATTGAAAGTGACTGCTATATGGACAATCCCAAAATGCATTTTCCTGCGAAATTTTACCTACATTTTGATAATGTGACCCCATTAATCATGCATTTTTACATTTATCAATAGGCTACTGAAACCAAGTAGCCTATATAGCCTAGGCTACTTTATCATGAACCCTGTTTTGACTTCCTTCTTGGCTAAAGCATTGGTGGGTGACCTGCACAAAGACCCTCATAATTCGCACCGTGCGGTTATTGATCTACAGAGGGGGTTAATTTACTGGTTTGTCTGCTATAGCCTACTCCTTTAGGTCCGCGCGCTGCCCTGAGTGGTCGTTATAATTAGAGACCCCCGCGAGCGCGTCAGGTTTCACTCCGCCGCCCGGTCGCTTCTCCCGGTGAGCTCAGCTGGGAACGGGAGGGAATATAGCTTCAGTCGCAGTAATATGAACTCCCTGACGATTTGTATTTGTGGTTATTGTAGTTGACGACGGAAAACATTCAACACTGGTGCAAGTGGACATTTAAAGACAGTTTCAGACTTGTAAGTAGAGTTTGAGTTCTTCTGAACAGACCCACCTTGACAGATCTAGATCTAAGGTCATTGAATAACGCATAACTCAGATTCAATCGTTATAACACCATGTTTATTTTAATGGATTAATTGTCTTTGTTGTTATTAAATTTGTTCCGAGAGTTCAAAACGCTATATCAATACTGTAATAGGCTATAGCCTAAATTCTAAAAAAATTAATAGGCCTATAGGCTAATGCCACTTTATATAATAGGCCCAGACTATAGCCTACTGAATAGGCTCTCGGTTTAAAAGAGTACTGTCGGTACTCAAATAAAGCCATACCACGCAGTAGAACTGTATACTGTGTATCTGTTTGATAGTTGATGTTGATATTGCCGTGTGTTATATTGTGCCGCGTGCCCGCGCCAGCGCTATTTTTGGGCCCCACGCAACGCCCCTCTCGAGCTCAAGGCATTTCGTGTGTCAGTCTGTCAGAGGTCACGCTGGTTATTCTGGACCGCGTGCGGAACGCTTCTGCTGCCTATGCCTGCGACTCTGATAAATACTCATTAAATTCAACTGAAACGTCTTTAACAATTTAAATAAAAAACAATAACATACATTACTACTATTATACAGATAATACTGTATATGCAATTTTTGCCATTGACTTGGTATGCCACTGTATGCCAACCTGCTAAGAGTTACTTACAGCTTTCATTGTCTCTTAGAGGGATGAGCACTGTTACTTATTGTTTTGACAATGATTTCTGTTATAAATATAAAAACATAGGTCAAAACATACATCCAAAATATTCACATTACTGTAGATAGTTCTGGAAAAGAGCTGCTTAATAAGCTTGATTAAAGATTTTAGTGGGTAAACAATTCTTCATTCTGGGTGAATAGTTATCATGCCCAGTGTCATGTTCAAAGGTAGTTTTAGACACTTCACTTCTTTGTCAGTGTTTTTGTAGTTGTCAGGATAGGCAGAGTGACATATGTTCTCATAAAAGATTTGTCTGTGCTCTGCTTAGGTGATTGTCCAGTGGGAGTGTAGCGCTCTGTACGTGTGAAATGCTTTAGATGCTGTTGTGGTCAGTTCATGTGGATGAAGTTTCCGTGTAACTCTCTTTGTCATTTAGTGTGATTTGACTGTGATCCCAGCACTCTGATTCAGATATAATGCACAGATTTGTTTGATCTCTGGGAATGTGTCCGGTCTGTGTTAATGCCTACTGTGTTTTCATTCCACATGTGCGCTCTCTTTCTCTCTCTGTTCTCGTTCCTGTGAATCCAGCTCAGGATAGCAGCACACATTCTTCCACACCTCTGTTCTCTAACAGAGTCACGTACTGATGCAAGCACACGCATTCACATGGTCACAGAACGATTGATGCAATGACATTTTGCCATGACTTTCTGAATTTACTGTTTGTTTGAGAAATTTGTGTTTATCCAACACTTATAAACTTTAGTCTTTATGCTGGTAAGCTTAAACATGCCTCAGATTCTGAAAAAAAATGTCAGTTTTGGCTCTCCAGAGGGTGCCATTGGTTTATGTGTCTACCCACAGGAACTTAATTCAGTATGTTAAATTTCCTCATCATATGTGTCTTAATACAATGGATAAAATATTAAACACACACACAAAATACACTATGGAACTCAGTTATTTGTGTGTTTCTATCAAAGTCCCTTTAAGGCAAAACCATACGAGTGACATGTCTTGGGTATTCTATAGTCTTCTTTGGTTTCTATGACCTCTAATATGAAAAACCAGCCTAAAAATGTTTCAAATTAAATGAGAATAGTGCTTTAAGTAGTACTCAGTTTATTGATTTTTCATCTGACGTCCTCAAATTAATTTTTGGCAGGAAAATACCAGCATAAACAACCAGTATTAGAAACCAGTATCTATTTTCAAAAGATTGTATAAAAAAGTTATTATGTTATATGTTATAAATAATCAGCTCGACAATATTGTATCATATTTTTGTAAGTCTAGTATACCCTTCTTATAGAAATGCTTCCTTAAATTACAAAACAAGCATTTAATAAAAGTTACAGAGTCGAAAAGAAATGCATAACAGAAAGGACCCTATGTCAAAGGAATGTTAAAGTACACTACTAAAGAAAGATTTTCAAGTTTTTTAAAATGTTCTTCACACTAAGAAAAAAGATTCACTCAAAAGTTATTTTGGAGAATCAAACATAGTTCTTATATGGTGTCTGTGAAAACACCATTTAGTGAAAACACCTTTATTCTTAAGAGTGTAAACCTGGACTGCTAAGACATCATCTGTCCTCTTCACAGATGCTGCAATGCCTCAGGTTGTTCTCAGCTGACCTCTCTCCGTGAGAACCATGACGTCACAAAGGACATCCGGAGACCTGCCCGATGAACGTGGCTCGCTCCCACTGGACATCGATGATGTCCACATACTACTGCAAGGTCAGATTGAAGCTTTTATTGAGCATAAAACTACAATAAAATGTTGCTCATATCTGATTTGGTGTGTCATTATCTATTATAGGTTTGACAGTTTCAAAATGTATATATTGCATTAATTTTCACTTCTTGTTTGGACTTCATGGATGATTCTATGAATTCATTCATTCATTCATTCAACAAACTTCTTCATCTGTTTATTCAAAAGCAGATTAAAGTGATTTATTGGTGATGCCAAATGATATGGGTTAAAATCTCTCTCTCGATCTCTCTTTTACGCATACATACACCCAAACACATTATGTTGTGATATTAAATCAATGACTCAAATAAGGCATAAATAATGCATGGTCACGTGTTTTGCAGATTGTTTTGTAACAGACAGATGTAATTAAAGTTCTGTTGCCCTGAGTCATGAAGAGTTGCACAAAAGTGTTTTTCTAGAATGCAGGGTGTGGGTAATTCATTTTTTTGAATCCACAAACATCTTCGCTGTCTCTGTTGTAGTGTCTTTGTTGTTGTTTTGAGAGTAAAGTAATATGGATGTGTAGGTAAGGAATAGTTCACCCCAAAATTTAAATTAGCTGAAGATGTACTCACCCTCAGGCCAAGATGTAGATGAGTTTGTTTCTTGATCGGAACAGATTTGGATAATTTTAGCATTACAGCACTTTCTCACCAGTGGATTCTCTGCAGTGAATGGGTGCCGTCAGAATGACAGGTCAAACGAATCCAACATTAAGACATATTCTTGCTTCTGGCCAAAATATGACTCCATAATTGATAATAATGCTTTGTTCAGTGGAAAAGTCCTCCCCTGTTGTCCTCTTAATCAAATTCCACCAATATGTTTGTTTAGAACTCTTTTGGACTGTTTTTTTTTTCACTGGTAAGTGGTGCTGGATCTGTGCATATTTCTCTCCTGATTCAGACGGGATGACATTTTCACAGGAGAAAGCAATATTATGGATACAGGCCTCGTATTTTAACCAGAAGCACTGGTTTATTATTGTTAATTTATGGACTAGAGTCATGTGGATTACTTGTGGATTATTGCAATGTTTTTATCAACTGCTTAGACTCTCATTCTGACGGCACCCATTTGTGAGCAAATGATGTAATGCTAGATTTCTCCAAACCTGTTCATTTTTTTAAGTGAACTATTCCTTTAATAAACACAATTTAGGCAATTACTTCTGAAAAAACATAATTGATCACTGCTTGTTTGTGGAGTCGAGGGGTCGTTCAGTTGCCAAGAACTGATGTTTGAATGTGTTTTCAGGCTACTTGTTCTCATTCTGTCGTTTTTAAATCATTAGAAAAAACATACATTATGACTTTGGTAATATTTCTCTGTTGGTTTTCTGAAATGAAATAAAAAATCAGTGTAAAATACTAAAAACTGATAGCAGGTGAAATTGTGTTACACAATATTTGTTTCATGTCTCAAGAATCATTGAATAATTGATGTCTTAACATGTTGATCACTGCTGGAGCCCTGAGGATACAGTAGAACTGCATTATGAGAAGAGTTAATCAGCACCTGTGTGGACATGCTGTGTGCGTTTCTTTGAGCATAAGTAAAAGGTGGAGCTTTTTTTAAACCTGCAGTACTGGCACTGATCCTGAATTACTTTGCTAAAGGTTACCAGGCAAGTTGTGCCGTGTGTTTACGGTACTTTTCAGTTGTATAGCTGACACGTGATCTCCAGTGTTTCAATGCGGGTGTTTTGCACTGCTTTGTATTGCAAGATGAGGCTGGTTTCTGAAACATTTCTGTCGCCGCACACTTCAAAATGCAGCAACTGATGATAATACAGGGAATTCTGGGATAGCAAATCTGCTGACAGCAGCATGGGTGAGTTTGTAGTTGGTTTGAAATTAGTTAAAAATATTTTTTGTTCCTCAGAATGCTGTAGATAGACCAGACAGTATGCAATAATTAAATGACATTTATTGCATTTTTAACTGACATAAATATTATTCTATCATGCGCATCTGAATGTCATTGTGCAATCACCGCTGTTGATGTCTCATTAAAAGACAACAAAAAGAAGTTGCCTCATTTTGTACACCCATCTGAAAGGTCTCATATGAAGAAACATGGATCACAAGGTGAGGTGCACATAATTTGTAACAAAAAGTTTTTTGTTTTTTTTTGCATATTCTGCAGTGCAATCTTGCAGAAAATGCTTTTTTTTTTAAATAAATAAGCATTCAAAATTGTCTGTATGTCTTGAAAGAGTCCTTTCAGATTACTGTAATCATGGAGCTTTCAGTTATAGGAGTGTATTTGATTTTACTTCTCTATTACTGTGAACCATTATGAAAGTCATTTGTTCATCGTATCTGTCCCGCCTGAATGAAGTGTCAGTCAAAAGCTGTCATCCATTTTATGTGTCTTTTCTTTTTTTATCTTCTCTATGGTTTCACTATCGTGTCCCCTCCCTCTGTTGTTCTCTCAAAGGGAGGTGTTGTCTCTAACGAGTTAAGAACTGCACCTCCCAAAACACATTAGATTATACGATATGAACTTTGTTCAATGGAAACATTCCAGTCTTCTCTGTCATTGTGTTTCTGTAGAGTTCATTTGAATTAGGTCACCAGTAAAGGGCAGTGATTGCTGGGAGGATTTTGTTACTTTGAAATCTTTCTTTCTGAGGTGGATCAACAACTTGGCTGGTTCAGTTTTTGAGTTTGTGTGTGTGCCACAATTTTCCCCTCGCTGCACTTGCCTCACTCATTTCTTTCCCTGTATTCTTTTGGCCTCTTTTTCATTGTTGTGTGTTAGTTATGATTCATTCTTTTGGACTAGGTCTCTGGTGGGTGACAAATCCCAGGAACTGAATCTGATCCCTGTGTCAGTTTCTGTTTTGCTCAACAGCAACACTAGCAACATGCAGTTTCATTTTTTAAAGACAACAGATGGATGTCATTGATTAATTACATTTGACTGAAACACATTAGAGTGATACAATTCTAAATAAACAAATGTTTATTTTTATTACTATAAGAAAATACTTTCACAAGATGGTTACCTTTGTTATGGGTATTTTTTCAATTTGTCTGCAGGTTTCTTTTACCTGTTGTGTAATAAAAACATACAGTATTATGTATTTCTTCAGTGCTTGACATATCAGTTTCCAAGGTAAAAATGACCGTGGGTCAACTGTGTCAAGTGTAAAAGCGTGTTAGTATTTGATAGCTGAACTCTAAATAAATCCCTAGGAAACTTAGCGTGGGTGTCAGCTGATAACTTTAACCATTTCAAAGCTTTCCCTCATCCTGTGCTGCTGATACAGGAGTGTGTGAGCAGTGACTGTCAGATCCTTCCAGTCCTCTCAAGGAATCTATTCTAACACACATTCTCTCATTCTCTCTTTATGGGTCAGTCGTTCAAGAGCCACATCTCTGAGACATTATCCTGATAACTGACCTGAGAGTCTTATTCATAGTGAGCGTGGCCATGTTTAGCAGTTAATGAGGGAGAGCTCTTTTAGAATCACCGCAGGCTGGCAGAGAGAGTCAGGTTGGCAGTCAGGTTTGTCTTATTGGTTTTACAGAAACAGTGGTTGAAGATTTCACGTGTTCGTTTGAGAGGAGAGTTGTCAACACTGAGAAAACAGTATTAGTAAAAGCTGATCTGGGTAGACTTGGTCATATTGTGAGAGATTTTATGGTCCTTGTTTAAGAAGAATGGAAGAAGTGGATTGTGAGAGAATGGAGGAGAAAGATGTTCTTCACACTGCTGATGAGCTCACTGACTTTGTGGAACTTTATAACGGTAAACGAATGAACGGATGAATGAATGAATTTGCTCTCAAACAAGTGTTTTTTTCCAGTGTTTGCATACATGTTTATTCTTCTACAGATTAAAACATATTATTTAAATGTAATTTAATTGTTGTAAAAGGTTATGCCATTGCTAGACAAACCTGTCCATTGTCATTATACCCTCCAAAATGTTATCGGTGAATACAAATGAACCTGTTTCTTCCTCATGCATATAACATCTATTCTTAGACATTGCTTGAATTGAAGGGAACACAGCACATAGTGATGCAATCCTGCAAATCGTGTGTGTAGTTGTATGAGGTGTGTTCACTCCATATGTTTCTACATGCTGGTTTTCATAATGTTCTCCTGTCTGTTTTGCCTTCAGTTGAGCAGGAGCAGATTCAGAAAAGAACCTTCACGAACTGGATCAATGCCCAGCTGTCTAAGGTGATGGTCAAAGTTCAAGAGCTCCTAAACCTGACTTAGAAAAGCTATAATAGTGATGTTGTGTTTATCTGAATCATCATGGTCATCACCTCACTTGCATTATTTTTAATCATATGTATTGACAGTGGATCACAAATTGCATTTTTTTTTTTTCATGCAACTAAATTACAGATAAATGACCGACATGGAGAGGGTTTTTGGTAGAGGTCATTCCAGCAGGTTCTATAATAGCGGAGAGGGAATGAGGGGTGGGCAGGGGGTAAATATAATCTTCTCAGATATGGGCCAGAAAGACAGACAGCAACAGGAGTTGGTCAGCACACACGCTCATGAACACACATATTCACACCCACAGCTACTTATAAAAGTGAGCAAATGACACAATCAGTTTGTCGTGGCTTGATGTGTTACGTGCATGAACAGAGGACGTATAAGAGGTGTTATTTTAGATAATTTCATAATGCTCTTCTCTCCGTATCCCCAGCAAACACTTACTAATGCCTGGAGCTCTCAGTTTTATGTAAAAGGTTTGAACAGGATAAGTTCACACAAGCTTGTTTTATTTGTCCTCTAGACATGTCTGAATATCTGCTGTGAACATATTTCCAAACAAATTGGATACAAATGGAAACTAAGCAATCTTTCAATCTATATAATTTTACACAAAAAAGTTTTGGGTAGATTTGAGGGGAAATGTGCTTAATTGTAATAAACAAACAAAAAAGTTTTGGTAACACTTAACTTAAGGCTTTTATGTATAATGCATTATAAAAATAGTTTTAATGCATTAATTATGCCATGTAATGCATTGTGCAATCTCATGAATAATTGTAACCACAGTTAATACATTATAACACTTATCAATTCATTGTTACACTATGAATTTAAATTTGGTTATTATAATTATTTACGACAGGATATAATGTATTACAACGCACATTATGAATAATTATAATGCATTATACCCTTTAATAACCATTTATATAAAGGCTTTAAGTGAAGTGTTACCAATTTTTTAAATTTTAATTTTGAGGTGATATATGACCCAGAAATGTTTTTGTACCTGTATGGTTTAGTTATGAATTTATATATTGTGTGCATTATGGTGTTTAATATGTAATATTTCCTTTTGCTCTCTCAGAGGACTCCTCCAGTTACAGTGGTGGATCTTTTCAATGAATTCAGAGATGGAAGCAGACTATTGGACTTGCTGGAGGTGTTGAGTGGTCAGAGAATGGTAATTAAGAGTCTGATTCATTAGTGGTCAACTGATTTTTCAATAACCTATGCCGATATCTAGAGAGCAAGGTGGCCTTTGCCCAATATATATATACATCTATACCTATACACCTATAATACAGTAACACCTAATGTAGATTTTGAGAAGAGATTATACTCCATATCTGCTTAAAAATGTTTGAAAACAGGAGAAAGTGCACTATCCATTGACTAGGTTATTGGCTGATTTGGAACTAACACAAGCTGAGCTGATATTTGGTGGCATGATTGATAAACTCAAAATATTGGCAGATATACCAAATTATTACAAAAACATGAGCAGTGATTTTGCGATAACCACAACCTACCTTCATTTCAGAGCCGGGAAAAAGGAAGAGGGACATTTCAGCACAGAACAAACATTGAGAAAGGTCTAGCATTCCTTAAGAGGAAGTCGGTAAGATGCAGCACAGTGGTAAATACTCATGGAAATGTATCAACACATTAATGGATCAACACAATTCTCGACTTTTTCCCCCACAGGAGAACGTTTCCAACTTTAATTGTGTGCAATCAATTTAAATTTGTAAAAAAAAAAAAAAAAATAAAAATTATCCATTTGTGTTGGAACTACATGATTTTTGTTTGTTTGTTTGTTCAGGGGATTTTCTGTTCCCAGCATGCATACTTTTTTTATAAGTTTCTATTGTGTTGGAGTTTTGGGGTTACCATTGTTGTGAAGAGTGGAGCTAAGGCTGAGCACAGGCTAATGAAAGTGAAGATTATTTTGTGCTGCTTTGAAGAACAGTCTCATTTTTCTTTGCCCCTCCAGCCAACATCATGCACTTCACACGACTTTGTGAAGAAAAGCATTACTTTTAGCTCCCTGCTGTGTGGAGGTGAAATATCAACATCTGTTATTTTATCAACATCTGTGTCCTGCAGATCAAACTGGTCAACATCAATGTCTCGGACATCATGGATGGGAAGCCTTCCATCATTCTGGGTCTCGTCTGGACCATCATCATGCACATTCATGTAAGTTTACTGTCACAGTCTAACAAAAGAGTTGGGTTATATTAACCATTAGATTTAAGAAGTCCTAATAAACTGTACTAATATAAAATGTACTACAAATATACTAAACTGAGGAGAACGATTGTCAATTTTGTGATTTTTCACTTTTACATTGTTTAGATCGAAGAGTTGGCCAGCACATTGAACTTTAGTTCTCGTCAGTCGTCCCTGGAGTCATTGGCAAGTTTAGACACTCGTTCGACCAGCAGCAGTGCCCGCAGCAGTCCAGTGCCACCCCATGGTTCACCCCTGCACACCCGTTTCCGCGTATCTGCCAAGAAAGCCCTGCTGCTTTGGGTCAGAGAGCAGTGCCAAAAGTGAGGAGCAACCTGCTAGAAGGGATTCTTGGGAACAGTGAGATTCTGTTCTATGAAACCAATAACATTTTTCTGTCTTTTTTCACAGGGCTGGATGTACTCTGAATGTGAAGGACTTTAAGGCGAGCTGGAGAAGTGGTGTAGTGTTTTTGGCAATACTTCGTGGTCTGAGACCGAATATAGTGGACCTAACCAGAGCCCGAACAAGAACCAACAGACAGAACCTGGAGGAAGCCTTCCACATTGCTGAAAGAGAACTTCACATCCCCAGACTACTAGATCCAGCCGGTAAGTGTGTGTTTATGCCATGCAAATATATACTGTGTTGTTTTGTTGTATAGTATGCAACAAGCAGTGATAATTTTAAGCTTTTGTTTTCTATATGACATACTCATAGAATTTGTATTTCAGATGTTGATGTTAGGGACCCTGATGAAAAGTCAATTATGACTTATGTTGCTCAGTTCCTGCAGTACTCTAAAGATGCTTCTGTTTCTGATGAGGAAATGCAGGTTAGCCACACACACACATACACACACACACAAAAGTGTACACTTTTCTCATCGACTTTTTATGCTGTTTACAATGACTATACCCTAAATCTGGTCTTTCACAGATGCCTTTGCCATTTATTTATTTTGATAAAAATATTTTGCCCATCTGAACCATTTTTACTAGTGAGCACTATCCTCTCAAGTATGGAATAGCTCAGCCAAAAATTAAAGTTCTGTCATCATCAGAGTTTTTTTTTTTTAATTGCATTAATTTTTTAATTGCATTCCACAAATCACGCATCCTTGGGTTTTACTATACTGTGTATGTGGGAACGTTTTTATATTTATCATATTCATAATATATCAAAACGCACACAGGACGGTATTTCTCCAACATTTCACACTGTAAATCTAAATGCTCAAGTGACTCTTTATGCTCTCACATCTTTTTTTTCTTCTTCCTCTGTTCTCTTCTTCTTTCTGTTTTTCCCCCTCTCGATGGTGGTTTAGTATCTCACTCCTCCTCAGCGCCTCTCTCCTGTCAATCTGCCATCAGACTTCACTCCTTCTATAGCTGCATCACCTTTAAGACAGGTACTTCTGTCTGCCTGTCTCTCTCTCTTAGTTTTAGCAGCTGGATTCATTAATTAACTGCTTTTTCTCTTTTAGTTTTGTAAAGGTGTGGTAGTTGTTGTGTTACTAGGATTATTTACAAATGTCTATGAAAGGTTAATTCGGACTTGTCTGGCCTGTTTAACCCTAAACCAGTGTGTGAGTAAATGCAGTATATACACTCTCAAAAAGGTACAAAAGCTGTCACTCACATGGTACCTTTTCAAAAGTTACACCTTTGTACCATATTTACCTCTAAAGATTGATTATCGATACCTTAAAGGTGTATATTAGTCATTTTTTAAAAGGTACTGCCCCAGTGGCAGCTTTTATAACTTTTTTTCTTCTGAAAAGGCTTCTCTTTTAATCAAGATTTTGGGTTTAGATTTATAAGAATATACAACCCGAATTCCGGAAATGTGGGGACATTTTTTAAATTTGAATAAAATGAAAGCTAAAAGACTTTCAAATCACATGAGCCAACATTTTATTCACAATAGAACATAGAGAACATCATAAATGTTTAAATGGAGAAATGTTACACTTTTATCCACTAAATGATCTCATTTTAAATTTGATGCCTGTTACAAGTCTCAAAAAAATTGGCACGGGGGCAACATAGGGCTGAAAAAGCAAGAAATTGTGAAAAGATTCAGCTGGGAGAACATCTAGCAACTAATTAAGTTAATTGACATCAGGTCTGTAACATGATTAGCTATAAAAGGGATGTCTTAGAGAGGCAGAGTCTCTCAGAAATAAAGATGGGCAGTAAAAAGATTGTGGAATACTTTAAAAACAACGTTCCTCAATGTCAAATTGCAAAGGCTTTGCAAATCTCATCATATACAGTGCATAACATCATCAAAAGATTCAGCGAAACTGGAGAAATCTCTGTGCGTAAGGGACAAGGCCGAAGACCTTTGTTGGATGCCCATGGTCTTCGGGCCCTCAGACGACACTGCATCACTCATCGGCATGATTCTGTCATTGACATTACTAAATGGGCCCAGGAATACTTCCAGAAACCACTGTCGGTAAACACAATCCACCGTGCCATCTGCAGGTGCCAACTAAAGCTCTATCATGCAAAAAGGAAGCCATATGTGAACATGGTCTAGAAGCGCCGTCGTGTCCTGTGGGCTAAGGCTCATTTAAAATGGACTGTTTCAAAGTGGAAAAGTGTTCTATGGTCAAATGAGTCCAAATTTGACATTTTTCTTGGAAATCACGGACGCCGTGTCTTCCGGGTTAAAGAGGAGGGAGACCTTCCAGCGTGTTATCAGCGTTCAGTTCAAAAGCCAGCATCTCTGATGGTATGGAGGTGCATAAGTGTATACGGTATGGCCAGCTTGCATGTTTTGGAAGGCACTATGAATGCTGAAAGGTATATAAAGGTTTTAGAGCAACATATGCTCCCCTCCAGACAACGTCTATTTCAGGAGGACAATGCAAAACTACATACTGCAGCTATTACAACAGCATGGCTTCATAGTAGAAGAGTCCGGGTGCTGAATTGGTCCAGATCTTTCACCTATAGAGAACATTTGCCGCACCATTAAACGAAAAATACATCAAAGATGACCATGAACTCTTCAGCAGCTGGAGATGGGAAAGAATGGGACCTAATTCCAACACCAAAACTCCAGAAACTCATAACCTCGATGCCCAGATGTCTTCAGACTGTTTTGAAAAGAAGAGGAGATGTTAAACCATGGTAAACATGCCCCCGTCCCAACTATTTGGAGACCTGTAGCAGGCATCAAATTTGAAATGAGCTAATTTTGTGCATAAAATGTTAAAATTTCTCAGTTTAAACATTTGTTATGTTATGTTATGTTATGTGATTTGAAAGTCTTTTAGTTTTCATTTTATTCAAATTTAAAAAACATCCCAACATTTCCGGAATTCGGGTTGTATAAGGAAAGTGTATATCTTAGGTTGAAGTATGTTATCTGAGATTTTTAATGATTTTAAACTTTTTGACTTATTTTTACTGAAGAGTTTGACTGATTTTTGCTGTGGTCCACTTTTGTAATTGTTTTACTTGAACTGTTCTCTGATCAGGCTCACCTGTTAATGCCCTGTCCAATCAAATCAGGCCCTCCCAAATCACCTGAGACAGCTCGAGCAGCTGCCCCTGGGGTAAAATATCAACCCCGTCCCATTTTATGATGCCCCCTGTGTTGCTCAGTGACTACTAGTGTCTTGCATGTATAAACATGCTGATAACTGTAAACTCAATTATGTAGATAACCCCAGAAATTACAGAGCTAATCCATATATAACCAGACGAGATAATCCGTGGAATTAAAGAGATAATTTATCTAATAAAGCAGCTCTTGTGTTTGAAGACTCTAATACACTGAACCTGAGCTTTCGTGGCACTTAGCAGAAGCATTTTAATTACAGACATGCTGAGTAAGTTTGTTTGTGTTAAGAACTTGCTTCCTCCAGAGGACTACAGTACTAAACTCTGACTGCTTTACTGTTTAGTCTGTAATGTAAATAGTATTTAACTTGCAAAGTTGTTTAATCCATATCATTTACCTAAGACTTGAATTGATGAAATTATTTTTGTTTTGTATACCTTGATTATAATGACACCATAAACGAATTAATGGATAAAAAAAATCAAAGGCTGTGTTCGAAATCGCACACTCTTTGAGTCTGAGTAGGTACTTCTTTTGAATAAGCAATTACTTCACAAATTAGCACATTAGCCATGTTACATTTACATTTACATTTAGTCATTTGGCAGACGTTTTTATCCAAAGCGACTTACAATTGGGAAATACATAAAGCGATTCATCTTCTATACTATACTATATACTATACTATGTTGTCATTGTCATGTGCCCTAGCAGTGTCAGTTGCATTGCTTACTAAGTAATTTGGGTACATTTCACCTACTGTTTTATGAATATTATGAATTCAAACATTCTACTCTTTTCACATACTGTTTAGACTACTATATAGTATAGAAGTATGCGATTTCAAATGCAGCCAAACAATTTTTGTTGTTGTTTTTGATCTTTCTTTTTTGTTCCTGTCTGTCTAGACCTCAGCCAATCAGAAGGCTCAGGAGGTCACATGCTGGTTGGATCAGGCCTATCAGGAGCTGATAGAGGGGTGGGACTCCACTGAAGGAGAGAGCTATGCTGAGAGATACCAAGTAAGACCTGAATTCTTATATATTGATATAGTCTTATTTGAATGAATACAGTCCATACTGCAGAATGAAACAAGATGCACAAGTTATTCTGGGAAATACATTACTGAATTTGAGCAAAGAACATTATTTATAGATTTTTTTGATTGCTTAATTGATTTATATATGAGCAAATTATGTGAAATTTTATTTTATTTATCTATTTTAATTAGTGCTGTCAAACATATTTACATGTAAAAATTTATATATATATCATTTATATTATATATAAATATATTTAATATTCAAATATAACATATTTTTCTTAAATATATACATGCATGTGTGTATATTTATGTATATATAATAAATATACACAGTACACAAACATATATTATGTAAACAAAAACTTTTATTTTGGATGCAATTAATCGCGATTAATTGTTTGACAGCACTAATTTTAATCTATTGACTGTGTTGAGATACTGAGTAATAATATCCCGGCAATAAAATTAACACATTTGCAGATTTTTAGCATTAATGTTTATTTACTTGTGTTTCAGGTCTTCTACACCTTCATTGTGTCCTTTAACGAGCAGCGGCGGCCTGTAATGCCGTTACTAACAGCGATGAAGAGGACTCCTCATCTCAGTGCTGAGCAGAAAGCTCTTAGACGAGCCTGGGATGCTCTCGCTGAGAAGGTCACTGCATCACAGAAACTTTCTCTGTTGTGTAACTTGTTTGATATTTGATGGGTTTTGAGTATTCGACTGTGTGCTGAGATTCATCAGACCCAATAGAAAAACAGGAACATAACATGTCTGAATGCATGTCATCTAAATAGAAAGCATATAGAAATTCTTACAGTAGATGTCTTATGCTAATTTATGTCTATGTGTAGCTACACGAGTATAAAACAGAGCTGGACCTAAGCCTTCCATCCCCATTGGACAATGTAGGCCGCTGGTTATTGCATATCGAAAAGATTTTATCTGCTGAAGAGGTCGAGCCAATAGATCACGCCAGAGCCACGGAGGAGGCTCGGGAGAAACTTGAGCTACTAAAGGTTTGACTAACTTCCTTCCTTTTATTATGGCTATAGAGTTGTTCAGTCATGAAAATGTAAGTAATGTCATATTTCTGCCTGTGTGTTTATCTGCAGGTGTGTTTGGAGGAGATGCCACATCATATCAAGAGGTTTAATATGTTTCAAAACACAAATGAGTTTGGAGAGGCTCTGGTGCCAGCAGACAAGATGGAAGAGATGAAGAGAAGGTGAGTTTGATTGTTTAATCAGACAGGAGTCATATTGCAAATGAAACAGCATTACTTTTAATTGCAGTATTGCTGTTCTTGTTTCATGAAATGCATTAAACTATTTAATATTTTTGTGTATGCGTCCATTTTCCAGGTTCACTAGTGTCCGTGTAACAGCTAAATATCATGGTATTAAGCTGGAGTACCGTGAGCACAGACACACAGTGTTAGACCTACTGAATCAACTCAACATTAAACTGCGATCTTGGAAAAGAGCCTACATTTCCCAGGAGGCTGTTCGTGTGCTAATGCAGGACTGGAATGTGAGTGAGAATTTTAGTGAAGTCAAATAAAGTGACAGAAGTTTAAAAATATATTTGCTGCTGGGCATTGCTTGGCAATTAACATTAAACATTAAACTCTGAAATTATGGATGCTTTATACTTTGATCCCAATTAATGTTTTTAGGAGACTGTGAATAAACAGGAACTGACTTCTTTGCTGGATGGAGCCCTCCATAGACTCAAACTAATCGCCAACAAATACACCAGCAAGGCTGCCTTGGGTAATACAAAGGAACTGTGTATGCATGCTCCTAAATGACCATAAAAATTATAAAAAATTATGAAATGGCAAAAAAAAACTGTAGATGTATGAAGAACTGTAAAACTGTTAAAAATGTACATCCTATGCACTTTTTTGTGAAAATTGTTAATGATATTCTGATTGTCTGCTTCAGCTGGAGACTCGACTCAGGTAAATCGTCAGGTGGCTGATCTGGAAGCAGATGTGATAGCGACTCTGGAGGGTGTACGGATGGTGAGGGGAACTATGGGACGTGTGTTGGCAGCATGGGACTCTTACAGTGATATCTACACCTCAATGCGAGCATGGCTGGAGCAGGGTCCACATGCCCAGAGACACGGACAGAGTACAGAGGTGAACAAATGTGTGCATTGAGAAAACTTTGAATTGACTTTGTTGCTCTCAATCCATGTACTGGGAAGACAAAACTCAAATATTTTTAAGGCTGTTTATTTATTTTTTTTTTTTTTTGGAATGTAAACATGCCTCTCCCATTGATTTCCTAGGTGACATTATCAGTTATGTCAGAGTGGAGTTCCCGCCAAGCTCACCTGAATGAGGTGGCCAACTACTTGACAGAGGTCACAGACCCACAGACAAGCCGTGCTATTTCAGATGAACTCTGCAAGATAAATCTGATCTGGGCTGACTTTGCCAAAACAGCCCAGTTTGTAAGTTACCCATCATGTTCAAATTTGAATACTCCATGTGCAACCTTAATCATGAAATAACGTATTAAAAAATGTGTGCTTATCTTGAATAGGACCAATACATTGTTTTGTCTGATTGCATTGGACAGAGAGTCTAGTAAATAATTTGCTTCTATAAATATAAAATAGAGTGCCTTTTGTAGTATTTTGAAGCAAGTTGTATATTTCAGTCTTTAGCTGAGGAGCCCAGTGCTGGCCCATCCAGTCCTCAGACAGTTCAGTCTCTGATAAGGGAGGCCACTCAGTTACTGAAAGAACCTGTGGAGGTCGTTTCTGGATCCCTACGTACTTACACAAAGAGACTACAGGTATACAGTGTGTGCATATACTGTACACTTACGCACACACTCCCACATACATAAAAACACACAATATATACTTCGTATTCCCTGTTTTTATTATAGATATTTGTGATTTTGTTGCTTTGTCTTTTTATTTTATAAATTAAGGAATAGACTAAGTAGGATTTAGCTTAATATTGTTTTTTCTCACAGCTTATGATGAAGAAAATAAAGGATGTGGATCTAGAAGCCCTCTCGCCATCTCTAGACTGCTCTCCAGAAACCCTGAGCAAACTTCAACAAGCCATTCCTGAAGTAAGCAACCACATTGCTTTGGTTGGCCCTTTAGGTCTTCTTGTGCATTGTGTTAATTTTCTTGCCTTCATGTATACAATCAAATTATAGTGTATCATATTAGCAGAATATAACATTTTTAAAATGTTAATCTAACACAAATAATGATCTTTACTGATGTCTGTATGCATTTCTGTTTTTTCTTTCTGTTTTTTTTGTGTGTGTATATCTAGGTCCTGCAGACACTCTGTGAGGCTGAACAGGTGTGTGATGAGCTGCGCGTGAGTGTGAGTGGGTTGGACGGGCGTCTAGCTGAACTGTTACACTGGGAGATGGAAGCCAGAGAGCTGTATCAGCTACTAAAGGAGGAAACGCACCGGCAGAAGAGAGGACAAGATCCCAGAGCAAGGGTGAGTATCTACAAGCACCACAAAATATTCATACATCTCCTTCCTTAAGTGATTTGGTATAAAGGACTCGTTCTCTCTTTTCCTTTAGCTGTTGATATCAAGGGGTTTACAGTTAGAGGGTCAGGTGGTTATGGAGGAGCAGGATCTGCAGATGATGGTCATGACTAATCAAAAGGCTTCACCACTGCAGTATCTCATCGCATCCACCATGCAGGACAGAGTCCACACTGCTGTTGAAAAGTCACAGGTCTGTCCACTGCTTTTAGATCAACAACACCTTAAAGGGGTCATCGGATGCCCATTTTCCACAAGTTGTTATGATTCTTTAGGGTCTTAATGAAAAGTCTATAACATACTTTGGTTAAAATTTCTCAATGGTATTGTAAAAAAACACCTTTTTTTACCCTGTTAAAATCAGCTCTGTTTTTAGCAAGCCATTCATGTTGCTTTAAATGCTAATGAGCTCTGCTGACTCCGCCCCTCTCTTCCGTGGGGTGACGAGTAGTGATGGGAAGTTCGGATCATTTTACCGACTCTGACCTTCGAGTCTCGTTCAGCAAAATGAACGAAGCTTTTTTCGTCATTTCGTTCATTTTAGCAAAATATAATTAAAATGTTACGTGTTACTTCCCTAACACGTCTACTACTTACGCAAACGTTGATCACACTACAAACAATACAAAACTATAATGCTATAAAAGAAAAGATTAATTCATTGTTTACCTGGGTCTTCAGTCTATGATTAGCTCACCTCATCTGACAAGTCGGGTTTGAGTCGTTCGTTCATCACGTGACAGCCCCATGCAGTCTGAGCCGGAAAGAGAATTGATTAGTTCATCTCTCGAGTCTTTCGAGTCGTTCGTTCTTTTGTCACGTGACGTGACAGCATTGGATAGAGAAATTAGTTAATTTACAAGCTTCCTTACAAACGGGTGCTTAGTTATTATTATCATTATTATAATTATTATTTACTCTTACAGTTACGTGATGTGTTTCTGGTCTCAAATTGTAGCTTTTTGTCTTACAGTTTATAAATGTGTGAATTTCTGTCATGATGGTTCTTTTCCATAACACTGAATGTGGTAACAAAGGTAATAAAGAGTTGGTTATTATTATCAATTCTCTTTTTATTTATGTTTATGGGGCTGTCATGTGATGAATGAACGACTCGAAAAACCCGAAGACTCGAAACAGGTGAACTACTTGACTAATTCCAGTACAGAACCTATAGGATGTTGCGCATGTGCAACTGAACGAATCACTCCCCGAGACGACTCGTTCTTCCCGAGTCACATTAAAGATTTGTTCAAAATGAACGAATCGTTCAAGAACGACCCATCATTGGTGACGAGCAGTACTGTTTACTTTAGCCGCGAAACTGAAACCGGCCCTGCAGATTTGCTTTATGCAAAATTAGGAAGATCAGGCCCTTTCTCTCAGAACATGCAACACAACTCCTTGTTCAGGCTCTTGTTCTGTCCAGACTTGACTATTGCAATGCTCTCTTGGCAGGTCTTCCAGCCAATTCCATCAAACCTCTACAATTAATCCAAAATGCCGCTGCAAGATTAATCTTTAATGAGCAGAAAAGAACGCACGTCACACCTCTGTTCATCAATTTGCACTGGCTACCAATAGCTGCTCGCATTAAATTCAAGGCATTAATGTTTGCCTACAGAACCACCACTGGCTCTGCACCCCTTTACCTACTGTAAATTCATTACTTCAGACTTATGTGCCCTCTAGAAGCTTGTGTTCTGCAAGTGAACGACGCATTATTGTGCCATCCCAAAGAGGCACAAAATCACTTTCACTGACTTTTTTTAATTAACTGTTCCCACCTGGTGGAATGACCTGCCCAACTCAATCCGAGCATCTGAATCCTTACCCATCTTCAAGAAACGGCTAAAAACACATCTCTTCCATCTTTATTTGACCCTGTAACTCTAGCACTCTCTATTGTAATTCTTTTTTATCTATCTGTCTTCTTTTTATTAAAAAAAAAACACACACACATTTGACCCTCTATCAATTGCATATTTATTCTCTAACTGCTAGCTTTTCTTGAAAAACTAATACTAGCTTTCTTTTTTCTATTCTATCTACTTGTTTCTTAAAAAAATAAAAATACACTAGGTTTCTTTTTTCTATATTCTACTCGTTTTCTTTAAAAAACAAAACAAAAAAAACTTTCTACATGTACTGCGTTAGGCTAACCAAGACTTGTCATAGCACTTGCATGTTGTTGCTCTTTTGTTGGTTTTGATTGCTTCTAATGTCCTCATTTGTAAGTCGCTTTGGATAAAAGCGTCTGCTAAATGACTGAATGTAAATGTAAATGAAACTGGCTAACTAGCACATTAGTAGGAAAGGCGATTTGCAAAGATTCATAAAAAAACCTTATACTCACTGGAGTATACTCACTGAAGCTGGATCATGAATATTCGTGTGAACATAAATGCATTTAGGCAGATTGGGATCAGCGCATTCCCTTCAAAACGAAAGTAACGTTAATCCTCTACGTCTTCAGCGTATTACATCCAAAATATTATTATTACATCCAACAACAAATCAACTATCGTGGAAGCAGCCTGTACAGAACTATGTCATTCTGACAGGAATCTCAGAACAGCATGATTTGAGAAAGGGGATTTTAAAATAGGGATTTAAAAAAAAAATGATTTTTATCATTATTGGATGGATGTGTACACACACTTCCAACACACATTTATGTTCAAACTTGTAAAGTGAATTTTGCATCCGATGACCCCTTTAAAATGCCTTCAGCATGATTGCATTTATAAAATTACTTGAAATTAATTAATTAAAAAAAAGATAATCTATAAAACTGAACCAGCTATTTCAGTAATTATCAGTTATGCCATAAATATTTGTTTTCTTTTTCTTTTCTTTTCCTACAATGTCTAGGAGCCTAGGTAACCTTGTTTCAGAATTGTATGCAAATGCATTATGATTTAGAAATTCTGCTAAATCTCAACAGGAGGCCGTAGGGATGCTTAGCTCTTTGGGGGCTTGCAGAGACCGAAGCCCTGTTAGAGACCAGCCCCCTTCCAAGATCTTTGTCCAATATCAGGAGACAGAGGAAGAGTCCCAAAAACACTCCTTCCAGCCTCTCTCTCCATCAGAAGCCCCTGGCCAACCAGAACCTCAGCCTGCAGTCAGGGCCAAAGTCCCAGAACAATCTCAAATACTCTCAGAGGTATCTTCTCAAGCAGTAGACCTCAAGACCCAGCAATGTAGTCAGCCTGTGCCAATGATTGTTGTGCAAGAGTATGAAGAGGAGAAAAGTAGTCCACAACCACAAATTCATCCATCTGTGCAAGTGAAAGCCTCTCAGTCCATTGAAGTTAAGTCAGAGAAAGTTGTCCATGCTCAAACAAAAATCAACATAGAGCATCATGTAGAAAGCCAGAAATCTTTACCACAGTCTGTGACACAACAACAGACAGAAAAAGGTCCAGTGGCTAGCCAATCTTCACAGAACCTACAACAAGCAGAGTCACAAGTACATAATAAACAACAATTAGCAACACAGCCACATGTGCACATTCATCAACAAGAGAAAACTCTTGCAAAACAGCAGAAGGTTCAACCACAAGTATCAGTCCAATCACAGTCTCAGGGCCAACTAGAAACACAAACACAGCATGCTCCAAAGCAGCAGAGGAAAGTAAAGAAGTCCCTGGCACATCTGCAGAACAGACCTTGGCTTCAACAGAGGAGTCAACTGGAAAATGTTAACCAAAAACCAATGCCACATTTGGTCCCACAATCTCAGTCAGAGCATGAGGACAAATGTCAAATAAGTTCTCAAGCACCACCACAGCATATAGTAGCTGTTAGCTCACCTGGAGCTGCTCAAGGTACAGCACAGTCAAAAAGTATTGTTGAGAGTGATGAGAAACACCTGAAGCCAGTTCAGTCTGTTGCACAAGAGAAACACCTACCTCAAACTGTGCCAGCAATTTCAGCACAACCAGTGACTCAAAAACAACCACAACAACCAGTGACTGTTCCGATTCATCAACAGGTATTTCCCCAACATTTATCAACACAAGCTCAAACAACTACACAACAAACACAAGCTACTGCACCCATTAAGCAACAAAAGCAACCTCAAACACAGATAGGGACACCACAGCAACCTCAAGTGATGATCCAGAAACAGGTACAATCTCAATCCATGACTCCCGTGCAACCACAGGTTGTGGCCCAATGGCAGCCACAACAGACTATTGCTCAGCCTCATCCTGCAGTGCCACAACCACAAAGATTTCCAGTGGCCCAAACAATGCCCCAACGGCCAGTCCAACAGTACCCAACATCTCCCATTCAACCACAAATAACGATGCAGAGACATCAGTCTCAGTCCCAGCAACCCACAATGCGCAATCCGAATTTAATTTCCCCTCAACCCAAAGGTGCATCCCCCATACAACCCAGAATCATCTCTATGCCTCGACCCCAGATGCCTGTTCAATCTCAAAACCAAACTCAGGTCAAAGCACAGGGAAGTGCACCACATGTGATTCAACTTCAGGGGCAACCCCAGTGGGGTCAACCAGGAGATCTCACCCAAACATACCCCAGAGTGCAAGGACCAATTTCTGTTGCTGCCCAAATGCAGCCTCTGGCCCATTTCCAATCTCATCCCCAACCTCAAAGTATCCCTCCATCTCAACCTCAGCAGTGGTCACCAATAAGACCAGGCATAGTGACCCAGATGTACCCCACTGTCCAAATTCCAGGTCAGATAGTCCAACCTCAACCTCAAATGACAGGTTACCCTAAAATCCAGCCGCAATCACAGCCTCAGCAGTGGCCCTCTGCTAGACCTGAATCACCTTGGGGTCAATCACAGATAAGACCCCAAGGTCCAGCTCAGCATATAGTTCCCTCTCAGCAATGGAGGCCTGTCAGTCCAGAGAGAGTCAGTCCAGTATACCCAAGGCCTGAAACCCAAGGGCCCAAGGGACCACATCCTCAGTCCCAATATCAAGCTCTACCAAGGCCACCAAGCCCTCAACGTCAGTGGAGTCCAGTCCGGCCAGAACATCAGTTTCAAGTTTCTTCCCAGACTATGTTCCATGGTGCTCCCCAGCCAGTAGCTCCATGGAATCAACCACCTGCACAAGCTCCCATAAGACCTCAGAGTCAACAACAGCCTCAGCAAAGTCAGCAAAAGTGGAGTTCATCCAGGACAGAGGCCCCATCTGCAACCCTCATCCAAAGCCAAGTTGCCCAGGCAGAGCTTCAGTCCCAAGATCTGACAAACCCGCAGTTACCAATACAGGAACCACCCCAACAGCAGTCAGCTCCTCGGGTTAAGCAGCCAGCACTTGCCCAGGCTCCCCCTCAAGCCTACACTGAGGCTTATATAAAGGCACAGGCCCTGGTTAGGGATAGATTTGAGGAAGCCAAGCACTGTCTTCAAGAGCACATTATAGAAGCTATCAATGTATTCAAGGACAAGAGAATGACGGATGAACAGGCATCAGTTAAGGAGGTTTGTCCTTTTTAGACACAAGTTAGTTTGCTTGTTTTTTGGCTGTTTGCAACAGAGCCCAATATCATTAAACTATATTGTTGTGTCTGTATGTATTATAAGAGATTGTGGTTAATTTTCCAAAGTGTCTGTGTTGTTTTTTTGTTTTTTTTAGGAGACACTTCGGACTCTTGACCCTGAACTTCTTGAAGAGTTCTTGAGGGCTGCGGAAGGGATGGAAGCTTTCTGCACCCCATCTGAACTTAGAGACATGGAGTTTTTCACTCAATCTGTTAGAACACAGTGGAAGGTATCGGTATAGTAATATTAGTGCTTGTTTGTCTATCTGCAGTGTGACTTTAATGTTAACCATTTTTATTTTTGATACTAACTGAAATGCTCTACACTGTATTAAACTGATTGTATGTGAAGTTACAAAATATTAAGAGGTTGTGTGCTTGCTGTTGTGTTTGTATTTTTATTTTTTATTAATATATTTAGGATGTTCGAGTGCAAATATCAGAATTTTTGAAGCAACTCAGATTTGAGTTAACCCGCCTGCATTTTAACCGTATGGTTGAGACATGTGAGATACACTTTAAGAAGGAAAAACTCAACCATAGGCCTGAATCAATATCAGAATCAAAAGAAGAGGTAAAGTTACAGCTACCCTGACCACGGAGCACTAACAGTCACGTGGACAAATGGGTGTGGGAATGAATTTCTCTTAGCTATATTTTATTTCCTCCTTTGTTTTCTAAATTAAACATTTGCTTTTGGGCTCCATTAATCCCTCAATATCTTGTTCTTGTCTTTCCTCTTAACCACATCACTCGCTTGGCACATGACACAACTTTATTTTTATTTTGCATGTTGCAAATGAAAATTAAAAATACTGCAAATTAAAACAACAGTGCAAAGTAAATAAATTACAGTAGCATTAAATAGTAACAGTAAATAAAAGGATAAATGATAAGATTTAAAATGAGTAAAAAAAAAAATATATATATATATATACATATCTGTAGGTTTAGTTTTTTCTCTCTCTCTTCCTTCAGGCTTGTTTGTCTGCAGAGGGCAGTCTGGCAGAGGCAGGACAGCAGCTAGAAGCTCTGAAGGAGTTGTGTGATACTCTGAGCCCTGAGGACGCACGCAGGCTCGCACAAGCCCAACTCAGAGAATGTGAGAGACGGCTTGCTGCCATCCAGCGACAGTTCAGTGGAGACACAGATACACCTCCTTCAGACACTAGGTAACAGAAAGTGAAAAAGCCTCTCTCATATCACTTAATTTTGTCTGATAAAACCATTTATTAATTCATAAATTTATTTATTTTCAATGTCTAATAGTTTACAAACAGAGCAAACAAAAGAGCCACCCAATCAAATAGCACCAACAATCCCACCACCACCTGAGAAGCCCAAAGAGGTTATTGTTTCAGAGGTACAAATATATGATCATTTTATAAACTTTGTATTATTTTATCTAAAAATCTTTGGTACATTTTGTTTTAGGCTGTTACACCGGTTAGCCCCCAGCGACTGAGAACTGTGGAGAAGAGAGAGATAGTGAAACAAACGAGTACAGAAGAGGACAGGTATGGATATAAAAAAAGGAATAGCTATGTGTTTCTGTATAAGATCGTATGTGATATTGTTTCAGAATCGTATGGTTTACATCTTTTTCTTGGACTTCTCAGGTACCGCAGCTCCAGATTTGCATTACAGGCTCAACTAAACAGAAATGAGCAGTGCATGCTTGGAGATCGTACCTCAGAATCAGTCACTCCCACAGACCTGCAGAAACGACTGAGAGAGTTAAAGGTAATGCACAGTGTTTCGTGTTTTAAAGTTGGCCATTTGATATTATTATGCATTTTCAAATGACAATTAATTTAAAATTAAAAATCTTTTTTTGTCTGTGTTTAAGTTTCTGTGGGACGAGACAGAGTCTCTGTGGAAGGAGTATGAAGCGCTGTGTATGCAATGTGTTCAGTACAACGAACGAGCTGTTGAGCAGGACCGTATGGAGCTCACTGTCAGGTGGAGAGAGCAGAGGTCCCAGTTACAGGGCAGGTATGACCATGTCAGACATGACATTACACTGACTTTCAGAGCAGTATAAGCTTTAATGTGTGTTTAAAACTACCAAGCTTAAATTAATATTCAGATAAAAGCATATTACTACTTATTTTGTTCACTTTCACCCTGTGCCACCCAAAGAATCATATGATTTGCCCAAATCCTGAGAAAATATCCTGTAGCCAGACTGTGAGTGTGTGTGTGTGTGTGTGTGTGTGTGTGTGTGTGTGTGTGTGTGTGTGTGTGTGTGTGTGTGTGTGTGTGTGTTGTGTTGTTTGTTAAATATGTCTATGCATTCTGACAGGGTGGATTCACTGGGAGCAGCACTTGAGCTCATGGACTCTATTAAGCTGAAGATCTCTGAGATTTCTGAAAGGCTGGAAATTTTCATCAAAGAGCCCAAAGACATTAAGGGATATACACTAGCTAACCCTGCCATTTTGAGAGATGTGAAGGTGAGAGATATTTATATTTATTAATTAAACTTATTTTTTATTGATTTTTATTCATGGTTAACATTTGTAATAGAGACACAAATGTCATTTTATTTTGTAAATAATATAATATAATATAATAATACTTGAGAGAAGAATGTTTATTGTTCTGCATTTCATGGTAATTTCACTGCATTTAGTGGTAATTTCACTGTATATAATTTAGCTCTTTACCTCCATCCCATTTTTAAAATTGAAATATTTACCTCTCCCTCTTATTTTCAGGACTTAGATGAAAGTATCCAGACAGAGATGGATCGTCTGTCTCGATTCGACTCTGAGCCCAGTCATCTAGACTTGCGTGACCGATCACCTCTGACCCAGGTGGTTCTGAACCACAGATCCAGCCTGGACCGACTCAGGCAACAGGTGCGCAAGAGCGACGCTGCTGCCCGTGCCCTCGACCGCTTCCTCATGTCCCTGCGCACCGTGGAACTCGATGTCTCTTCTGTGCAAAGCGCTCCCAGCAATGATGCTGTTGCACTGCAGGACAGCAGGTCTAAGCTAGCACTAATCAGAAAGGGAGTCAGCAGCCTCAAGGATAAGGCTCCACAGCTGGACCAGCTCTTGGGCGGAGCACAGCTCGAAGTGACCCAGGATGGGAGCCCTGTTTCCTGTCTGGACATGGTGGGGGTACTGGTTCTCAGGGTGGAAGAGGCAGACGATCGACTGATGATTCGACAGAATGAGCACCAGAATGAACAGCAGAACCAGAGCTTCGGCCTGAGGAGGAAGACTATCCAGGCTGAGTTAAGGAAGGTGCTGGCAGCAGCAGAAAAACAGGGTCTAAAGGATCCCACTATGCCAGCTGTGCAACATCGGTAATGATCTTTCTTCCCTATATAGATCTCATGATACAGATGCTTTAGACTTAGAATTGTCTTTATTTGGGCTTAATTTTAATTTAAGTTAATTGAGAATAATTCGATTGACTAATCAACATATGATATAATTCATTTATAGAATATCCAAGATAATTTTTTTCTATACAACAAAAGTTGACTTACAGTAACTGCCAATGTCAAGCTCCAAAAAAATGGTATGTTATGTCTATGTGTTCTCCTTCACTCTTTTAACACTGTGTTTGCATCTATGTTTAGGATGCGAGCACTGTCCGATCTGGAATCACAACTGAACTCTCTTCGCCCTGAATACCAAAGCATCAAGAAGGCTCTGTCTGAAGTCTCTCCACAAAAAGAGCACCCTCATCCAGAAAATGAAGAGCTTGACTTCCTGTGGGAAGAGACTGAAAGAGCTGTATCTGACAGGTGGTTTCTAGACCTAAGTTTAGATTTACTTTGATTTCTTTCGTAAAGGGTTTGTTTCCGCAAAATGAAAAATCTGTCCTCATTTATTCTACCTCATGTTGTTCCAAACCAGTATTGATTTCTTTCTTCTGCCGAATGCAAAGGTGTTTTGAAGAATGTGGGTAACCAAACAGTTGCTGGACCCAACTGACTTCCATAGTATGGAAACAAAACACTATGAAAGTCAATGGGGACCAGAAACTGTTTGGTTACCCACATTCAGAAGGAAATTCAAGTGTGATTGACAGAAACCCAGAGTGTTACTCTGTGTATGTGTATGTTTGACAGACGAGAGCAGTGCACTGTTCTAATGGAACTCCTGAAGAAATTTCAGAACTGTCGCAGTTACCTGGGCAACACTCTCCAGAGGGCAGAGCAAACAATCAATGAGCAGGCTTCATACATGGGCAAAGACAATCTACAGCGACTCCTTGCAAAAGTATGTCAACTTCAGACTAATCACAATACATACTAATGTTATCATTGCTTATTGTAATTTACCATCAGGTTTCTTTCACAGAAAGGTAATTTTATATTGGATTTTCACCACCAGGGGTCAGTCATTACTCAGATATTACAATTCAGACACAGATGCACAGTATAGCTTTGTGTGAAGCAGTCTTATTTTAAATTCATCCTGTAATTGAATTTTGTATCAGCACTAATCACAGTTTGCTTCCTCTGCACGTACAGAAAGGGTTTCACATTTATTACTCTCAAAGAGGCTTCTCTTTCCATTTTTGTTCTGACAAATCAGTGACAATGTTCTATTAATCTTAATTTATTTAAATTTTTAATTAAATTTTTATATTTAGTCAGATCCTCCATGCAGTATATTTATTTGCAGAGTTATTATGAATACAACTGTTGGTAATTTATTATCTTTGTGAAGTCTACATTTAAGTACCATAAGTAGTAATAAGTTATCATGTTAAAAGGCAGCATTAAAAAAGTCTAGTCTACCTAGCAAGAGTAGCTTAGATCTTTAACCATCAGACTACCACCACCATAGTAATTTTTTTTCTATTTTATCTCATAAATGTTTCTATTTCTAATAATGTTTCTGTCTGTATATTGTAGGTCGTTGGCATAAAGGAGGATCTTAATAGCCTCGGACCCAAGATGGAGGAGTTCAGATCTGTGTGCAGACAGTTGCAGTCCCAGCTAAAGAAAATTCCTGATTGCTCGGAAACTCCATTTGAGACGGAGGCAGATGCTTTGGTGGACTCATGGCTGGATGTGAGCATATGAAAAACACTGTTCACAAGCATTATATTTTGTTCAGTCATTTTAGTTTCTTGGCAAATCTGTGTGTCTCTCTGGCAGGTGTCAGAGAAGACAGACAGTTACATGGATAACCTGCGTGTGGGTCTGGAGTTGTGGGAGAAACAGCTGGTTCTGGGTGGAGAAGTGGACAGCTGGACTTCTACTAAACTCATTATCTTCTCAGAGTCTCACCCTTTCAGCAGTGAGACAGAGGTTGACAGCATGAAGGTGTGTCTTCAAAAAAATAGTTAATCTGCCTTAAAAGGATCCACAATGTTCACAGGCAAGGACTTAAAGGCACAGAACTGTCATTTTGATTCCATTGGGTCTTTTGTGTGTTTATTAGAATGAGATTCAGTGCCAGGAGGACAATCTTGAACACTTCCACAGGAAGTTACTAGAGATCCAGGAACTGCTGCAGGGCAAAGAATCTCCTCTTGAGTTACAGGTAAACGTGCAGCTTATTTTTTATCTGTTTGTTAACTTTTTGGACTTTTCTAAATGCTAGTTATTCCTAACTTTAAATGCACTCACACACACTGTCTGTCTTAGGTAATGGAAACCAACCTGAGGAAGAAAATGGAGCAGGTGAAGGAACTCTTCTCTGACTGCACTGATGTGTTTCAGGAGCTCCTCACAGTTAAAGCTCATATGATAGAAAAGATTGACACCTACCAATCATCTGTGAAGAATATACGCTCCTCAGTAGACATGATCATTTCAGAGGATCGTGCAGAACTGGATGCGCATTTACAGGTATTATTAACAGACAGGCAGACATGCTTAACACACTGTTTTAATATATAACCAATTTTATTTTCTGTTTGTAGGACTTGTGTGAGCAGCTTTTGGACCAGGAGGAGCAGGCTGAAACTTTGCTGAAGGAAATCAATCTCATGTCCAGCATTACTGGACCGCAGGCCTTGGAGGAGCTGACCAATCATAGTAAGCGCCTCAAAGACAGCATTGCTGAAACACGAGAGTTGATTCGCCAGAAGAAGGATCAAGGGGAGAAAAGCTTCCTTCAGACTATTAAAGGTCTGAGAAACTGCATTCTGCTTTGTGTCATTGCTAAAATTAAACAAGTGGAAAAAGTTATTTTGTGTTTTGAACATTTGTCCCATTGGTTCTCTGCAGAAGAGTTTCAGTCATTTGAGGAATGGTTGCAAGATGAGCAGCTCTCTGTAAATGAGTGCTTTGAGAACCCTGAGAGGAAGCAGGATATAGAAACATCCATGCAGAGACTGACAGTGAGTAACAGTGAGGTCCCAACCCTATGATTATGGTTTCCATTGTGGCTTAGGACATTTTGGAAATACTTTTTAGATAAAAAGACTTGCTGTCTAATACACTGATTGCAGGGACAGCAATTCAGTGGCAAGAGTTACCAGGTGATAGCGGCCTTAGTCAAAAGCATAATTATAGAATTACAGGAAGGGTTCAAATTGAGTTCATCAGTACATGTTTTCTTCAGAGTTTCCTGGCCTCTAAGGAAGGAGAACAGCGTCTGGCTCAGTTGAAGGAGAGGTTTGAGCAAGGCGGACAGGCAAAGCTCCCTGCTGAGGCTCAAGCTTTGCTCTCCACATGGCATCAGGAGCAGGAAGGAGAACTGGCCACACTCAGGGCTCACTGCCAGGGACGCCATAAACAGCTAGATGATATCCTCCACAACCTCAACAGGTACATGGAAGAAGGTCTCATCATAGCTATTAGTTGTTACTGTTGTTTCGATTCATTCATGACTTTGTCTTCAGTTTGCATGAGGAACATAACCATTTGAAGGACTGGCTGCAGCAGAGAGCGCAAGTGCCAGAACAGAGAGAAAAACTGAGGCAAATCCAAGAGGATTTTCTTAAAGAAAGGTATCACTCACTATTCAATGTAAATAAACACAGTGCCAGACTTCATTATTGACTAAATGGCAGATAAGCCATATCGCAACTTCAATTTTATTTTTATTAATTGTGCAGTCTTTTATTTTATATAAAACAAACATAACATCTACTTTCACCCTTAATCCACAGCGGTCGTGTGGAGGCGTTCAATGACCTGTTATCTGCTGTAAGGATGCGTGGCCTGAGGGGAGACCCTCTCCTTAGAGACTGCGAGACCCTGATAGACCGATACCACAGCCTGGGGATTCTTTTGGAGAATCAGGCACAAGTCCACAAGACCCTTGATGATCAAATTGAAACATTCCAAACCAATGCAGAACAGATCAGAGCCTGGATCAGAAATTTAAAGCAAAGACTTGAGTACTTGGGGACAGACACGCCAATGCAGGAAAAACATGTAAATGCTCAGGTGGGCCCACTAACCCTCATTGTTTGGATTCTTTAGCTGTTATTTGGGGAACAACTGGTTAAACATCTTAAGCTGAATGGAATGAGGAATATCCTCAGTGCATTTAGAATAAAATTAATTTTCCTTTGATTTTCTTTTTTCTATGCATTAAGGCTGTTCTTAATCTAAGTCCTGAGGGTGATGCTAAACTCGTGGCTCTGAAAGAAGAGGGCGATGCTTTATGTGCTCATGAGATTTTGGAGGACACCAGAAGACGGGAGCTCATTCACACCCTTGGAAACGTTGAAGATGAGTGGAAAAGAGTTCTGGATATGGCTCAGCAGCTAAAACATCAAGCAGAACTCCAAGACACTCTCTGTAGAGAACTACAAGATCTACAGGCCCAGGAAGAGAGCATCCAGTCCTGGGTGAGAGAACAACTACAAATGCTTCGCTCTTTGGGGAAGGACCTTCAGCCACATGAAAAACTTAATAAAGTGCAGGTAAAGACAGAGGGACTTTTTTATCTAAATCTTTTCATGGCTCTTGCATGATTCTAACCTAGATAAAACTGAGTAAAGGTTGCTAGCCATGCACATATTGTGTTGGGAGTAATGTCAGTATATCCTCTAGGCTGTCACAGACCTTGGTGATGAAGCCGATTCCAGATTGGCCAGTTTACAGAGACAAGGACAACATTTATGTTCTTATAAAGAGCTTGAGAATGAGAGGAGGAGCCACATTGACCAAACCCAGAGAGCAGTAGAGGAGGAGTGGAGGAAAGTGCTACAACTTGCCCAGGAGCTCAAGAACCAGGTCAAGCATGAGGAATCTCTCTACAGAGAGTTACAAACTTTCTGGGATCAGGGAGAGGACGCTCGATCCTGGATTAGACATCTCAGAGAGACACTGGATTCCCTTCTTGAGACATCTTCCATTCAAGAGAGGCTTAATGGAGCTGAGGTAATAGAGGAAAATTTGACCCTTAATTGTTTGTACATGAGAGGCTTGGGAAGGAACAGTGAGTAAGCCTAATTTATGATAAACTATAATATTGAAAATGGGGCAAGTACTCAGGTTCACTCTAAAGGCATACATTTGATTACATCAGACGGCTAAAAATTGTAGCCAACACATCTTAAGTATACTTAAATTAAATGAATTAATAAATCAAAATATGAGGCTACATAAATAGGATTTGTACATGAAGTGATTGTCCTTAGTTAAGAAACAAGGCCATACTTTCTGGAACAGTAAATATTTATTGAAAACCAATGAAAAAGCTTTGGTGGGTTGCACGATTGCATGAAGAATTAAAGCATGACAGAAATTATGGTTTGGATGAATGTCTTGGTTTTTTTTTTTTTTTTTTAGGCACTACTAGCTCATAGATCTGAGTGGGACTATAAACTTTCTGACCTAAAGATGAAGGGAGAGAATCTATGTTCCTGTGAAGATCTAGATGAGGACAAACGTCAGACAATCCAACACACGTTAAAAAATGTACAGCACGAGTGGATGGGAGTTTTGATGCAGGCTCAGGAAATGAAGAACCAATCAGAACTTGAGCAGTCTCTTTCGAAGGACATTCAGGATCTTCAAGAAAAGGAGGAGAGCACTCACTCTTGGCTTAAAGAGCAGCATCTGAATATCGAATTGCTCGGTGAAGAGACTCAGTTACAAGAGAGAATGAATGGAGCTCAGGTAAGAGACAAAGAGTGATATTCAACCTTCACCAAATATGTACTTAAAGAAAACAGTCTGACTTACTCACTGTTTATTCTAGGCCATCCTGAACTCAGAATCAGAGGGGGATTACAAGATAGCCAACCTGAGGAGGAAAGCAGAGGGTTTGTGTTCTCGAGAAGGCCTGGAGGAGAAAAGAAAACAGGAAATCCAGCTGAACCTGAGATCAATTGAAGAACAATGGAAGAAGGTCCTGGCAAGTGCTCAAGAATTAAAGAACCAGGCTGAGCTCCAAGGTTCTCTTGCAAGGGAGCTTCAGAATGTCTGTACCCAGGAGGAGAGCACCTGGACCTGGGTGAAGAACCAGAAAGATTGCCTGGACTCACTGGGGAAAAGTACTCAAGGTACACAGGAGCAGATTGAGGAAAGACTAAGCAAAGCACAAGTAAGTAGAACAATATGGAGAAAAAGAAGAAGAAATTAAATGTCTGTAGTAAAACACTTATTAGAGGGAGTTAAACTGATCAACAAAAATGTGACAGTCAAGAACTCTCTGTCTTTCAGGCAATTTTAAGTCTGCACTCTGAGGGCAACTCTAAGATTGCAGCCCTGAAACAGACAGTAGAGCATATTTTTAACCGTGAAGATCTTGATGAAGATGCAAGACATTCTCTCGTTAAGAAAATGAAAAATGCAGAGGAGAAGTGGAAGACAACACTGCAACAAGCACAGGAGCTGCATAGGTTTGATATGACAATTTTGTATGTAAAAAGTAATTGCAAACAACACTGCTAGATGATTCAAATTGATGGCAAATAATCATATTTATAAATATATTCTGAGCCCATTTAATTGAATGGACATGGCTTTTTATGTACATATCAGGGTGCATAATTAAATGCAGTTTTCTTATGTGTTCAAATTATAGCTTTTAGAACTTAAAATGTACACTTCTCATTTTAATTACTTAGTGTATATAAAAAACACAATAAGTAAATATTTTTCTAAATAATATTAAAAATAATAGCTTTATTATTATATGATATTATATGATATTATATTATATATGATTCCTCATTCTGCAGTCTGCTGAAAAGTGTAGTGGAACGTCTGGTGTCCTGTCGGTGTCAGAAGGAACAGCTTCACTCTCGTCTGGATCAGGTGAAACAGCAAAGAGCTGCACTGCCACGGCACTTCCCCTGGCCTGGTTTAGGGGATAGAAGGCACACATTGGATCAAGCCAAGAGTCTGCTAGATCGTACCAGAGCCCTGACCCCATCTCTGTCTGCTGTCCGAGCGCTCGGGAGGGAGATGAGCCAGCTGACTCGTGATTCCAGCTGGATTGATCCATCCTGGGCCACCACAGAGGAGTGCATACCTGAGTTAATCAAAGATCTTACGGTAAGGCTGTATAGGTGTCCTGTTCTAAATATTTCTGACTAATCGTGACTAACAGATAATAGAAACTTGATTTACGTGTATGACATTCTTTTTTTTATGTGTGCTTCTGTAGGAGTTTTGCATAAATCTCGAAGAGGAAATCCGGAGAGAGCGAGTCTGTGCTCAGTTAGTTGAGCAGCACACTCTAGCACAGGATTGGCTGAGAGAGCAAATCAAAGGTTTCGGTGCTCTGCCCACTGAACGTCATGGTTTACAAAGCTCTATTAACACTCTTAAGGTCTATTTAAATTCTTTGTTTTATATAAAATCGATTAATCCATTTTTCAGTTTTTCAGCAAACCTGTTAATAAATAAAATGATACATATTTTATTATAATTTTGTAGGCTCTTCTTCAGACCATAGACAGGGAGAAGAGAGAAATGAAAGAACTGGATGCTGTTAAAGATTCCCTGATGGATCTTTGCACTCCAGGAGGTTGTGATGCCCTGACCTTAGAGGTCAGCCATCTTCATGACCTCTGTGTGTCCTCTGAGAAAGAGATGAGGGAACGGTTAGCTGTGTGTAAGGACAGATTGAGTGACATTGACCTCAGGCTTGCTGGCAGGGCACAGATTCTCAGGGAGCAAGCAGAGAGTCTCCTAGATGAGCTGCGTGCTCAGGACCACTCTTTAGGATTTCTGGTGGATAGCCAAAATATCAGCCAGCTACAGGAGAACTGGCATAGCTTCAAGGTATTGTGGGAAAATATTAATTCATCTATGTTCAGTTTGTTTGTTCTGAAACTTAAAGGAATAGTTCACCCAAAAATGAAAATTCTGTCATTAATTACTCACCCTCATGCAATTTCAAACCCGTGAGACCTCCGTTCATCTTCGGAACACAAATTACAATATTTTTGATGGAATCTGAGAGCTCTCAGATCTCCTTGCTACGTTTCTGGACCTTGATCATGTAAGGACCCTTGCTGTCTATGGAGGGTCTGAGAGCACTCAGATTCCATCAAAAATATCTTAATTTGTGTTCCGAAGATGAACGGAGGTCTCACGGGTTTGAAATGACATGAGGGAGAGTAATTAATGACAGAATTTTCATATTTGGGTGAACTAACCCTATAAGATGAAGGTCAGTAAATTTAAACCTGACTGTTTTATATTCTCATAGACATGTGAGAGAGCCCTTGAGTCTTTAGAGGGCAAAGTTCGTGACCTTCGCCAGGCCCTCCAGATGGTCCCGCCAGATGAGGGACCCCCCAGTGATGTCATTTCCATAGTGGACACAGTTACACAACAATATTGCAGGTACATACGGACATGTTGCCTTTCAAATAAATCCAATTATCAAGCTGTTCAAAACTAAAATGTCTGTAATAATGTGGTCCTGTATCTGGATCCTGTTTAATCAATTGTACAATTGATAGCATGTTTGCCCATTATAGTAAAATGTTACATTATATTACAGTGTAATACTTATTTATCAGAAGTGCATTATGGAAAATCGTCATTATTTTTTTTCTCAGCCTGCGGTCAAAACTGTTGGAAAAGCAGAATAACTGCGCAGACAGAACTGTGCAGTTTGTGAGACAGGCCTTACAAAACATACAGTCATGGAACCAGACACATGCAAATCCTCCCTGCAGCTCAGCCACATCCATGCAGGTGTGTTTGTATCTTAATTTGCATAAAGTATGTGAGTACACAACAAAACACTGCACCTGCACCATACTGGTCCATTTGAACGAGTAAGGTTGCTGTTACCTTCTAAACATGCAACATTTTTACTCCTTAGGCTGCAATTGAGGAAGGTGTGAGACTGCGTAAAAGCCTACAGGTAGCGCTGTCCCATAAAGAACTGCTGAGGGAATGTCTGGGCCCTGACTTGGCTGGAAAACTTGAAAGAGATGGAACAAAAGCACTAAACGAAGCAGACATTCACATGAGTGACCTTAAACAGGAGCTTAAGGTGAGTATGACTCAATTCTGTGGGATGATGCTTCACATGAGATGTCTAGTGGTTTAAAAAGATGAGTCTGTGTTTCAGAATGTGGAGGAGAAAGTGAAGCAGGAAACTCAGAAGTTGTCGCTGGAAGCTCAAAGCATTCAGCTGGATTCACAGGTACAATTTCACAAACATACATATTCACATACAAACATATTTCTAGATTTTGTTGTATCTGGCCATTATGTGCAGTACTATGTATATATGATAAATACTATTTGTAGGTTTTTGCTGCGACGCCATCAATGAAGGAGTCTGAACAGTCGGAATTTGTTTCTTCTTTATCGTTTATCATGGAGAGCATTGAAATGACAGATGACAGTCAGCAGGCTAAGGTACAGCCACCTGAAAGCCTTGACAGCGAGATCCCTCTATGTGTAATCTCAGAAACTACAACTGAAACAGAAATTCACACTGCAAGAAAATCACTACCAACATTAGGGACTGACACTGAACAGACTGATGTCCAAACAACTGTACCATTAACCACAGAGATGCTACCTGAACCAGCAACAGGAGTATATGAATCTGCTCTTCCTACAAGCAGCCATGGTGCAAATGAAACTGAAAGTGAGAATTTCATTTCTATTGCTTTGGAAACAAAGTCTGATAATGATGAGATTGCAGATGAAAAGATGCCCATTTCCTCATCTGCAGCTGTCCACAGCTTGGAAACCACAGTACAAGACACAGACTTGGAATTACACATCACTGAGAGTCTTAGCACAGAAGGACAAGTAAGCCAGTTGTCTGATGTAGTTGTGAGTTCAGAATCTTTTGCTGATAGAGTGGAGGGTGAGAACATTGAAGCAGTGACTGCAGAGCCATATAAAGAGGAAGAGGTCTCATATATTTCACTTTCTCAAGAGGAACCTTGTGGAGAAGGTGTAGCACAAACCAAAAAGGTTACTGCGCTCATTTTAGATAGTGTAGACACATACTCTCACACACCCACAGATGGTGCTACAGTGAAAGAAGGCTCTGCTAGTGCTCTTTTAAATGAGAAGACACTGGGCAAACAAGATCATGAAACACTGGCCCCTCCAGAAGCTGACATTTCTGATGTAGCCATAGAACCAATTAGCATCCCATCTTCTTTTAATGAGCAAAGTATGGTGAATGTTTCAGAAATTAGTTCAGCTGTAGAACCAGAACAGTCACAGCTCATTGATATAGACACTAATGAACAAATGCAAACAACAGCAGCTCCACCTTCTGAAACACAAGATAGTGATGATGCTGCTTCCAGAGGTATTGGAACATTTTCTGGGAACAATGGACCAATTGCTGCAATTGTTGACAGAGAGAGCAACTGGACTACAAATAATGGTCCGTGTGAAATCCAACGCCGATATATTATTCTAGACTTCCCTGAGGGGGTGGAAATGCAGAGACATCATGCTCATGAAGCTACTCTTTTCAGGGAACCCACTGAGACACAGATTCAGGGATCAGAACGTTCAGTGTCAGAAAGAATGGAGACAGAATGTGATGCTAAAACAGAATCAGAGATCATAGCCAGTACAAACAGACCTTTAGAAGCATCCGAACAATCTGAACTGGTTGAAGCAAGCCTAAAACTACCAACAAGGCAAGTTGGAGAAGTAATGCATTTCATTGTAGAAGAAGAGACAAAGAAGACCCCATCAGGTGATAAAATGCAATTCACAGAAGTTGATCCTAAACTTAAACCTCCAATCAAGCAACAAAATGAGGTAGAAACTGAGGTCCAACAAACAAACAAAGTTCATGTCTCAACAACAGTTGAGGAGAAACCTGAAGGTGAAGAAGCAATTGAGGTCATTTTGGGAGAAGAGACAAAGACCCAATCAAGTGGTAAAGCACGATCCAAAGAAATTGAATCTGAACTGACACTTCCAATCAAGCTCCTGGTTGACTGGGACACTGAGGTACAACCTGAAAGAATTAATGTCTCACAAACACCAGAGGAGAAACCTGAAGTCATAGAAGCCACAGATGTGATTGTAGAAGAAGAGACGAACAAGACCCCATCAGGTGAAAAAGCAAAATTCATGGCATCTGAACCACCTGTCAGGAGAAAAGACAATAAAACTGATGTCCAGTCAAACAAGGTAAATGTCTCAACACAAAAGGTGAAAGCTGAAGGTGAAGAGGCTATGGAAGTCACTGTAGAAGAGGAGACAAAGACAACATCATCAGATGATAAAACACAATCCATAGAAGCTGAACCTGAACTGACACCTTCAATCAAACAACAGAATGACCAGAAAACTGAGGTCCAGTCAGAAAAGGTGGATGTATCACCAGAGGAGAAAACTGAATGTGAAGAAGCCTTGCATGTCATTGAGAAACGGAATGACTGGGTCACCGAGGTACAGTCTGAAAGAATTAATGTCTCACTGACACCAGAAGAAAAACCTGAAGTTGTTGACACCGCAGATGTCATTGTAAAAGAAGAGACAAACAAGACCCCATCAGATGAAAAAGCACATTCCATAGAAGCTGAACCTAAACCAACACCACCAGTCAGGCGAAGAAACGAAAATAAGTTTGATGTCCAATCAGACAAGGTAAATATCTCAATAACATCAGAGAAGAAGCCTGAAGGTACAGAGGTTATCATTGTGGAAGATGAAATAAAGATGACTCCATCAGATGATAAAGCACAATCCCTAGAAGCGGAACTTATACTGACACCACCAGTCAGGCAACAAAATGAGGGTGAAACCGATGTCCAATCAAACCAGGTAAAACTGTCAACAACATCAGAGGAGAAACCTGGGGATACCATGCATATCATTGAGGAGGAAAGGACAAAAAAGACATTGGTTGATAAAGTGCAATCCATAGAAGCTGAGCCTAAACCAATGCCACCAGTCAGAAGACAAAATGAGGGTGAAACTGAGGTCCAATTAGATAAGGTGGATGTCATACCAACACCTCCCACCAGACGACGTAAATGTGATAAGTTATTGTTAGATATTGAATCACAGATAGAGGGAGAAGTTCTTCCCACCCCACCAAGCAGAAGACGTAGAGAGAAAATAGGAATTGAGAGGTTTTCACTTGATTTGGAGTCCCAACCCACACCACCAGCAAGACGACGTAAAGAAAAAGAAGATAGAAGATTATCACTTGATCTGGAGACCCAACCCACGCCACCAGCAAGACGACATAAAGAAAAAGAAGGTAGTAAATTATCACTCTATCTGGAGACTGAACCCACACCACCAGCAAGACGACGTAAAGAAAAAGAAGGTAGTAAATTATCGCTCAATCTGGAGACTGAACCCACACCACCAGCAAGACGATGTAAAGAACAAGAAGAAAGTAGATTATCACTTGATCTAGAGACCCAACCCACACCACCAGCAAGACGACGTAAAGAAAAAGAAGATAGTCGATTATCGCTCAATCTGGAGACTGAACCCACACCACCAGCAAGACGACATAAAGAAAAAGGAGATAGTACATTATTGCTTGATCTGGAGACCCAACCAACACCACCAGCAAGACGACGTAAAGAAAAAGGTGAAGCTAAAGGATTATCAATTGATCTGGAGCCTCAACCAACTCCACCATCAAGAAGACGCAAGGATAAGCCAGAGAGTGACATTTTATTTTACAGTGCTGAATTAGGAAAAAGTGATAATCAGCAAACCAGTGAACAAAAAGACAGGGAAGAGCACACTGTTAAACCAACTCCACCTGTCAGACGCAAAATTAGTCAGGTTGAAAGTGATGTGGCAGTTTGCAAAAACCAAGAAGAGAAAGAGGCCTTTGTGAAACTCACACCACCAACAAGAAGGAAAGATAGCAAAGTTGAGAACAAAATTGTCGCAGGTACTTCTAACCTGAAAGAAGATATGAGCATACATAAACCAACTCCACCTCTGAGGCGAAAAGACAGCCAAGCAGAAACTGAGATGGTTTCAACCACTCCTAATAGTGAACCTGAGGAAGTCCTTCCAACTCCACCGACCAGGCGAAAGAAAGATCAAATAGAAGCTGACAGAGTTCCATTAATGCCAGAAGAGCCACAGATCATATCAACTCCAACAACCAGCGACAAAGATAGTTCATGGAATGAAAAGGTTTCTATGTGTGCAAGACTGGAATTGGAAGCAGATGTTGAAGCAATACCTAAACAGGAAGATAAAGATGAGTCTGATACAAAGTCATTGGTTGGTCAGGAGCAGCAAGAGGAGCGGCAGGACGCTACTTTGGTCCCAGAACCCATAAGTGTAATCAGTCAGACAGAGACCGTCAGTGAGATGCAGGTAACTTTAATGTGCATGATTCCACCAAAAGGAAAAACCTGCATGAGGTATGATGGTATGGTATCTGCATGCTGGACTGGAATGGAAGTGTTCAGCTGAAGATGTGTGCTAGGGCCAAAATGAAGTGTCCTTAAGCTATCTGGATATTTGCTTTGTAGGGTGAAATGAATCCCCTTTTTTGCAACAGTCCAATTGTCTACATTCCCAAACAGCTAACACATTAGGTTTTAACTCTAATGGAAGAAGAAATCTTCTAACAAAGTTTCAATTAACACCTGGAGCTCCTGAATAACCCTCCTATATTGCATCTTTATATGTTGGTGTGGCTCTGACTGCCTTACCACAGAGAAAATCCCATCACATTCAGCTCCATGCATACAGTCATTACTGCTCTCTCTCAGTGAATAAATACTCTTTCATTCTTTAATATTGTCATGTTCACAGAGAGGGCATAAGAGGGCAATTTTTTTCTGTTCCATCACCTCTTCCTTATGACACTGTGAATGTTGGGAATGGCTTTCTGAGTTTTAATTTGTGTTTTTACCGACGATTGAGTTTGCTTGAATTTACTTCATTAACTGTTCTAATATCTCAATTATTTGTCTAGAATATTTTATCCTGTATATGAGATGTTGCAGTTGCTTGTCTTCAGTTCAGCCATTAAAAATGTAGTTTATTCTGCTAATTTTTTATGTGTTGCAGCCACAAGATCATGATGTGGATGTTTCTCCCCAAGTTTGTCTCGCGGCTGAAATCACTGAGAGTCAAGCAGAGGAAGATAGGGAGCCAGAGGGACCCACAATGAAGGATATATTCATGGAGATAAAAAAAATTACTGAGAAGGGACCAAAAAGTGTACTTATGGAGGTAATATTTAAAATTGTTAACCACTATAACATTCAATTCAAAATACTGAAAGTGATTTAAACAGTGTCAAGACATTAAGTTTAACATAAACATAAACAAAAATTATATGTGCAGTATGTCAACTGTTCTTTCAAAAAGCTTATATTTTTTAGGGCATACCTCATGAAAGTACAAAGAAACTTCTTGACACTTCCAGCACTGATCTTGAAGCTCGGTTAAAAAGGCTAGTGTTCCATTTACTGGACCTTCGAACTTGCCCAGCTGCTCTGAACTCCAAAGACATGGCCAAACAACTAGAGGAGGCTGAGGTGGGACAACCCAATAAAAACATCAGTGTGATGAACTTGTACTTTACGTATTACTGATTGTTCTATGTCCTCTTGCCAATTTATGTAAAAGTTGTGTTGCTGATTTTTCAAATAATCATTTGTATTAGAATCCTGATTTACGTTTGGAGGTGAGCACATTTAGTACTTGTATTGTTATGTTATTTTAGGAATGTAGAAGGTGTGCCCAGAGACAGGTATCTATGCTGTCTAGGCAGGACCAGGCTAATGGAGACATTGGCAGTGGCACTAATGGCACAGTTCATGACCCTGAGGGTATGCAACAGCTGAGTGCCCAGTGGAGTGCAGCTTTGTGGGATGCAGCAAGCTCTGTTCACTCCAAAGAAGCTCAACTACAGATGGTTGCAGATTTCAACAGACAGACCCAGAAAGTCATAGCTATTCTGGAGAGACTCAAAATTGAGCGTGCGGCACTGAGATTGTACGTATTTACTACTAAGCAAGTTGTTTCCGTACGTATCACATTAAACACTGAGCAAGTTTATTGTTGCATTAACTAGGGGTCAACCGATTATCAGCGTGATATTAAGCATTTTTATGGTTAACGTATAAAATGGTTATGGTTAACGTTTTCAAAAACGATTTGCCGAAAAAATTATTTAAAAGCATTTAAAGAGTCGATAGCCTTGTGGGGAGTGCACCAACATGAAGTGCCTTTGCGCTACGGGCATCCCGTGTTCAAATACTGGCACGAGGACCTTTCCCGATCCCGTCCCCCCATTCTCTCCCACTTCGCTTCCTGTCTCATCTACACTGTCTTATAACAATAAAAGACAAAAAACTCCAAATTAAATCTTTAAAAAAAAGCATTTAAAGAAATGCTTTTTTTGACAGAGCCCTTGTTATTCTTAATTTTGTCATTAATTTTCATTTTTACACCAGAAAAATATATCAAAATATCGGTTATCAGTCTACTTGATCTGTAATGATTGGCATCTGCCCTGAAAAACTCATATCGGTCGACCCCTACACTAAACAACTTCTAGAATGTAAGAGAATGTAAAGGCCCATAAATGCATCTTTCATATCTCTAGCTCTCCAGCTGTGAGCAGTTTTGCTGAGGAGCAAAGGCTGCGCTCTTTTTTGAGAAACATGGAGCAGGAAAGGACAGCTCTCGGTGAGTTAATTCAGACTCATGCAAAACTGTCCCACCACCTCAGTGTGCCTGAGAAACAAGCAGTGGAAATACAGAAAAACAATTTGCAAAGCCAGTGGAGGGTGCTGGAGAAGGATGCAGATATTGCTCTTTACATGGTTAATGCTTATGCTAAAGAAAGCAGCAGCCTTATTCAAGAGGTCAGTGCCTTAAAAGACCGTCTCGAGAACATTCAAAAGACATTGGATGCATCGAAATCCTCACCAGTTTTATGGGATGGCAAGAGAGCTCAAGAAATTATGAATTTAAATGCTGATCTCACTTCCACCCATCAGCAGTATCTCTACCTTCAGCAGACCTCTGAGGCACTTGCCCAGGAATTCCAATTCAATGCAGATATATCCAGCATAGAGCAGGATCTTCAGCATATAAAAGATCAGCTGGATCAAATGGGAGAACAGTTAGCAGCTTCAACCCCTAGCAGCAGCAACCCAATGTTAAGTAAAATTGTAAAGGTGATGACAGATGCTCTGGCTTGGGCCAAGCAGACAGAATGTGATGTCAAAGGACGGCAGAAAAAGGTGTCTTTGCTTCCAGAAGAGGTCCATCGACAGATTAAAGATTTAAAGAAATTGCAGTCTGAGATGAACTCAAAGCAAACCCAGTTGAAAGCTTTGGTTGAGGAAGTCACTGAGCTGATTTGTGATCTAGATGAAGCTGATGTTTCGATGGTGACTGCTTCCTTGAAGGTCCTAGAGAATTTGTCCAAATCAACAGCAGGAAAACTGGCTGAGGCAGTTCGCGAGATGGAGTCAGGACTTCAGACCCGGGAGAAGACGTCAGAGCAGATAGCAGATGTTGATTCCTGGGTGGTTGGACATCTGCAGAGGGAAGCTTTGAGGAGAGAAGATTATCAAACTTTGAGTGTGGCAGACCTGGATCGCAGGTTGAGGCAGATCCAGGACACTCTTGGAGAGGCAGAAAAGCAGTCCGCTGTCACTGAAGCCCTTCTGATGAAAAGCAGAGACATTGCATCCGAGCTAAGTGTCACAGAGAGTACTAAGCTCTATGAGAAACTCACCAACCTTCAAGAGGACATCAAGGGTATTATTATCTATGAGAAGGCATGTTGCCAGAAAGTTATAGATGTTATACAGAGCCAAGAATCCTCTCAAAGGAAGGTGTCATCTCTCGAGAACAGCCTGAGACAAATGTTAGTTGATGTAAAAAGACACAGGTTTCCTGTTACCAAGGATACCCTCTCTGTCATTGAACCCTTCAAACAGATGCTTGTGGAGAGAAAATCTCAGGTTGAGCAAGTCAGTCCCTGTGCAGAGGACAAGAGAAGAGCGCTGTTATGTGTTATTACTGAACTGTACCACAAAATGATTGATTTGGATCTCAAATCACAAGCTCATGAAAGATACTTGAGCCTCAGTCGGTGCGTTGAAGATGTCAAGGAAGAAATGGAGGCTCAGATCCCAAGGACCAAAGATGAGAGCATCAACAAAGAGGAACGCTACAGAGCCTGTCAGGCACTTCTGATCCAGATCTCTTTAGTTAAACTCTTGTGTGAGGAAACAATGGATGAACTTCAGGAAATCATAGCAGATCTATATCCATCTCAGGTCTCTGCTGAACAAACAAGACTCGAACAAATACTGGAAAGTCTCAAAACCTCAGAAATGGCAGTGAACAATAATCTTCAGATATTGGAATGGGATCTGCTAAAGCATATTCATTATCCATCAGAAAAAAGAGTACTTCAGCAATTCCTCAAAGACACCAATGATGAGCTGGAAAAGCCTTGTAGTATTGAACCAAAAGAGGCAGTGATTGAAAAACAACTAAGAAAGTGCCTTGTACTCAGAAAGAATGTAGAATCTAGAATGCGAGCGCTTGAGTTTCTTGAAAAAAAGATTGGATTTCAACCTCCACAGGACTCCAAACAGCTTACTTTCTTGAAGGATATGGTTTTGGAAAAGTGTGATCAACGAATGGTGAGTTTATTCTGTTTCATCTTTGACACAGTTTCATTGATCTATTCCTTTGCAATATAGTTTGGTGCAAATGTTTAGAAACATCATATACAGAATCTTTAATGAAAATATACATTTAAACAGATAAAGTCAAGGTAGCTTTCTGCTGTCTTTTCAGGTAAGCCTGACTAAAGCTAAAGAACTGTTGAGGAACTACACCAAAGCAGTGACTGATACCATTCGGTTCCTCCAAAGAGCCACATTGGCCCTCCTTACCTCAATCTGCTCTGCTAGAAGCTGCTCAGAAAGACTAAAAGATGCTCAACATGCTTTATTGACTCTAGACACAGAGTTCCAGTCACATGTTTCACAGCTTCAAGCTCAAACCCCACAACATCCCTGCTTCAAGCCACAGAAGATTGAATTTCTACACACAGATGTCCTAGGCGAGCTCCTGGTCAGGCTATCGACCCTTAAAGCCCAGGCTCAAATTAATGTAGAATCTTTGAAAAGGTACATACTGTAGTATGAAACTTTATTATACTGTATTTTTCCTAAGAGTAAATGGTCATAATCACTAATCAAGATACGTAATTACTGTTAACCACAATACACTCAGTATGCCTGTCAAATTTCAAATCTTTATGAAAAGTTATCATATCTTGTCATCAAATTACAAATACCCATGTCAAAATTAACTAATTTCTTGTCCATAACAAGGTGTGTTGAGTGGCAGAAACATTCTCGTAAGTGCTACGAGGAGCTTTGCCAGCAAGTGAGAGACTTAGAAACATTGCTTTCACAGTGCGCTTCCAAAAAAATTACTTCACACAAAGACTGCAAAGACCAGCAACAGAAACTCGAGGTAAAGTCAAAATATAATTCTACCTTTTCTGTAGAAAGACTAGCATTTGTTGGACTACCATTACCTCCCTTTATTATCTAAATATCTGTTTCATTTATCTGTGTTTTGCCAGCTGATGCAATGAGATACATATGGATTTGAGGCTAGTATATTTAAACATATTTTTCATCTTTTTAGGCTCTAGTGGAAGAGGTTGCCATGCTTCCTGGAAGACTGGAGAATCTGAGAGAGTGGTGTTCACTGTATGGGTGCAGAGCCAACAGGGAGGATGCCATGAGCGCTATCTGGGGTCAGGTGGCAAGACTGCAGCGCTGTGCTAATGATCTGCAGACACGCTCAGAACAAATGGAAGCAGAGTGGAGCAGTGTCACAAGGAGTGTAAGTGCCATGGCCAAAACCGATGCACCAACATGCATGTGAAATAATGAAACTCTTGTTTTGGCATGCTTACAGACTGTTGTGCAGATAAGTAGAACTGAGCTAGCTTTCCTTTGCTGTCATTCTGCAGGTGGAGCAGGCAGCTGCTGTGTTGCAGCAGGTGGATGCGGAGCTTCCAGATAGCAGCAGAGAGACTCTGACTGGTGATGAGCTACAGGAACTACTTCTCTTCTGGTCCCAGTACCAGGACAGACTGGACTGTGAACACAGAGCTCTCTCCGCTTTGGAATTAAGAGCTGCGAGGTTGCTTGGCATTCCCCCCCACCTGGAACAGGCCCCACCCATTGAGCTGTGCCAAGAGCTTCAAGCATTGCAAGAGCATTACCATAGGTCAGGCATCTACAGTACTTAGCCTATTACTAATAGCCTTTTTTCAGTTTTCTTTTCCTTCTTCCAGTTTTAAGTTATCTTAAATCATG